>SJYV01045960.1:1539925-1637242 GCA_006410875.1 Neotragus pygmaeus | reverse complement strand
TGAAGGCAAAGGCACCCCATTCCAGTACTCTTGTCTGGAAAATCCCATGGATGGAGGAGCCTGGTAGGCTGCAGTCCATGGGGTCGCTAAGTCGGTCATGACTGAGCGACTTCACTTTCACCTTTCGCTTTCATGCATTGGAGAAGGAAATGGCAACCCACTCCAGTGTTCTTGCCTGGAGAATCCCAGGGATGGGGGAGCCTGGTGGGTTGCCATCTATGGGGTCGCACAGAGTCGGACACGACTGAAGTGACTTAGCAGTCCATGTAGAAACCTGACCCCGAGCCCTCTCCCTAGGTGGGACTCTGAGTTCAACATCTGCCATCATCTCCCACAGCCCCCAAGATCTGATTTCCTGGCTTCCTCTCCAAGCCTGATTCATGCTCAGCCTGCGGGTTCTTCCCTTGTTTGTAACCTGGCAAACTCTTTGACCCTTTAGGTCACTGGGCCTGAGTTTCCACTCAGTGCTGCTGCCTCGTCATCATGCTAACCTCAGGTCAATTGATTTTTAACTTATTTCGGACCACTTTTCTGAGCAAATCTCTTAACATCTCTGGGGCTCAGTTTCCCTATCTGGAAAATAAAGACCACACTCCTGGCTTTTTGGCTTTTGTTGGTGTGTTTGGAGAACTGAGAGTGTAATCAAGGGCTCTGAACTTCCTGGGCCCACTGCAAACTCTGGGCCGGGAGTTAAATGCCCTGGGTTATCTAGCCGCAGCTCTGCTCCTCTTCTGGGGCTCAGATCTGTCATCTGCAAGAACGGGTGTTGGAGCAGAGGCCCCTCCAGTGTGCTCAACCCTGACTGCCGCTCCCCTTGTGAATTCCCTGTGGTGCTAGAAGGCCCTTGAGGTGACGTGAGCTCTGGGGGAGCCTGGGGGACCCACTTGTCACTCCCCCCGCCATCAGGCCTTGAGACTTCCCAATATCTTGTAGTGGCCCCTCCCCATCTCGAGGCACCTCCTCTTTCCCTCTGGGGAATGGAGACAATGAAGACCACCAGAGAGGGGTCGTCCCTCCTTAGCTTTCTGGGCTTCGTGTTCCAGCCGCCTCCTGTGGCCACTCAGCACCCAGAATTTGTCCTCCTTGGGCCTCCAGTGCCACATGTCCATCTGCCCGGCCCTGCCTTGGTACCAGGAGGAGGCGGCTTTTGGCCTCATGGGCTGTCCTTACTCCCTCCCTCACGGAAAGCCTGCCCACAGGGATGGGGGGCTGAGCAGGGAGGTGGAGGAGGAATCGAGACACTGAAAGGAGGGAGGAGGGAGTGGAAACCAGAAGGCCCGCCCCAACCCTGACACCTCCGTGTTCCTGCCCCCGTGGCCAGACGGAGAGACCACCCTCGCCCTGCCTTCGCCCAGTGCTGTCTCCACTCGGATCTGGGCCCCCCGCCACCTGCACCCTGTGCTGGGGGCCCTTCCCTCTGACGAGCCCCATGGGCTCCACCCTGGCCTGGGACACCTACTTGTGCTCGCCATCTCTGCCTCCCTTGGTCTTCTCTCTGCCTTTGCTGAGTAGGAGGAAGAAATGAGGAGACAAGGGGACGTGTGTGAGAGGATGTGAACCAGAGTCACTTGCAGACTTAGTCCCTGACCCTGCTGACCCCCATGATCCCGGGGGGCCTCCTTGTCCCAGAGACTCTGCATCCCATAGCTTCTCATGTCAGCAAGCCTGAGCCTGCTGGGCAGGGGTCCCACGTCCCTGGGCTCCACCTTGGGGGTGGGGGGCTGTAATCCTGATTCTGAGAGAGGAGCTCTCAGGAGTGGGCCTCCAGACCCAGGAGAACCTGGAGCCTTGGTGACAGAGGAGGCTTCAGGATCCCTGGATCTCCCCCCGCCCCAGGTCAGGGTCTGGTGAATTCAGGACGCGGGTTGCAGGTGCCACAGGGAACACAAGGTTAGATGAGCCAGGCCATGCCCCAGGCCCGGGCCACCAAGCTCTCTTCCTCAGGCTTGATCCCCTCCAATGGAATAAGGGGCTCCTAGGCTCTGAGGAACTCAGAGAAGAAAGGGGGGCCCAGGACGTTCTGGGTCTGCAGCAATTAGCCAGCTGTGGCTCCAGGGTTCAGAGCAGGGCTCCTCCTCCTTAGGGAGACTTCCAGAAAGCCCTTCTGGAATGTTCTCTCACTGCTTCCCTGATGCTGGCACATTCCCACCCTACCCCTCCTCACACATTCCGGGTCTCTGGGCTGGCAAAGAGGCCTGCACAAGTCCACACTCTCAGTGTAGAAATGGAGGAGGGAAAAGCCCCTCTTTTTGTGGAAAATAATACTCTCCTGATTTTACTACAACCACTTTAGTGACTACAGCTAGCATTAATATTAGTAACTGTACAGCCCTGCGTGGCCTGCCCTCAATCACTCGGCCCACAAGGGTGGGGATGACAGGTGTGACCTCATGGTCATCCTTGTTGCTAGAGACCCCTCCCTGAATCCCTGCACAGGCCTGACTTTGCTCCTAGAGTCCACACTGTGTTCTTACTGTTCCAGTGTGGCCAGGTAAGTTTTGTTCTTCAGTCAACATACACACACACACACACACACACACACACACACGTGCTCTTTCTCTCTCTGTCTCAGTTTCACTCACCTCTTCCTCAGGCTCCCACCCCCAGCGCTCTGTCTGCACAGTTAGAAGGAACCATGGGGTGGGGGTAGGGAACCAAAACGGTGGCCTCTGGGCTGAAGAGGACCCCCTCCTCAGGTGAAGTGGCCGAGCTTGGGAGGAGTCTCCTGAGCACCGCTGCACCACAGATCTCACCTTGGCCTTGACCCTAGCTCCTCTGGGCTGCTTGGGATTGGCTATAGCTCTGGAGCCCAGCCTGGTGGAGGGAGTTGAGGGGAGGGGCCTTGGGAACCCTGCACTCTGGGGGTGAGGCTGAGTGTGCTGACCCCCCACCACACACACGTCTATGCACACCCTGGTGCACATGCCTTGTGCGCATCTCTGTCAGAGCCCCCAGCCATGCACACATGCCTGCTGCCCCCTGGCCCCATACACAGGAGGGAGGTCTCCATGGGTCTCCACTGGAGTAGAAGAATGACCCAGAAGGAGTATAAGAAAAGTGACCCCCTCCTCCCCTCCTCTAGGATGAGACCCAGCAGAGGCACCCCTACATCTCCAGGGACACCAGGAAGGGCGGTGGGCAGGAGGAGGGCCGTAGGGCCAGGCAGGTGGACAAAATGAGGAGGACTCTTGAAATACGCCTCTGCGGTGCAGCTTCGAGATTAAAGCTGGCTTCCCTTCTTAGTCCTTTCTAACAGGGGATCCTTACCAGAACCTGGTGGCATGTGCAGCACCTCCGTGTCACCCAGAGATAGAATGTACATGCAGGTAAGCCTGTGAAAACACTCGGGCACTTGAGTGTGTGTGCACATGTGTGTGTTCAGGGCTGAAGTCTCCTCTCTCCTCAGACACCGGGGCAGGTGTACACTGACATACAGGGGCCCAGAACCCCGACTTCTTGCTTCTGAGAACAAAGTGCCCCTGGAGTTAGTAATTCATTCCCTCTCTCTGCAGCACTGACGGCAAGGGAGGTGAGGGTAGGGAGGCGAGCGGGAGAGACCCTGGCCCGGGCCCAGGCGGCGCTGGAGCTCTGGCTGTGGGCGGCTTTGTTGGTAGGGCCCTTGGAGTGGGATGGGGTGACAATATCTGAGAAGGATCTTGGGCCAAAAAGTCAGATGCTGCTCGGAGTAGAACAAGTTGTGCTGGGGTGACATGGAGACTGTGGGAAGGGAGGAGGAAGGAAGGGGACCCTGGCTGAGCACCGGCCACGGGCCAGCACTCTCAGCCAACAGGGACTAGACAAGCAGACGGAGTGACTCAGAGGGCATGGGACTGGCCAGGACCTGGGACTGATGGACCGTGGGAGGAGAGGGTTGATGGGAGGCAAGGGGTACAGGTGGTGGTAGGTTGGGGGCTGGGGGCAGAGCTGCCAGCTGCTTCCCTGAGGTCCAATGGGAGGAACTTCCAGGAAGATCTCGATGGCCTTGGCAGTGTAGAGGAGAGTCTGCAGAGGTCCCTTCCAGGAGGGAGGGTGAGATGGCAGGAGCCCAGCAGGGGGAGCCAGGCCCTTGAAGAGACCCCCACATCATCGCCTCTGCCCTCCAAGGAATGGGTATCTCTTGCCACCAGTCCTGAGCTTGAGGCTGTTTCCTGACATACACTCCACAGCCCCCAGCCCCAGCCTCTCCAGCCTGCACCCCACCCAGCAACCAAAAGGGAGGAGTGGATTCCCACACCAGACCCTCGTGGGTCCAGATGACCGGGCGAGACACCACTGCGTGCCGGCAGTGGTCATTGGGAAGACAACAGAGGGGCGCCCTGGAGTTCGCGCACCTTGACCTACAGGGGATGGGCCTTCCCAGGAGGGGCTGAGGGCTGGAGGGCAGGTGCAGGTGAGGGCGGGCTTGGGGTCAGAGCTGAGGCACACGCTCCCCTTCCTTTTCCCTGTCCCTTTGTTGGCCACATTCTCTCAGAACGGCTCTCTGGCCCCGAAGCCAGTGGCTTCCTCCCAGACCCCACAGCTGACAGGCCTGGCTGGCTGGCACCTACCTGAGGAGGGTGGGACACATTGAGGGTTGCGAGACCAAATTCAGGTTCTCCTCAGAACCCCACACTTCTTGAGCGAGGCCCCAAGGGCCCCTGTAGGCAGCTACCGGAAACTGCAGCAAAGCCCGGGTTCTCTATACCCACCCCGGTCAGCTGGCTGCATGGCCAGACCTGGCCGGAGAACGCGTGGCAGCGACACCACCCCGGGTGTTCTCAGGGTCTGTGCTGGCGGCCCCCACGCAGAAGGAAATCTACGCTCACACTCAGCCATCCCCTCCAGGGCAGGCCGGTGGCCCCGGGAAGACCAGGAGCTCTGTCTGAGTCGTCAACCTCTTCCCATTCCCAGTCCCCAGAGAAATCCCTCCTCTCACTCCTGCTTCCTGCCGCTGCCCTGGGAGAGGCTGTGTGAGGGTCAGGAGAGGTGGGAAAGCCAGGCCATGGCGTGAGGAAGGATGGGACACCCTCTCTGTCTCCGAATTCCTGGGGCCCAGGACCGTCTGCAGGTCCAGGCCCAAAGCCCCGCAGGCTTGCCTGCCTCGTCTCACTGCTCCTTCCAGCAGCACCCTGGCCTACTCGTGGGTGGAGAGAGGGCCTCGTTCAACACTGCCTGAGCTGCAGCCACCCTGCTGCCGTCTGGCTGCCCGGGACTCTGGAGGGTGGCTCCCCCTGTGTGCTCCCCACAGGACCCAGAGAACCTCTGCCTCCCTCTGGACGTCGGAGCTGGGGGCGGGGAGCCAGGATGCTCAACCCACTGTTGTTATTGACCCAGAAGGCTAGTGATTTTCCCAGTCTCTCAGTCAGTTAGTGGCAGCAGGACATGACTCACTGGGGCTCAGCTCCCCTGATTCAGAGCCAGCATTCCTTTCCCTGAAGTTGATGGCCCTCGAGAGGCTTCCAGTCTGTCCCCAGAAAGCCCTTTCTTAAAGAGTTTTCTTAAAGCCCACTGTTAGTCTCAGACAAGCTCTTTTCTCTAAGGGAACAGAAGATGGGGACCTGATGGCACCCTTAGTGTCCTTGTCCCCATGCTTGCTCCCCACTGGGTCCCTTCTCCTCTTTTCACCATTTCCAGACCAATTCCTAACCCTCTGCACTGTCCAGCCAACAACCTGTTTGTCACCAGCCCTCATGTGGGGTAGCACTTGGCACCCCAGTTATAGCCTGACTCTCCATCAATCCCTCGGCTCTCCCAGCAATAGGGTAGGGGTTCCTACTGTCCCGGGCCCCCTTGTAGAGGTAGCAGTGATGGGCCAAGGGTCACAGGCTGGTAAATGGCAGAACTGAGACTCAGGCCTGTGTCTTCTGAGGCCAGATTGTATGTCTTCTCCATGCCACCCAGCCTGGAGTCTAAGGAGGACAGGTACAAACTGGCCTGGGTGATACTGCCAACCCCATGGCTGGCCTGGAGGCGAAGGTCCAGTGACATTTGCTGCAGGCATGGTTCCTTTGATCTTATTACTGTTACTCCGCACTTGGCTCCCAGGGTCTTAAGCTTATGTGTGTGTGTATGTCTGTCTGTCTGTCTGTGTGCAGGTGGGGTGAGTGGTCCAAGGGCAAAAAAGGAAAGTGTATTCCTACAATTAAAATATAAAATTCAATTGCCCTAATTTAGAATCTGTGTCCTTCTCAGGACAAGCACTGAATAAATTTCACTTGGAAAGGACAGGGTGGAAGGAAATGGGAGGGAGATGTTTCCAGTGGGAGGGGAACCCATCCCCATCCTTCTGAGGCACCGCTGACTTACCTGTGTTTCACACACTATTTCCAGTGACCTGAGGAGAGTGTTTTACCAGCCTAGCGTCTGCCTCTCTGGGCCCTAAGAAGAGTACAATTGCACTTCCCTTTTTGGAAACATAGTGCATTTGGACCCAGCATCCTGTCCTCTGTGTGTGGCTGGACTTTGCAGATGTGACTCTTGGACACCGAGGGTGCCAGATGCCATCCTCTCAATGGAAGAGAGGCCAGGTCCCGACCAGGGCTGCTGGCTTCACCCTGGCTGGAAGGGACCCCGGCCCTTCCCTTGTGTCTTCACCGAGCCAGGCTGCCTGGGGCTAGTCTGGCACTGCTGGGTCTTGGGCCAGAGAGATCAGGGCCTCCTCCTGTCCACTCTTCTCTTTCTTTGAGGAGGCCAGAGGTCTGACCTCTTCTACTCATGTTAGATGCCGCCTTCCCGGAATGTCGCTTCCCTCAGCACAGGGGGAGGCCTGGCCCCTGGGCCTGATTCCAGACACTCTGCTGCCTCCCCAGTGAGTTCTGGAGTTGGGGGTGAGGGGAGGCTGCAGAAACCCCTTCCCTCCTCTTGTATTGACTCTCCAGCAACTCGGCTCTGTGCTCCGAGCCCAGCCAGGCCTAGAAGGGCCTTCCAGGGGCCCCAGGCCCCACGCACACTCCCTGTGTCTTGGGGAGAGAGGGCCCAGCCTGTTACCTCCGGAAACTCTTCTCGCCTGATGGCCGGGAGCTGGGGCGGGAGCCGGGTAGCAGCCCATCTGTCTCCTGGCTGTCCTTCTCTTCCTCGTGAAGGGACTCCTCCCCCAGGAAGTCCCCGTCATCCCAGGAGCCCACCGTGCCATCTGTGGCCTGATACCGGACCTCCACGCACAGGCTGGTCTGGAGGAGAGAGGGGTGCTGAGCGGCTGGGATGGCAGGAACAATCGTAATCCCGTGGACTCTGCTGCTCCCTGATTCTACAAGATCCTTCCATACCCTTAACTTACTGAAGGAGGGCGAGCTGGGGACAGTCCTCCCAATATGTTCCCATTTTGCAGATGAGCAGAGGCTCAGAAAGACTGACAAGCACAGACTCAGTCGACAGAATGGGCTTTGGCTCCAGATCCTGTTGCACGTGGCTCTCTTCCCACCCCGGTGCCTGAGGTAGGGGGTGGGGAGCCCACCTGCACAGTTGGGCCTGGGCTGGGCGTGGGCTCTCTGAGTCCACTGTGCACAGAATCAAGGGCACCCTCCAGTGTCCCCAGGGCACAGGTCACCCCCTTGTCTTCAGTACGAGGGTTGCCTGCATGGACAAGGGGTGGTCTGCGTGAAGTCAGCTGATGTCCCCTTGCTCCTGATGATCGTTGGGATGTGATGACAAGAACCCTTCAGTAGAGGAGCACAGACCCTGGGCACCCTCCAAAGGCATGGTCTCAGCAGTTCTTCCTACCCTCTTACTCTGGAGAGGAGGTGCCATTTGGTCACCCTGGACTTCTCTCTAGGGGAGCGTTGAGCCCCAGACTTGGACCTATGCTGTGCACTTGAGAATCCTGATTAGGCATCTTGCTCTGTATCCCTGGGCTACTGCCCTCCTCTCAGCTCTGGTTTCTCCCCGGTGCACAGGGAGGACTCATCCTAATCCCTTCCTCAACCCACACAGGTGTTAGGACATCTTCTAGAGATGCTTGCCCCCTCTCCAAATCAGGGTTGGCTTGCTCCGGGGACCCCCACAGGCCGCCTTCACTCAGTGAGTGGGCCTCAGGATGCCAGCCTTCCATTTCCCCTGGGAAGGGAAAGATACACACATTTTCTGAATCCTCACTGCAGATGCTTGATGTAAACTCATTTGATCTTCCCAACACTTCAACCTACCCTACCTAACACATCAGAGAGGTTAAGTTACTTGCTGAAGTCACACAGCTAACAAGAGACAGAGCTGGGATGTGAGCCCAGCCTGGCTGACCTCAAGCCCCACATTCTTCCCACTGAGCAAATGTGGTCCATTTGGTGAGACCAAGCCTGTTATGGTGGGAAAACAGTGGCCTTGGAATCAGAGGTCCAGGGTCCTAGAGTTGATTTTGCTGTTAACCAGCTGTTTGACCTTGACTAAATCCATTCTTCATCTAGGACTTCAGAGTTCTCATCCATAGAATGGGTGGCAGAGGTGGTTGGTGGGTAAGTTACATAATTTTTAAGTCCTTTCCTCAACTGAACTCCTACATCTGATTCTAGAAATACAAAGCTTGGGCTATGCCGTCTGTCTGTTCCTGCCCATTTCCCCAGTTCTCTTTCATGTTTTATTTCTCACATCTATTCTTTTCCACTGGACATCTATGTTCCTCTCCAAGTCCTCCACACCACCAGTGTCTGAAACTTGTTTTTCACCCTCTCTCCCTTTGCTGTGGTTGCTGAGACCCCAACCCACCTGATTTCAAGAGGTACCTCCACCCCTGCCTATGCCTATATGGGGAGAGAATGACCTCTTTGGGGCCAAGCGGAGAAGCCCCTTGTTCTCAGCAGGGAAGTGTCTCGAGCCACCAAGGCACTGTGGGAATTTCTGCCCCACCCTTGGGGTTCCTCAGAGAGGGTTCCTTCCATTCTGGCTCCCTGTGGCTGCAGTCCTGCTTTTGAGGTTACTCTGCTGACTACTATGTAGGGTCATACGTGGGACCAGGTTTGGTGCAGCCCCTTTTTACATCTGGATAAACTGAGGTCAGGAAGTAATAGTTACTGATCTTATTGGGTTGGCCAAAAAGTTTGTAAGATGTTATGGAAAAACCTGAACGAACTTTTTGACCAACCTAATATTTACTGAGCACTTACTATATACTTAACTGTCCCAGGCCCCTTCTGTGCATTTCCATTTAATCCTCAGAAGAGTCCTGTGAAATTGATACTATAATTTTGCTCACTTTGCAGATGATGTGTAACCGGCCCAAGTCACACAGTTACTGAGTGACCTAGCGAAGGTCTGTATCCAGGAGCTATGTTCCTCACCACTAGGCTCAGCTGCCCAGGGGTGGGCATGAATAAGCTCAAGGGGACAGATGCATCAGAGCAGAGCCTGGGGACTGGGCATCTCAACTGGTTTATTTCCTTCCTTTGTTTGGATGTGTATTAAGTCCCTACAGGCTATGCATCATTGGTGCATGTGTGTTTGTTGGAAGTCCAGGGATGGATTGTGACAGATAGAACAGAAAGAGGTCCCTGCCCTCATAGAATGGCTAGTCTTAGATGCCAAGGCAGGCATGAAGGTCACGCCCTCTGGAGGCCAGCAGGGCTCAGACTGGCTTTCAGATGACGAGGATACCTCTTTAGTGATCCCTGACCTGGGTCCAGATGGAAGGCTCCCAGATGGAGAAGGGAGGGAGTCCCCTAGTCACCACCACTTGTACTCTCACTGCAGAAAGGCCTTCAGTGTCTGCCACCCTCAAGGGCTCCCCCATGGCCCCCCACAGCCCCCTACATCCTCCAGCAGTCTGACCTGAGTCTCCTCCTCCCACCGCACCTTTCTACCCACGAGGAGACCCAGCCTAGATGGCGCTATGTGCAGGCAGGGGCAGGGATGAACAGGCCCCCAGGTGACCCAACAATGGGCATGTCCAGGGACTCTCTGGGCACCCCCACCTTGATGATCGCATTGTTGTCGTCCATCAGCGTGTCGGTCACCTCCACGTGGTTCTCCTCCACCACCTTCTGCAGCACCATGCGGAAGGTCCCGATCAGCCTGTGAACGGCAGAGGGGCACGGTCTTCATGGTTTCACATCGAGGGGTCAGAGAGCAAGGCTGACATCCCAAGAGGCTGTGACTGGCTGTGAAAGAGACCGGTGGGCTGGAGAAGGAGAGGGCTGGCTTGGGCTCCAAGCTGGGGTTGGAGAAGGTGGCCCAGGACCTGGGGCTGGCCAGAGCGGCATGTCCAGGAGGGTCTGTGACCCCCAACAACTGTGTGTATTTGTATGTATGAGAGCCATTTTCCTGGGAGAGCTTGAGGGCAGTGAGCACCTAGGGGGATGGTCATAGACTAGGATCACGGTACCCTGGTGGGGCTTGTGTTCCTCAGGTTTGTGCTGTCTCAGGATTCAGCTCAGCCCCCGCACAGAGGCTTCCAGATGTCCAGTATAGAGGCTGTGGGGAAGGACTGGAGGCCCCACCCCCTTCCACCTCCCTAATCACAACCAAGCTCTCTGCTCCTCACCGGCACCAGTAGCTCATTCATCCTCTGTTGAATCATTAGTGATGCCTCCACACACCTGCATTCTGCAAGCTCCTTGGGGCAAGAACCCATCTGTCTGTGGGCTCCCCATCCCCCTAGGTACCTAGAGGGGTGATGCAGGGCAGTGATGTAAAGGGCACAGTTCTCGAGTCAGAGAGAGAGGATCAGAAGCCCAGCTTGGACATTTACTAGAGAGTTATCTGCTACCTGGGCATCGAACTTGGGCTCACTCAATCTCAGATTTCTCGTAAGATGAGCTAATACCTCTACTTTCCTGCTTAGAGGACCAACAGAAATGCTCTGTACCAAGTTCTTATCAGCACACCTAGTGCAAAGTCAGCACTCCAGGAAGCTGTCTGGTCATTGTCAAGGGGGTGACATTAGTCTGTGAGCCTTTCCAAGGAAGTGGCTGTTTCCTCTTTCAGCCTCTAGTTGATATTTCTGGCTCACAGGAAATCTCAAAATCTACTGGCTAGAATTAATGAACAACAGTGGGGGCCCCATAAATGCTGACTGAGTCGAGTTGTCCCACAATTTGAAGGTTATTGCTCTGGGAGAAGAGGGTACTCAGAGAGATGTTCTCGCATGATGATTCCACGTGGGGTAGATGAAAACATACACACTACTTCTGACTGAAGGGACAAAAGCTCGGGGGGGCGGGCAGCCATCCACAGGATGTGAGACAGGAGGGGCTCTTGGGGTCCTCCGGTGCTGCCCTTGGCTTATAGGGGAGGAAAGTGAGGCTGAGAAAGCAGGAAGCAATGCAGTTAATTTAATGGCCACTCTGAGTGAGGTGAGGTATCATATCAGGTGGAATCTGACTTTAATGTGCTTGACGTTTGTATCCTCCTGATGGGCTCTGTAGGGCAGACACTGTTTGAAAAAGCCTCCTGTCTGTGTGAGAGGAGAAAGTGGCAGGAGCAGTCAGAATGCATGCTTCCCTCTGAAGTTTGGCGCTCCATCTGCCAGCTCGCCCCACCCTCCCTCAGGGTGAAACTGTTCACACTATTCCTCCACTCTAGAGCCCACTGAGGCTTCTAGGCTCTTCTCAGACAGCCCCTGGCAGCTGCCTCCCCCCATGGCATCCTGGCCTCTCCCCAGCTTGGGCAGTGCAGACTGAAGTGCCAGGTCGGGTTCAGGAGACCAGGCGCCGCTGCCCCTGAGTCTCAGCTTCAGGTGGGCTCTTAGCTTCTGTCCTGTGTAGCCCTTCTAAGAGCAGACTCTAGGCATGAACACACATACTGGGCTTTGCAGTCTCATCTCTTCAGGGTCTAAAACAGTGGGGTTGCAAAGAGTGGGACACGACTGAGTGACTGAACTGACTGAAACTTTAGCATGAACAGAATCAGGAGGGCTTGTTAAAATTCAGACAACTGGGACCCACCCACCCATGGTTTTGTTGGCCATTGTTTAACAGCTGGCTGGGGGAGGGGAAGGGCAGTCCTAACTTGCAGCTTTTGCCCATTTCCATGGTGTAAATACCCCCACCAAGGTCAGTTTCAATCTTCCCATGTGAAGTTCACTGAACACAGAGTCAGAAGAGATGTGTACCATCAGCCCTTGGGAGTGGGCCCCACGCCAGGGACTCTGACTTAGCAGAATGCTATTTCTGACCTGTGTCCAGGTGAGGCTGATGATGGAGGTTGGGGAGCTTACTTTGAGAATCCCTGTTCTACCACTGCCGACTGGAACTTCAGGCCCTTTTGGCCCTACTAGGGCCAGTTTCAGAGAAGGCAATGACAGCCACTCCAGTACTCTTGCCTGGAAAATCCCATGGACAGAGGAGCCTGGTAGGCCGCAGTCCCTGGGGTCGCTAAGAGTCGGACATGACTGAGCGACTTCACTTTCACTTTTTATGCATTGGAGAAGGAAATGGCAACCCGCTTCAGTGTTCTTGCCTGGAGAATCCCAGGGATGGTGGAGCCTGATGGGCTGCCATCTATGGGGTCACACAGAGTCGGACACGACTGAAGTGATGCAGCAGCAGCAGCAGGGCCAGTTGAGCACCTGCTGAATGCTGGGTGTGCAGGCACAACTTTTGCCTAGAAGCCCAGAGAGCTGTAGAGCTGCTGCAGTGTGACAAGACACCCCCAGGGGGCAGGATGGGGCTACTGCCCCACCAGTGCTCAGAAAAGGCTCTGGCCTTCCAGCTTAACCAAGGTTTCGGAGTTCAGTCTTGTAACGGACACAAGAATAACATTCTTTGAAATGGACAGTTGATGTGATCTTACTCTTATGTAAAGAATAAAGAAAAACATTTTTATAAAACTTTCCTCCTTTTGCATGTCTGGAACATACTGTTTAAGCAAAACCAGGGTGCTTGCTATGAAAACACAATTTCAAAACACATGCCCTTATGTTGCTTCTAGCAGAACACTGCCCTCAACCCCTTCCATAGATGTTCTCTGGGGAAGGAGCTGGTGTAGGAAAGAAGCCTTCAATCTGGTCTGTCTGGTGACCTCAAAGACCACATCCAACCCTGACCCCTGCTGCCCTCTGTCTGGACTGGCTGGAAGCTCAGCGGGGTCTGCCTATTGCTTCTCCTCCTCTGGGTAGGTCCGCATGGAGGAGTTGCCTGGGAGGGGGCCCAGGTGGGCTCCCATGTCCCTGGAGAGCTGGGATCTCTCCCTGGAAGGTGCAGGCATGAGGCCATCCATTCTTCAGGAAGGAGTGCCAACCCCGGGTCAGGAGGTCTGGGTTGAAGACTAGGTTCTGCCTTGACTCTGCTGTGTAAACCTGGGCAAGGATAGTCTCCGGGCCTCAGTTATCCCTGAGCTGTTGGTGAAGGAGCTGGAATCATCCATCTTTGGACAGCCTCCCTTATGCAGCTCATCTGGGTTACCCACCACAAAGAGAGTACCNGGATGCTAGGGGCTGGTGCATGGGGATGATCCAGAGAGACGTTGTGGGGTGGGAGGTGGGAGGGAGATTCAGGATTGGGAGCTCGTGTACACCTGTGGTGGATTCATGTCGATGTATGGCAAAGCCAATAGAGTAAAGTAAAATAAAGTAAAAAAATAAACTAATTAATTAAATTTAAAAAAAGACTCTTCATTGAATATATGAATACAAATATTCGAATTATATAAAACATTGCATATATATATATATATATATGAGAGTATTACAGTGTTGTCTCTGGCTTTCTTTATAATTGATTTGCTTCTAAATTTTTAATACATAGGTTTATCATCAGGGAAAAAAACAAGCAATGATTGTTACAAGAAAATCTGCTTAAGGTTGTGTATGACACTTCAAGGATGTGCCAGCAAAGAAAAAAGAGCAAGATTGCAAAACTCATTGCACAGGAACAGAGTTGGCCTTGTCACTTCAAATAGGTCTAAACGTGGCACGGTATTTGGAGCTGACGTGGACACAGACAAAAGCTTTCAATAGATGAGATGAAAATTGCGGTGTATATCTTCATTACTGGAGCAAACAGTAAAGAAGATTGAGAGCAGATACAGAAATATAGGCCTCACCAGGGCCCTCTGCTGTTCCCCCGTATTACCATGGTTTCCTTCTTAGCTCTGTGGATCCATGAAAGCTGTGGCTTCCTTATTTCATATAAGGAAATTTTCACATTTCCAGGGTCCTGGGCACTGATTTTACAAAAGCATTCTGTAATGAAGATATCGTGGGAAACAAGAGTTGTGATTTAACTTCCCAGAGGGATTTATAACCTATTGTATATAGGATTTTTAACCTATAGGGAATATTTTACTTCTAGAAAACTTCTGGAAATGGTTAGGCAGCCAGGTACTATATCAGTGGTCCTAAACAAATTCATCTATCCAGATTTTCAAAGTCATCCCAGGCACAGTAATAAAGCAAAAGCCTGCCTGCTGTGTTCTAGCCATGGATATTATGTAAGGCTAAATAGGATGTCCACACCTGACTCTTCTATTTCACACTGAATTAAAAAATGGAAAAATATGAAAGAAGTTCCATATTGCAGAGGAGATGCTGCTCGATAATACAGTAATTCAGATCTATATAAGACTTTTGTAGCTATTATTCAGGGTTATTGGATTGAAGTTTGTTTTATGGGATGTAAGAATTCCCTACGCTAGTAGAATAAAGTTGCCTAAGTTGGCAGCTTATATATGAAATAGTACACTAGAATGCAGCAAAATAAATATTTGGACAACCCTAAGGAAGAATTATGTTCTCTCTAAAAGGGAATTTTAAGTCTCCAAACTAAAAGGCCTATTTGTAGAAGCAAGTGAATACATCATTGTTGAAGATGTAGGCAGATGTAAGTGGCTATGAAACTAGCTCATGTGCTGTTTCTACACAGTCTGTCCTGACCTATGGAATTAAGAAAAGAGGTAGAAGCAAACCTAGCAGGGAAATTAGATTTAAAAACTACTGTGTTCCTTAATGTGTTAAACTTCCATGAAAGTGAAAGTCGTTCAGTTGTATCCGACTGTGACCCCATGGACTATACAGTCCCTGGAATTCTTCAGGCCAGAATACTGGAGTGGGTAGCCTTTCTCTTCTCCAGGGGACCTTCCCAACACAGGGATTGAACCCAGGTCTTCCATATTGCAGGCAATTCTCTACCAGCTGACCCACAAGGGAAATCCAATAGAGCACCATAGAATCCAGTCATTTCACCCTGTTTACTCAAGATGGACCAAAATATACATTCACAAAAGGACTTGTACACAACTATTTATAGCAACTTGTTTTGAAATACCCAAGAGGCAGAAATGACTTAGATGTTCAGAAAGCAAATGCTGTAACAAATTATATGATCTTTCAATAGAATATCACTCAATTAGAAAAGAGAATGATTATTGATACAAGTAATGACCTGGGTAGATCTCAAAATAATTATGCCATGTGAAGGAAGCAAAATAAGAGTACATCTAGTATTATCCTATTTATGTAGCATTCTAGAAATTAAACTCCAGTATTCTTGCCTGGAAAATTCCATGGACAGAGGAACCTGGTAGGCTACAGTCCATGGAGCATGCAAAGAGACATGACTAAGTGCATACACACACAGACACTGCTGCTGCTGCTGCTAAGTCGCTTCAGTCGTGTCCGACTCTGGGCAACCCCACAGACGGCAGCCCATTGGGCTCCACCATCCCTGGGATTCTCCAGGCAAGAACACTGGAGTGGGTTGCCATTTCCTTCTCCAATGCATGAAAGTGAAAAGTGAAAGTGAAGTCGCTCAGTCGTGTCTGATTCAGCGACCCCATGGACTGCACTCTACCAGGCTCTTCCATCCATGGGAGTTTCCAGGCAAGAGTACTGAAGTGGAATGCCATTGCCTTCTCCCACACAGACACTAGAAATGACAAATCAATCTACAGTAATACATTATATTTTTTAGGCTTTGATCTATATATTCCTTAACTTGACTGTGGCAATATCTTCAGGGTTAAATACATATGCCTAAAAGCATATCGAATGGTATGTTTTAATATGCACAGTTTTTTAAATGTCAGTTACA
Organism: Neotragus pygmaeus; assembly: GCA_006410875.1. Classification (NCBI taxonomy): domain Eukaryota; kingdom Metazoa; phylum Chordata; class Mammalia; order Artiodactyla; family Bovidae; genus Neotragus; species Neotragus pygmaeus. The sequence goes on along the minus strand of SJYV01045960.1, from coordinate 1,621,313 downwards.
CATCAATAATGCTGCCAGAATTTGCATCTACTTATTCAAACGTCTAATGAGGGCAAGTGAAACTAAAACTAGATACATACTACATAAAGTAACAATTGTTTGCTTAGCCCAAGACTGTAATTACAACTGGGACCATGAAATGTGACATTCCATTGAATAACTACATAAAAAGAGTAATACTGAAAATTCAGTTTTATGCAGTTAATACCTCTCTTATTTTTGCTATTTAATAAAGTGGGATTTCAATTTGTACTAAGGGATCACATACTTAATTAAAAATGTTAAATTATGTTATTAATGTTAAATGTTCACTTTATAGACACCTCTCCATAGGTCATATCACTAAGGGGTACTTAGAAATAAGAAACATCATAGCTTTAGTAAGAATAATATCATCTGCAGACTTTCATAACGGACTCTGAATGTGAAAAGACCACTGATAAGAATGGTAAGATATTATGGAGGCAGTGATTTTTCTATCATTAACTGTATTTGTAAAATATCAAACCAAGTTTTATAGGTTTTTTTTTTTCACTTAGTTCAACACAATAATTAAAAAAACTTAGGATTAAAATTCCTTTCCTAAATGAAAGTAGAGAATACTAATATCAAGTGAAACTGAAAGTGTTAGTCACTTAGTCATGTCTGACTCTTTGCAACGATGAAATTATCAAGGCAAGAATTTTGGAGTGGGTTGCCATTCCCATACTAACAATACAAAATACTTTGTATGTATTTGCATGTAATGATTCTGACTAAAGCATACAGCAGTGAAGCAGATGTAGGTGTGTGTGTGTGTGTGTGTGTGTGTGTACGTGTGTGTGAGTATGTGTGTAGTTAGGCTTGCTCTTCTTTTACTGCTTCCTGGGAAACTGTTTTCTGGGAAACAGCTCTTCTCATACCGACGACTCACAGAACTTAGCTTAAGTGCCACTATGTTTTCACCTTAGGGAGTCTATCATGAGACTTCTGGTTAAATGTGCAGAATTAATGTTAATTATATACTTATACTTCCTCTTGTATATGCTTAATATGACTATATATTTAGCTCATTTAAAAGTATAACAGTAAAATAATAAAACAGTAATTACAAGTGCTCATTGCAATAAATACAAGTGGCAACTACTGTATTTCATCTACTTTATTCATGTGTTTCTCCCTATGGATTTCTCTGAATGTAGTCTTAAGGATATAGTCTTAAGACTACATTAAGTAGTCTTAATGTCACCAGGCTTATGGTGTGCATGTGTGGATAAAAATAATATTTTAAAAAATCCACTCAGGCTGTCTTTGAAGGAACAATATTAAAGTGTCATCTATTTACAAAACTGAAGTTACATGCTAAATAAAACTAAAAATAGCACATGCTAGATATGAAACCAATAACTTTTTTATAGCCTGATGAAAATAAATTCTAAGTACTCTTCAGCTAAATTATCTTTTCTTACTTTTCAACTCTCACCTTTTAGTCTTATCTTTCCACCTCTTTGAAATAATTTAGTATGCCCATCATTTTTTTTTTTCTAACACTGTTATATCTTAAAAATTCCTTTTTCTGGCTAATCTTATTCACTATTCAGAAACCAGAAATGCTATTTGGTATCCAGAAAGGAGAAATTGTTTTCAAAATAGTTTTACAATGAGAGAGAGAATCTACTTTGGAACAGGATCCAGGCTATCAATGTGGCAAGATGAAAAAGCATGTTATGTTTAATCTCAGAAAATTTTCTAGGCTTAATTTAATTACACTTAGTGGCTGCAGTGGTAGGGTGTGGATATGGGTGTGTACGTGTGTTTGGTTTCTGTATGATGCTAGTCTTTTTAAATTAAAAAGTATCAGGGGATTCTCTGGTGGTCCAACAGTTAAGACACTGTGTTTTCACTGCTGAGGGCAAGTGAAACTAAAACTAAAACTAAAATCTCACAAACCATGAAGCTTGGCCAAACAAAAAGGGAAAAGTTATCAACATTGATTTTGTTATAATTTAAAAGGAGAAAAAAATACAGATTTTATTCATAAGATATTTATGAATTGCTCTGTGTGCAACAGAGTTATGTGCCATATAATTGTCATAAATTATATGAGGTCACAATCATTTTTTAACAACCATTCCCTGAGACATGTGGGATCTCAGTCCCCTGACCATGGAGCAAATCCATGGCTCCTGCATTGGAACCACAGTCTTAACCACTGGGTCACCAGGGAAATCCCTAGGTCACCATCTTTATGAAACTAATGCAACATTATCTAAGTTCTGTTTACCAAGTTTTACTCAAAATTTAATAAATATATAAATATGTTATTCACATTCTCCTATGAACATACACCTTTATTTGCACAAAGAAAAACTCTAATTTGTACAAAATGTCTTCTGTTCAGTCGCTCAGTCGTGTCCAACTCTTTGCGACCCCATGAATCGCAGCACGCCAGGCCTCCCTGTTNCTACTGACAGGCCCACAGTTGGGCAGGCTGAGTGGAGGCAGGATCCCTGGGTACTTAGCCAGCAGGGAGGGGGCCTTCACACAGTCAGGCCTGCAGACTGACCACAATAGAGCTGCAGCCAGGCTCCAGGACCTGTCAATAATTCATTGCTTTCCCCGGGGAGCTGGTGTCAAGTGCTCGAGGGCTAGCCGGGCCGCCACTGCTCTCCTGGCTCCTGAATTATTCAGGAGTCCCAGGAGACCGGTGCCTGGGTCAGGCCAAGCCCCTCTCACAGGACCCTGGACAGGCAGAGGGGGTCGTACAAGATCTCCTGGATCCGACACTCACTGAGTCCCCATGGGGAAACCCAAGGCTCTCAAAACAGGAGCTCATTCAAGGTAGACGGAGCAGACCCAGGATCTCCCGGCTCCTGACAAGGACACTTTCTTTCTTCAACCCATGTCTCCTCTTCTCCACAGCCCCTACGACCGCTGGGTGAGGGGCCAGCTCCTAAACTGCCCTCTGCTTCCAGAGCAAGTCCCCTTCTTTGTGATGGGTGATGGGTCAGATCCACAGGTTCTAAATCTCACACCAGCCTCCTTTACCTCAGTTTCCCCAAATGCACCAGTCAGGTGACCGGGTTCCTGGAGCACCCTAAGTTCTCCAGAGAAGAAGGACCATTTGTGTTTGGGCTCCTAGATGCTCCCACTCTGTACGCTATCTCCTCCTGACCAAAGGGGACATTCATTCCTTCATTCATTCAATCATTCCACAGAGTAATGGGGGTCTGCTGGGTGTGGGCCACTGTGCCAAGCTGCGGGTGTGGCTTTGCTGGTTGCTCTGCCCAGAGGCTCCCCAGAGGCTTGGCTCCCTTATTAGAAGAAGCCTGGTGACTGAGCCGGACCACAGTGGGGACACAGGGCACATAACAGAGGGGCCATTTCTTTGGCTCAGGAAATAGAGCCCAGACTCCAGGGTGGGAGACTGAGTCCCACCTGACTCCAAGTACCCGCCCTACCTCTCTGACTCCCAGAGCTGGCCTGTCTCAGGGTGGGTTCTATGTTGTCCACAAGACCACCACTCCGCCCCACCCCAGCTCTGCTGCCGACAGCTCCCTGGATCTTCTCCAGGCTTTCAAAGGAATGGCAAGACTCTCTTCTACCAGGCCCATGTCTCCCCTTGTGGGGGTTTCCTGCCTTTTCTTAGGCGGGGGCAAGGAAGGCAGGGAGAGAGAAAGGAGAATCAGAGTAGGCACTGCCCCTGCTGTCTCCCCTCTTGCTGGCTTTTTAGAACAACTCATTGAAGCCTCGTATTGCAACATGTTCTTTGTTAGGGTAGTCAATTTCCTAAACAGTCTACCAAATACTTCTGATTTGTTTATAGCAGGAGTTTTCACGTTTTCAAGGGCTTCCAGCATTTCAGCGGCTGATCTACCAGCTTTTGTTTAGATGATGTAACAGTGTCTTCCACATCCTTGGTTTCCACCATCACTGCTCACATAGCCTGGTTTCTGGGAGTCTGAGGATCAGGAGAGGAGGGGGAAGACCAGCATCCTAGCACCCCCTCCACTGCTTCTATCCCTGTGGCCTTGGTCTCCTCTCCGAGGCTGTTTCCCCATCTGCACAGTGGGGGTTGCTCCGACTGAGTTCTAAAGCTCCCTGGGGCTCTGCCATCTCCTGGGGGTCCTGCTGGGGGGCTCAGAGCCCCTACCTGTCCTCAGCTTCTGCGTTCTCCCCCACATCCACCTTATTGTGCGTGTTCCTGTTTCTCTTGTCCTCACAGGTCACCCAGTCTCTCATCCCAGGGAAGAAGATCCTGCTTTACTTTAGGGGCCCCGGTAGGGTGTCTTACAAACTTTCTTGTGGGTGTCAGAGGCAGCTGCCTGAATGGTGGGATGCCCTGAGCCAGCCATCCTGGAATGCCCACTCCAAGTACTCAGCTGAGATCTCTCGGGCCTGAGATAAAAACCACAGAATCCTTGGACCCATGTGGTTCCGCCCTTCCTGACTCAGAAACCCCTCTACAGCATCATGGTCCACTCTCTGCTAGCCCTCTTCCCAAGACATCTCATTGGTTGGAGAGCTCTCAGATCTCCCGGCAGTCGGCTGTCATCTGGCAATGCAGCCTGGTCCTCATCCTGCTTCTAGGCACACATCTTTCCTCTTTCACATGGCAGGAATCCTTCCTGGGGGGAAGGCATGTCTTAACCCCTCATCTTAGCACCTCCAATGACTGGTACAGTGTCTGGCTGGTACAGAGTGTTTCTCAGTGAATGTTTGATGAGTGACTGAAAGGATGGACAAGGATGAGGGATGGATGAAGATGTCTTTTGCGATTTTCTCCTCCAGGCTCTCAGCCTCTTGTCAGGAGGCAAGATTTAAAGTCCTTTTCCCCAGGGAACCACAAGGCAGTGCCTGTTCATGTTCTCTGCAGTCAGCACGAGGAATAGCGGAACCCTCGCCCCTCATCTCTCTTGCTCTGATGGCTCTACTTCTATTAATATGACCTGAGGATTAGACCAGCGTTTCTTTCATTTGTAGTCTTCTATCATTATTGAGTCATAGTGAGCTCTCAGTGAGTAATCCTCCCTCGCATTTTTTGACATGTTTTGTGGTTCAATCATGACTCTCTCTAGCTTGTATACGAGGATTTGGCTTTTGAATCCAAGACAGGAACTGCTGCTGCTGCTAAGTCACTTCAGTCATGTCCGACTCTCTGCGACCTCATAGATGGCAACCCACCAGGCCCTCCCGTCCCTGGGATTCTCCAGGCAAGAACACTGGAGTGGGTTGCTATTTCCTTCTCCAATGCATGAAAGTAAAAAGTGAAAGTGAAGTCGCTCAGTCCTGTCCGACTCTTAGTGAACCCATGGACTGCAGCCAACCAGGCTCCTCCGCCCATGGGATTTTCCAGGCAGGAGTACTAACATGTACTAAATTTAGCCAAATGCAGGAGACATGAGATGTGGGTTTGATCCCTGGGTCAGGAAGATCCCCTGGAGGACAGCATAGCAACTCATTCCAGTATTTCAGTATTCTTAAGCTTCCCAAGTGGTCGTAGTGGTAAAGAACCTTCCATGCTCAGCACTTAGTCTGTGCCTGACACGCAGTAGGCACTTAGTAAACATAGGGACTGGATGAATGAATGAACATCTATCTCACTTGATTCTCACAGCTTCCCTTTGAAGTAAGTACTTAGCCTCTTTACACAAGCATACATTGAACTCAGAGAGGTTATGCAACCAGCCCAGGGTCACACAGTAGATAACTGAGCTGGGATCTGAGAGCAGGCTTGCCTGATTACTAAACCGAACCAAACTGTCATTGAGCTTCTAGCTCTCTGCAAGTGTGACAAGTTCACTCTCAGGGCTACAGGTAGATGGTCTGTTGGAGGGTATCATTACCTTCTCAGGCAGGTAACTGTTGCCCAGCATGGTGGAAGGAGGAAGACTTGAGAAAGGGAATGGGGAGCTGTGAGAGGGCTGAGGGGCTCTGAGGACAACATGCAGGAGCAGAGAGGGGGGTCTTTGAAGGTTAATCCAGGCCAGGATGCAGGTCCTCCTTTAAACTCAAAGGAGAGGGCAGTGCAAGGAGCAGGAAAGGGCCCTCTCCCCCGACCCACCCTCCAGTGCCCCACCTCTCTCACCCCACTCCATACTTACTTGTTGCTGAAGACTTTGCTGTAGTTGAAGATCTGAATCTCGAGCATCTCATTTCTGTCGATGCTGCTGGCCACTGGCCACCGGAAGGTCTGGGGAGAGAGAGGCAGCTGTGGCCTTGCATGGACATGACAGGGAGGGGTGAGGGGAGTGGGGGGGCCCCTGATAAGACAGCCCCTCGCATCAGCCCATGCTTCACAGGGACCAAGCTCACACCTGGAGTCTCATTTAATTCCAACACCACCTTGCAGCATGAGTACTGCCCAGGCCTTTGGCAAAGATGGTGCTCATAGAGGCCAACAATCTTCCCAAGGTCCTGTGGTCAGTGAGAGAACCTAGAGCCAGCCAGGGCTTCTGACTCAGCCCGGAACTCTTTCCACTGTCCCCCAGCTGCCTCCCAGCTCCTGGGTGCTCTTGTGCATGCGTGAGGAAACCAGGGTGGGCTGTGAGTTTGGGTTCTGCTGTGTGCCAAGAGAAGTTGTAAGTCTTTGGCTCTCTCCTGTCAAGATGGTTCTGATCCTGCCTTGAGTGGGAGGTCCCAGGCTCCCCCATTCAGGTCACACCCCCTCTCCCCCTGGCAAACTTAACTTCAGGGACAGATTTTAGCATGTTGGTGTGATTAGGGTCAGGCCCACAAAGAGGGGACAGCTGGTCTCATTCATCATTTCTAAATTTGCTCTCACCACTTGTGTCTTGATTTAATTATTGAATCACAATGATGAACAGGAAGTTCAGTGGGATTTTTTTCCCTGATGCCCTAGAAATGGCAAGGAGAGCCCAAAACAGAGGCCGAAAGTTACAAAGTACTCCACTCACTAAAGAGAGCTGCTAACAGGCAGAGCCAGGTGCCTCCCTAGGGCTGCCACAAAGGTGGGCTACCCCAAAGGTGGACTACCCCAGCTATCACGCCAGTCTTCCTCTTCTTGGCATGTGAAAGAAGATGGGGGAAGGGAAAGCTGGAGTGTCTCATCCCACGCACAATGTTTTGGGGCATTTCCCTGGGAGAACAACTCAGAGAGGGAGGTAGCACGGGAAGGGAAGCCTGGCATGCGAGCTCCCAGTGACCTCTGCCCCCGGCAGTGGACTGGCTGGCCTGTCCCCTCAGCCTCTCAGGAGACCCATGCAGCACCCGTGGGCAAGGACAGTGGCCATGCAGGAGGCTGGTATGCCACTGCTGGGTATGTTGACCATGTGGCTTATGCTCTGTGGATCAAGTGGGTGCTGCAAAGAGAAGTCAGGGTCAAATTGGCCCATGGACCCTCCACCCACAGCGGCCTGCTTGGGGGAGGGTTCCTCAACTCCCACGAGGCCAGGGCAGGAGCTGGGGGTGGGGTCGAGCCAGGTGTCCCAGGTTAGAAATACACCCCTAGCACCTGTCCACCCGGTGTCCTGTAAGACAACAGGCCTACCATGTGCCCAGAGGCTTCCAGAGCTGATTGGAGCTCACTGGAGAAGCTGCCGGACTTTCCCCGTGGCTCAACAGTAAAGAATCCACCTGCAATCCAGGAGACCCTGGAGGTGCTGGTTCGATCCCTGGGTTGGGTAGATCCCCTGGAGGAGGGCATGACAACCCCCTCCAGGATTCTTGCCTGGAGAATCCCATGGACAGAGGAACCTGGCGAGCTACAGTCCATGGGGTTGCACAGAGTCAGACACGACTGAAGGGACTGAGCTCACGGCACGCAGAGAAGTTGACACACCACCAGGAGGGGCCACATCACAGCAGAGACCAAGAATCAGATCAGGTCATACTCCCCGTCCCCGGCTGGAGTGGGGGGAGGAGGAAGTGGAGGCCAGAGCAGGCATTCCTGGCCCACTCTGCATCTTGAGCTGTAAGCCTGAGACAAAGAAGACCAGACGAAAACAGGGAGCCAAGGTGGAGCAGTAAATGCTTCTGGACTGGATTTTAATAACAAAATGACCAGAAAGCTCAGAGGTCTGCTCAAGGTGTCACTGAAGGATGGTATCAAGGGGGATTTGACAAAAGCAGGTGGAAAGCAGTGACTTAAGCTTCATTTTCATAGCCCACAAAATTAAGAATGCACAAAAGGCTAGTAAAAAAGAATAACAATAGTAATACTTTTCATTATGTGGGTCTGAATGCTTTACATGCAGTAATTCATGAGTAATCACAACCACCCAAGAGGCTGATCATGTCTTCTCCATTTTACAGCCAGAGGAATGAGGTCTCAGAGAAGTAACAAGATGCTATTGTTAGTGGCCCAACAAGTGCTGGGGGAAGCTCCTGAGGGCCCACCCCGTAAGCTTACCACTTCAGAGCTGCTCTTCATTCTCCACTGGGGATTCAGGGGCTGGTGGAGGGGACTGGGCCAGCCTGGCAGGTCACCGCCCAGTATGGGCAGGGCCTATCACAGCTTTCATGTCCCTTCTCTCCAGGGCTGGCCAAGGCCCAGGGAGACCCCCTGACACCCCCATGCTCAGTTGGAGCAGGCAGACGAGGGAGGAAGAAGCAGAAAAGGGAAGCGATGGGGCGTGGCCCAGGACAGGGCTTTGAGAGAGCTGTGGGGAGGACTTTGGAGGTCTTAGACACAGAAGGAAGAGTGGGGAGGGAAGGCTGGGAGGCAACCTGACTGCCAGCAGGCCCATTAAGCTGCTTTGCTCCTGCATCTGGAGGCTTCCAAGTCAGTCAAGGGTGTGGTTTTCTTAATGAAGTTGCTGCTATTGGGCTGCAGAGAAATAACCCAGCACGGCAAAGGCCTAATTATTAGCCACGGTGCAGGGAGGAGAGGGGCACCAAGGTTTTGGTTTTCTTAGAACAAAGGGGAATGGCTGCTTGAGCCACTTGAGGGTCTGTGCGTTGGATTTTGGCACATGAGGGAGGGAAGGGGTGGGAGAAAAAGGAACTGTGAAAGGGGGTGTTGAAGAGTGACATGAATACAAAGAGACGGGAATGGCTACCAGCTCCAGGGTTTTTGCCTGGAGAATCCCATGAACAGAGGAATAACCCTAACCCTANTTTGGAGAAGGAAATGGCAACCCACTCCAGTGTTTTTGCCTGGAGAATCCCAGGGATGGTGGAGCCTGATGGGCTGCCATCTATGGGGTCACACAGAGTTGGACACGACTGAAGCGACTTAGCAGCAGCAGCATCATTTCATTTCTCTTGGGGAAATATCTAACAGCAGAATCACTGGGTTATAGCATATGTTTATGTTTAACTTTGGAAGAAATTGCCAAACAGATTTGCAAAGTGATTATACTATTTTATAATCCCATCCACAATGTAAAAAAATATAATGGTTCTATATTCTCACCAACATTTGGTTATTGTCAGACTTTACATTTTAGTGCATGTGAAGTTGTAATTGATTTTGGTTTTTGAGTTTAATTTTTCCAGTGACTAATCATGATCACATTTTCATGTGTTTATTGGTCATTTCTATGTCCATATCATAGGCAAGGCAAGGTTGTCCACTTTTATTCAACACTGATACTAGAGTTCTAGCCAGTCATTATTTTTACAATTTTAAACCAACCTTGCATTCCTGGGATAAAGCTCACTTGCCATGATGTGCTATCTCTTTTGTATAGTGCTAGTCAACTGACTAATATTTTGTTAAGTATTTTTATATCTTTGTTCCTGAGGGATATTGGGCTCTAATTTTCTATTTGTACAACGTCTTTATCAGATTTTGGTATCAAAAATGAATTACAAAGTGTTTGTTCTTCTTTATTTCCTGAGAGTTTGTGTAAGATTAGCATTATTTTTTCCATAAGTATTTTTTAGAATTTACCAGTGAAGCTATCCAGACCTGAAGTCTTCTTTATGGAAAAGCAGTTTACACCACCACCATCAACATCATTATTATCCTTGTTATACAAAGTTGATGTCTTTAATAGGTACTGGACTTTTTTGTGTCAATGTTGGTCAGTTATTTTTCAAGGGATTTGTCTCTTTCATCTGAGTTGTAGAAATTTGAGATAACATTATTCATAATATTCCCTCATTTTCCTTTTAATGTAATTATATCCCCTCTTTCCTTTCTGATATTGGTAATTTTTGTTTTCTTATTTTTTTTCTTGTTCAATCTTGCTATACTTTACCTATTTTATTAATTTTTTAAAAGAACTCTGTTATTTTTCTGTGTTGTTTCTCTTCTATTTCTTTCCTTTTATCTATGGATTTAATCATTTAGATTGTATTTTTATTTATTGAAACATAATTCACAAACCATAGAGTTCACTCATTGAAAGTGTACAAATCAGTGAGTTTTGTATATTTACAAGGTTGTGCAACCTTCATCACTAATTCTAGAATATTTTCATCACCCCAAAAGAAACCCCATACTCATTAGCAATCACTTCCCATCATCCTCTGTTTCCAGCCCCTGGCAACAACTAATCCATTTTCTGTCTTTATATATTTTTTTCTATTCTGACCTTTTCATACAAATGGAATCCTATGATATATGGTCTTTTGAGCCTGGCTTACTACACTTAACATAATGTTTTTATTCTTGGGTTTAATTTGCTTTTCTTTTAGTAGCTTCTTAAGGCAGGAACCTAAATCATTGATTGTATATATTTTTCTTTTCTGCTGTATTTAAAGCTATAAATGTTGATGTTTTGTATTTTCATTAACATCCAGTTAGAAATGTCATAATTTTGCTTTTGTTTTCTCTTTGGCCACAGGTTATTTAGAAGGGTATTATTTAATTCCTGAATATTTGGAGCTTTTAAAGATCTCTTATGTGTTTTGTTTCTAACTGAATGCCAGTGGGGTCAGAAAATACACTCTGTAAGATATTGGTCTTTTGAAATGTATTGTGACTTGTTTAATTACCTAGTATATGGCCTGTCTTGATAAGTACTCGGTGTACATATGAGAAGAACGTGTATTTTCTCAGCTTGGGAGTGAAAGATTCTAGGAATGCCAGTTAGGTCAAGGTGCTTGATGATGCTGTCAAATCTTCCATGTCTCTAAGGACTTTATTGTCCAGTTGTTTCTGATTCTCTCCTGTAATAACACTTCTTCATCTGTGAGGAACACATTCTACTGACCTTTATAATGACAACTGAGGCTACAGTAGCATGAAGAAATTCTACTGAAAAGAATTTTCCAGGAAAGCAGCTATTCCTTCAGTTCCTTCAACAGTGTGTGCTATCCAGAGATCACCAGCAACTCAGAGAGCCAGGTTTGGGTTCTGCAGAGTCCCTGGGGTTCCCACAGGGAAGGTTGTCCCTTCCTTGGCCCCATTTCTCAGTTAGATGGAGGCCTCATCCACCTCTTACCCTTTGTTTTCTGCAAATCTTTCTCAAATATAATTTCTTACCTCCACTTATTTATTTCCCCTTCCCTCACCCTATTAACACCCGGGGACTCCGTGAAAACTCAGGCTTAGATCAGGGATCCACCTGAGAGGCAGAGGCAGGGCAGGGCAGGGACTGTGAATGCCATCCCTCTGGCTCAGCTCAAACCTGTACTTCCTTGCAGGTGCTGCCTCATGCTGATTCTTCTGTGTGACTGATGGCTCTGGTTCCCATTTTTTTCAGACCCAGGCACTAAGCTAGAGAGAGTGTGGTGTTTCCCCTTGCGCCTAGGACAGAACCAGCTATACACTCAGCAACTGGTGCATCTGATGGAGGAGGCTGAGGTCTCAGTGACCCACAAGCGGTGCAGAGTACCTTCCCCGTGTCAGGCACTGGGAAGATAGTGAAGCCTAATGGAAAGGTGACTCTTTTTACATCCTTAAATGGGTAAAACTGTTAAAACTGCAGTCTTGACTTTTTCTTAAACCTTGACTTTTAAAAAAAGCCATTGAGTGAAAACAGATCTCCAGTTAAGTTGATGAGCCTGTTTGCTTAGAAATATGAAATAAAATAGAAGCAATGACTGTTGAGTCAACCTCTTGGGGTTAGATCAGTCTAGGCAGCAAAGAGGTAAGGGGCCAAAGGCAGAAAGGATCATGTGGTATTCTCTGTCTCAGGAGCCCTTTCTGGAGCTGTCAGTGGAGGAAGCAGATCACTGACTGGCGCTGCTTGGCCCGGGGCTTCAGTATCCCCCGCTGCTAACCGCCTGGCTTCTCCTGCTGCACCTATGAGTGTGCTGCTTCCCTGTCTCTTCTGTTTGGGGTCTGTTCTGTGCACTGTGCTGGCCCCAGGGAAGCTGGTGAGGTACCTGGACTGGAGGAGCCCACCAGAATGGTGATGGCTCCAGGTGTTTTCACCCCATCCTCTTCATGTCTGGCAGAATTTGGGGTGTCAACAATGGGCAGGAGTCCAAAGGAGAACTCCTGCCCACCACTCCTTGGGTCCATGGGGTCCCCAGGGTCACAGTCCACTCTCTTTCTCTCTCTGTAGAAGGTTGTAGCATGAGGGGCCATGGAATAATTAGCATAATCCTTACGTTGCACAGCAGTTTATAGTTTGTAGAGCCTTTCATGTATATCAACTTTCTCATTTGATCCCACAGCAGTCCCATAAGAACCAAGCATATCTCACCTTCTCCTAGACCTTACCATCTGGATTCCCAACCACTGGATTCCAACCCCTTTTCCTGGGTACACAGCTTACCGATGAAATTTATGACTTCTTGGGGGACATACTCACTAGAATGACTTGCAGGCAAGCCCATCCTGTTTGTGTACCTCAAACCTGCTCTTCCTTGCATGCTCCATTGATGGCCTTACTGTCCACCCAGGTACTCAAGTACAGAATCCAGAGGCACACTGGCCCTGCCTTCTTGCTTACCATCAGCTCCAGAGCTGCCCCCTCTCTGAACCAATACCACCTCTTCTCTCCAAATCCACAGCGCCCTGTTGAGGCGCAACCCTCTGCCTGTACCACTGCCCCTCCCTGGGCTTCTGACCTCCAGAGTGTGCTTCCCCAAATCAGATCTCCCTGCCCCATTCTCCTGCCAAGAGCCTCGGTGACTCCCACTCACAAGGCAAAGTTCAAACTCCAGGGTGTGACGCTGAAAACCCTCTGTGTTTGAGCCCAGCCTCCCCTCCACCCACTCCCAGCCCAGGCCCTGCCAGCGCTCCTTGTTCCCCAAGCCCTTGACACAGTTCCACATCATCATCCCTGTACTGACAGTGCTCCCTCTGCCTGCATCGGCGCCTTTTGTGAGTGTTGCCTCTGCCAACATACTATCCCTGCTCAAGAGGGTTTAGATAGCCCACCCCCTGCTCAGCAAACCTCCTCCCTGGGCCTGTGTGCTTTTCCAGCTTCATCTCATTGACTCAGCCCCTTAGGGAGGCTTCGGGAGCTCCTGGTCTGAGTGGGTTTCCCTCGCCCGGTGCTGCCTGGCACCTGTCCCTCCCTTTCCAGAACACTCGTCACACTCACAGTGACCTGTACAATGGCTGTCTCCCCTTGAGGGCAAGGACCATGTCTGTTTCGTTGACCGCTGTCACCCCATTGCCTGCAATAGCACTTAGCTCATAACTGGCTCTCAATGAATATGATTACCTGGATGAATGAAAGGAGTGAACTAGTGACTAAATACTTGACTTACAAAACTCTTTAAAATATAACTTTTAATGAACTGGGAAAGAGTTTATGACATCAATGAGACAATCATAAATGATCACTGACTGAATACTTGATACTATTAAGGAATTATTGTTATTTTTTATGAATGATATGTGGGGACTTTTTAGCCCTTGATGTTTATATCTATATACTGACTATTTACAGAGGAAATAGTGTGGTGTTGGGATTTACTCCCAAATAATTTGGAGGGTGGGAGTAGGAAGGGGTACAGATGAAACAAGTTTGTCCATGAGTTGATAGCTGTTAAGACTGCATGGGGAGAACTTGAGGGCAATTGCACTAGTACTATTTTCCCTACTCTTGTATTTATTTGAGATTTTCCATTCTAAAAAGTTAAAAAAAAAAAAGATTGACCCAGCGATGGGAGTAGGTGAAAGGGATATAGCTTTGTGTGATCAGTAGAGGTAGGTAAGATAACCAAGACTTTGCAATTCAGAGAAATTATTTGCAAGTCTGATCTTGAACATATTTCCTTTCAGCAGCATTTTTGCTGAGGGCTGTTTATAGTAGAGGCCAATTTTATGGTCGTTTCAACATCATAAAATGATCTCCTCCTCAGCAGAGCAGGAGAGGCCTGGGCAACATCCAGCATGTTCTGCTGTTCTCCGAGGTCTGCGCTGGTTTGGTCTGGCTGGGTTGGTGTGTGGGGGCATTTATCACCAAGGGCTTTCGGCAGAGAAGATCCTGCCCCCCACCTGTGAGTGCTGTGAAGAGTGGAGGAGGCAGGCACACATCCCTCAGGGCACCCGCAGAGGCCTGGAGCCATGTCCACAGCCAGCTGTGCACGGCAGGGCTGTCCTAAGGGTCCCCTCCCTCTGCCGCCTTCAACAGGGACAATGCCCACCTTCCAGAGAGGAGGTGCTGAGTGGAGCCAGTGTGCACAGCCAGGTCCGGGCATCCAGGAGCATCTCAGGGCTGGGACACTGGGCTCCTCTCTGCCTCCTTCATCAGGGATGGCAGAGAAGTCTCCAGAGAAATCATGTCTCACCCAGAGGGAAAGCTCCGCCTTTTTAATGGGAAAATGAATCTAACTTGGAACCTCAGGTGGCCCCTGCAGCAGCACAGAGTAGAGGAATCTTGTCCTCAGTGCTCAGCGAGGGCCCTAACCCCTTCCCAGCACGAAGTCACCCACCCAGCCCCACATTCCTTTCTGGGCTCATCAGCCTCCACCGACTGCCTGCCACCTCTGCTGCAGCCAAACCTAGTGGCTGCCCAGCCATTGGATTTAACTGGGATTTCACTCCTCTGGCCTCTGGTCCTGTCAGTCCCTCACCCAGAATGGCCTCGTCTCCCCCAAGCATAGATCCTCGACTTTCTTCCACATCTCCACTTGTGCAAGCAGCTACTCAAGACTCAGCTTAAGTGCTTCCTTAAGCTCGCCTCCTCTGTCCTCTCGAAAAGCTTTTCTTGACCTCCGTGTGTACAGGGGCAAGTTGCCATCCTCTGAATGTATTGCAGTTTATGCCCTGCCACTAAGCACACCTTGGCCCTCTGTGCCCATCAATGTTTCTCCATTTTATCTGCGCACATTTCTTTCCCCTATCGGATTGTGAGATCCTAGTTTTTTAAAGCCCCACCATGTACCTTGCACGCTAGGCAGTGATGCTCAGAATAAGCATATTCCATAAAGCAGATGGGGTGGGGGCTGTATAGCCCCTCTTGCTTCTGACCTGTGGGCCAGAGCTGAACTCCCCAACATTTGCTAGAGGGTAAAGTTAGCCTCCCGCTGGGGCCCTGGAAGATTCTCCTGGATAGACAGCAGGGGGAGGGGACATTCACAGTTGAGGACACTAAGCCAGAGTGGCAGTGCCACAGAGGAAGAAGGATTCAAACCCACTAACGAGTTCAAAAACATGCGTTTCCTATTCATTTTGATGACCTGGCCCAGTGCCCAGCATAAGGCTCCATTAGGAGAGCTAAGACCAGATCGCTGTCTTGAATGTGCTTAGACTGTAGCCCACTAGGCTTCTCTGTCCATGGGATTCTCCAGGCAAGAATATTGGAGGGGGTTGCCATGCCCTCCTTCAAGGGATCTTCCCAACGCAGAGATCGAACCCACGTCTCTTATGTGTCCTGGATTGGCAAGCAGATTCTTTACCACTAGTGCCACCTGGGAAGTGTTAGTGGCATGTAAACAGGGGCGGCTGCTGAACTACAGAGTGCCCTAGGTGAGTGGTGGGAGGAGTGCGCACACAGCTCTGCAAGCGGGCCAGGGTTTTACAGAGGAGGCAACAGCTGAGCTGGGCCTTGAAGGGTGCATAGAATTAATGGGAGTTCTCGAGGTGGAGACAGCAGAAGAAACACAATGTCTCAAGGCCTGGAGATTAAGAAGGCCTGGCACCTTTGGGGAATGGCAAGAAGTCAGTGTAGTGGGAACCCATGGAGTGGGCTGGGGTGAAGGAGAGGGAGGAAAAGTCAGCTGGGCCAAGGGGGAAGCCTTGATAAAGCAAATCTCTGTGCCAGTGACCAGGTCAGGAGAATTATGTGGAGATCAGACCCAGCTTCCAGAGCTCACCCAGCTCACCCATCAACTCCCCAAGCCCAGCATTCTGGCAAGAAAGCTCAGGGATGGAGAGCAAGGGAGGGCCAGGAGGCTGGCTCCAGACAGTAAGGGCCAGGGGCATGGAAGGGGCTGAGAAACAGGGAGAAAGTTGGACTGGAGGATCCTAGAGGCCCTTCCCATCCCGCCTTCCATGGCTGTGAGTGATGCCGGGAATGATTTCAGGAGTCGAAAAGGCCAGCTTAAGCTCCACTGCCTCCTCTGAGTAGCGTCCTGTAGTCAGGATGGCTCCTTCCCAGACCTCCAGTCCTGATTCAAGCCTCTGGGTTAAATGAGGACCCCGGTCTTCCTCTTGCTTATGTGAAGCAGAGACCCAAGGCCCAGTGGTCCACAAGCATGAGGGGACTGGGGTCCGCACCTCCTGGTGTCTCCATGTCTGCCTCAATGGACCATGACTTCTGAGGTTAGGGACTGCATCTTCTTTACCCCAGGGGGTTCCAGGCCTGGCCACAAATGTCAGCACATTCAGGGAATGAATGAATGAGGATAGGCCCGGGTTAGGAGTGGGCTGCTGGGGCAGTGAGAGTCAAAAGCTACAGATGGAGCTGGGTCGTGTGTGCTGAGTGCGCCTGAGGGTAGAAGGGCCAGCTGAGCTGGAGTGGAGGGAAAACATGGGTGNTGATTTCAGGAGTCGAAAAGGCCAGCTTAAGCTCCACTGCCTCCTCTGAGTAGCGTCCTGTAGTCAGGATGGCTCCTTCCCAGACCTCCAGTCCTGATTCAAGCCTCTGGGTTAAATGAGGACCCCGGTCTTCCTCTTGCTTATGTGAAGCAGAGACCCAAGGCCCAGTGGTCCACAAGCATGAGGGGACTGGGGTCCACACCTCCTGGTGTCTCCATGTCTGCCTCAATGGACCATGACTTCTGAGGTTAGGGACTGCATCTTCTTTACCCCAGGGGGTTCCAGGCCTGGCCACAAATGTCAGCACATTCAGGGAATGAATGAATGAGGATAGGCCCGGGTTAGGAGTGGGCTGCTGGGGCAGTGAGAGTCAAAAGCTACAGATGGAGCTGGGTCGTGTGTGCTGAGTGCGCCTGAGGGTAGAAGGGCCAGCTGAGCTGGAGTGGAGGGAAAACATGGGTGGCTGGGGATGAAGACGGTGCCTGCCCAGCTCAGATGGGAACAGGGGTCTCGGGGGAGGGAGTCTACCCTGGGTTCCTGGGTTCCTGTGGAACATCTTAGCTGGTGGGGGCCTCTCTCCAGAGCAGAGGCTGGGCCGATTTGGCTGCTCTCGGCACAGGTTGGAACCCCTCAGGTGTGCTCTCCTCTCTGCCTCCCATGGTGCCTTCTCTCCTCACTCCTGGCTGACAGAAGGACGCTGGGCTGGAGAGAAGATGACTCAGAGGCCAGCAGCCACCCCACAAACACAGAGGCCACTTAAGTGCTTTCCCATACCTAGTTTTTTCACTGAAGCAGCCTGATGGCGGTGGTGGTGGTGGTTTGGTCTCTAAGTCGTGTCCGCCTCTTGTGACCCCATGGACTACAGCCTGCCAGGCTCCTCTGTCCACGGGGACTTTCCAAGCAAGAGTACTGGAGTGGGTTGCCAGTTCCTTCTCCAGCAACCTGGTGAGATGAGTTTCATTATCATGCCCATTTTACTAATGAGGAAACTGAGGTTCAGAGAGGTTAAGTCCGAAGCAGGACCCAGATGGGACCCGGGGGGCTTTCGACCCCATATCTAGAGATTTCTCTACCAGAGTCCCATAGGGCTCTTTCCTCGGTGTCCTAGAGGGCACAGCACGGAAAGTCAAGCTGTTTTTCAACCAATTTGTGTACCAGGGCCACACATAACTCACCTGGTGCTCCCTTATACCACTTGGCCTGGAGCTTTACTCAAGGGATCTGGGGAGCTCGAGGCCAGCATCTCCCTCTGACTGTTCACTGGATTCTCATTTCTCCCTGCCAGGGACCTGTCTGGACACCAGTAGCTCTGTGCAGGGGTGCTGTGGAACATTCTAGAGTGAGTCAGTTCCCTCTGAATTACAGTTAGTGTCGGTCTTTGCAGGCATTTGTAGTCAACTGCTGGCAGCTGCGGGTGAGTGACTGGGGCATTTCGGTTTGTTGCAGTGGATTTATTCTGGAAACCTGCCGTCTGTCTGTTCCTGCCACCCAAACGCCCCTCCTCGGGAGCTCTACCTACCACAGCCAACTCCAGAGGCAGAGCTCAGAAGTGGACCCTCCACTCAATCCAGAGGGTACAGGGTGCAAATTGGCTAGGTCCTGAGGCGAGGACTGGCCCCACCGCTCAGAGGAAAAGGTGAACATCAGACAGACAAGGTGCTCACCCCCAGCTCACCAGAATAAAGAGGTCTTGAGGGCAGAGAACTAGGGCTGGGGGTGAGAACTTGTGGATTGGTCCCACCATGCCTCGGTGCCTCCGCCAAGGATACACAGATCTCTCTATGCCTTGGTTTCTCTGCCTGCAAATGGGACTGGTGTGTGCAGCCTGGACTATCCTGCCACAGCAGCAACATTGCAACCTGTAGCTAAAGACCGAAATACTGTGCTCTGCCCAACACAGGGACCCTTGAGAGGACATGCTTGCTTTTTCTAAAGGCAGCACCAGCCGGCAGGTGGCATGCGGAGATCTAGGGTGCTGCAGAGAAAGCAGTCTGGGTGGGTGTGGGAAGCAACAGGCAGCTAGGCCCCCGTTCCTCTCCCTCCTGTCGGCAGGGACACCACAACCCCCTCTACCTCTGCCTGTCCCTACGAGAGCAGGCCGCAGGACAACCCAGGGCCTGGTGCCCAGAGCTGGCTCAACCAAGGGGGTGATATGGATGCCCGGGGGCTGCTGGAGACCTCCTGGGAAGGCTGCCCCATGGTCTCCCCTCTCCCTCCTGACACAGGGTCAGACGTGTGTCCAGCCTGGGCCCCGATGCTCATTCTGCTTTTTAGTCTGGTGACTTTGTTCAGCTCCTCCCTTGCTCACCCACCTCGCCCCCACCCTCAGGCCCCTCTCCAGGGGAGGAAGGGCCATGTCTAGTGAGGAGCACCTGGCTTTCAGTCAAAGGCTGCCAGAGACGCCCCTGGCCCAGGGGGCTGAGCTGTGGCCCAGGGACCAAGGCCAGGGACTCCTGGTCTTCAGGGACTGCCCACTGTCCCTGGAATGAAGGCCGTCTTGCCTCCTCTGCTCTGCTCAGGGATTCAGGCTCATGGAGCCTTGGTCTGTTCCCATGTTCCAGCTCCTCTCCTGACCGTGGGCATCCTGTCGCTTCTATCTGCTCTGTCCTTACCTCTTCACCTTACTCCTTCCTGCTGTTCCTTTGGGTTTCACCTCCTCCTGGAAGCCTTCCCTGACTACCCTGCCCCCAGCCTGCATCAAGGTGCTGCTTCTGTAGCTTGCATGCTTCTTTTGGCCCCATCCTCATCGTATCACGCACCTTTCCTATTATCTGTCCCCTACTCCTCCTGTCTCACTGGATCTGGGCTTGTCGAGGGCCAGGCCTGGGTCATGCCCAGCCCCCAGCTGTGGCACAGAGATCATAGTAAATGGTGACTGGATGCTAGGGGGCCAGGAAGAGAACGAACAGTGAGAGAGGCTCATGGGGCTCAAAGGATCCCTGACCACAGACAGACCTAGAAGAAGCCAACAGTATCTCCATCATGCTGGTTTCTAGGAGCCTGGGTCTGCCAGGCTGGGACCCCACCTCCACTCTGTGCCCAAGGAAACCAGCCTGCAAGAGGGAGAGAGAGAGGAGGAGAGGGCCCAGGGTCCCCTGAGCCTGGGGGTGGGGTTCTTGCTTTTGCCTCCCCAGGACCTCCTGTAGGCCAAGGACTCGACAGTCCTCCGGCTGGCACATTGGCCAGTGCAGGGAGAGACACACACGCAGATACTGAAACAGGGGGACCCTGATTTTTGAGAAATCATAATGGCTAGCCTGGCAAGGGGCAGATGGCTGCCCGTGAGAAGCTCTGTTGCTCCAAGCCTGCTAGAAGTTTTCCAATCCCTCCTTCCCTCGCTGCTCCATCCCATCTGCCCAGAGCTGAGGGTCCCCATAAGATGGGGGCTTCCCTACCTCGGAAAGTCACTTTGGCGATCCGGTCACCCTTGCCCCGCAGCTCAGAGACTGTCTTGAGGTGGACGAGCAAGGCCATGCTGGTGTGAGGAGCCCCGGAACCACCAGGAGGGAGCAGCCGGGGAAGGAACGAGCTCTGTGGATGGAGCACTCAGCACACTCAGCCTCCCTCCTCTCTGCCGCCGCCTCCTCTCCCTCCGATGCGGCCCACAGAGACCAAGGCAACCAAGCCCAGCGGCTCCCTCCAGCGACTCACAGAGACTCATAGCCCTGCCAGCTCCCGCCCCTCCAAGTTGTCAGCCCAGTGTGTGTGTGTATCTGTGTATGTGTGTGTGTGTGTGTGTGTGTGTGTCGTGTGCGCCCGAGCGCAGCCTAGCAGTGCAGACAGTCTGAATTCATTATTCAGCAGCCGCCTGCTCCCAGATAAAGCTCTGCTCAGCTTCAGGTGTCTTCTCACAGCTCCTGGAGTGGGGCTGCCAGCCCACTTCTCCACAGGGCCTGCCAGGCCAGCTCTCCTGCCACCAGAAGTGGGCAGAAAGGAGTGGGGATGAGAGGGGCAGGCTGGGGTGGGAGGCACCCCCTCCAGTGGAGGAGAGGGAACTTGATGGCCTTTCTGCTCCGGAAGCTAGGCTGCTGCACAGTTTCAGGGTGATCCTCGCTGTCCCTCCACCAGTCAAGTTGGCCAGCAAGGCTGCTGCTGCCCACCAGGCTCAGGGGGCCTGGATGGGGCAGGCCTGGTTGTTCGGGGGGGTCACACTGTGCTTGGTAGAAATCCAAGCCCAGGGCCCTGCAGCTGGAAAACCAGCATCTACCAGGCAACATCCAGGCTGTGCCTGCTGGCTGGACCCTCAGGAAAGTGTTAGTCATTCGGTCATGTCTCACTTTTTGTGACCCCATGGTCTGTAGGCCACCAGACACTTCTGTCATGGAATTCTCCAGGCAAGAATATTGGAGTGAGTTGCCATTTCCTTCACCAGGGGATCATCGCAACCCAGGGATTGAACCCGGGTCTCCTGCATTGCCATCCGAGCCATCAGGGAAGCCCTAAGAGGAAAGACGAATGCTTTCCTCCTGTTTTCAGGGAGGTTATGATCCCAGAAAGCCAGTCCTGGCCCCTTGGAGTCCGGGAGGGTGGAAGTGGTACTTCTGGGGAGCCCAGGAGCCAGGCTCAACGTGATCGGAGATGCCTGACTGTGAAGGGCTCCGAGGCTTATGTTTTACTAAGGGCAGTGCTTTAGGTCCCAGGTGGCAAGATGTTCTGGGGGAGAACTATCAGCTCCCAGGGGTGGGGAGGGGTGTCTGCGGCAGAATTTCTAAGGGCCAAAGGAGAACTGCCCCTCCTTTCTTCTAGCGCACACCCAGGAGGGGCTCAGGGGGAAGGGGACCCTGGAGGCTGGAATCCCTGAGCCTGGAGGCTTCGCAGGGCCAGCGGCACCTTTGCTCTTATGTAGCTGTGCATGCAATGCCCTGCTGCACCCTCAGCTTCTCGGCTACACTCAGCTGGAAGTGCCTCCGCAGCCGCACAGCACCTGAGCTGGGTCAGTCCTTGTCTGTGATGCCTCTACCCTCTCTCATCCACTGCTTCGTTGGGCTGCTCCACTTACCTCCCCTGACCCCCAACTGGGAGACCCTGGAGCACTGCCCCTTTGCAGCCTCAGAGGCTTGCACAGTCTCCTGTGGATAGTAGGCTATTCAGTGACTGTTGACAGGATAAAAGAGTGAGCATGGTGACCTTGCTGAACAGTCAAAAGGTTAAAAACAAAAAAATATTAAATTCTTATGGCGTGTGACAAGAGGTCACTCCCTTCGAATTCTACAGTCCAAGTGACCAGTAGGATGTCTCAAGAACTTCCTTCCTTCTAGGTGTTTCCTTCCTGCTGTATCCTATTTTTTCTATTTCTTTGTGTTCTAATTCCTTCTCTCTCTTCCCTTCCTCAGATTCTTCTCCTTTCTCACTTTATCCAGTCATATTGAGTTAAAGAATATTTTAGAATATTGTATTTATGCAATAAAAGTGAATGTCTAATTAAATAGATGTTGAATGTCTCTTTTTTTTGAAAAGTAAATTCACTAGCATGTTCCAGCCCTAAGGCTAACAGGTGATCTTTGTAAGATTTGTAGGTGCATTACAGGGGAAAAAAGTCCATCCCCTCCCTAGGCCCTCTGGAGGTTCTCAAGAAGGGGCTGAGTTTCATGGGGCCTCCTATAGACTTGTGCATCTTTAGGAAAAAGTCCTTGGACTTGCCCTAAGCGAGGCCTGCAGCCTTGTTGAATTCTGGTTTCCATATCTATAAAGCTGTAGCAATTCCCCCTGGTCAGAACAGAATACTTGTCAGCTGAGCCACTGACCCTTCTGATATCTAAACCAGAGCCCACTTTCTAATTTTTACTCTCCTGACTATTACCCTTTGGGCTGACTGTTAGTTCCCTGATAGCTCAGTTGATAAAGACTCTGCCTGCAATGCAGGAGACCCCAGTTCATTTCCTGGGTTGGGAAGATCTGCTGGAGAAGGGATAGGCTACCCACTCCAGTATTCCTGGGCTTCCCTTATGGTTCAGCTGGTAAAGAATCCACCTGCAATGTGGGAAACCTGGGTTCGATCCCTGGGTTGAGAAGATCCCCTGGAGAAGGGAAATGCTACCCACTCCAGTATTCTGGCCTGGAGAATTCCAGGGACTGTATCGTCCATGGGGTGGCAAAGAGTTGGACATGACTGAGTGACTTGCGCTTTCACTTTCTAGTATAAAGTTGTTCAGTGAACATGTTCTGAACTCCTAGTACNATGCTACCCACTCCAGTATTCTGGCCTGGAGAATTCCAGGGACTGTATCGTCCATGGGGTGGCAAAGAGTTGGACATGACTGAGTGACTTGCGCTTTCACTTTCTAGTATAAAGTTGTTCAGTGAACATGTTCTGAACTCCTAGTACTGGGTGTGGGGGTTTCAGACGTGCATATGATACGGTCCTGGCCCTCAAGCAAAAGTGACAAACGGAAGAGAACATAGACACATAGAACCCAGGGCAAAGGGTCCACGGGCAGAATCAGCTCAGAAGCTGTGAATCGAGGGAGGGAGTGGGCACTGGACCTTNTTTATTCCTGGAGGCAGAGAATACTGACAAATATTAAGGACCTGGGAAATCAGATAGTCCAGCCTTCCCACCTCCCATTCCAGATGTGGTCACTGAGGTCTGTGCAGGGGGGATGTGCCTGAGTCTCAGGCTGGTGATGGAAGAGCTAGGCTGCCACCAGGCTGCTGATGCCCTGTAGCACCACTGTGAACTCCCATGTATAAGCACCTACTATGTGCCAGGCATTGAGCTGGGCTTTTTACAAACTTTTTTTTTTGAATCTTCACAACAACCCAGATGAGAAATTGCCCAAGGTCATTCGTCAAGTTCACCAGCCAGGTCTCTGTGATATCAACATCCTGCTGTCTGCAGCTGTTAGCAATTATCATCAGTTAGATTCCTACAGCGTTCAAGGCCTGATTCTAGGTACTGAGGGGAATAGGTTGCTGGTCTTCAGACTAGGATGCTCCGTCTGGTCCCTTAGTGGACCAGCACACTATCAGCACATAGATATTGTGCCATTGTTTGGCCTCTGTCCCATCTCTGCAGTGAGCAGAGAGCTCTTGGGTCAGAGTCCCTGGGGTTGTAGGCTTTTCCAGGGAGAACATTGACTCTGTGCTTCCTGCTTCTAGGGCAGATCCAGGCTCTCTCTGCCTCCCTCAACCCCTCACCCATCTCCCAGTCCAAACACATCCCTGGGCACAAAACACAGGCCATCTGCTGTGGTGGAGAAAGAACCAGGTTGGATGTAGGAGATGCATGTGCCCCAGTGGGTACCTGATGCCACTCCCACAGCCCTGAGGGACTGGGGAGCCTTTCTAAAACCAGGAGATGGGGGCCCCTGGAGGCCCAGGCTTTGTAACAGGGTCTCTCCTTCTCTCCAGAAGAGTCATCAGCCCTTACAAATGCGCTCCGATTTGTCAGTTCAATTCAGTAAGTATTAAAGATTAACTGCAAGGGGAAAGGAAAAGTAGGAAAAGCAAACAAAGGAATAAATGTAGAAAAATCTTAATGGGTTTAAAAAATTTAAAAAAGAGAAAAAAAAAGAAGAAGGAAAAGGAAAACTCCATAGAACTGCAAAAGGCCAATGTAGAGGCAGAAGTTTATAACAGCAATAAAAAGTGTGATTGAAAAAAAAAAGCTCAAAAGCTTAACTAGGTTTCATAGTGCTAATAAATCAACAACTACATAAAAGGGAAAACAAAAGGAAAAAAATCCAAAATAAACTACAGAACAAGTCAAAACATAAGAATAATAAATATTTTCCTTGAGTCTCTGCTGTCAGCATCCTTTCCCTCTCTGGGAGTCACAGTCCACCTTATCTTCCTAGGATGCCCTTCTACGCTGCGCTGGTCTCTGGACCTGCTGTCAGGAAAGCTCAGATTCTAATCTGGTCCTGCTCCTGTGTGTTCTTGCCTCTAATATCCACAGCTATCAGAACCAGTGTGTTTTCTTTTGTGGGAGCTCTCAATGTCCTTTTATATATTCCATAGACAGAGTCTGCCTAGTTGACCATGTAGATTTAATCTGCAGCTTGTAGAGCTGGTGGGAAGGTTTTGGGTCTTCTTCTTTAGCCACACTGCCCCTGGGTTTCAATTATGGTTTTATTTCCACCTCTGCATGTGGGTTGTCCACTGGGGTTTGCTCCTGCGGCTGCCCTGGAGGACTTGGGTCTGCCCCAGTGAGGGCCAGGTGTGGAGATAGCACAGCTCCTTGGATCTCAGGTGCTCTGGCAGCTTACACAGGGGAGCTGGCGGCTAGGGCAGCAGGAAATACAGTGCTCTAGAAGGGTATGGCAACCCACTCTAGTATTCTTGCCTGGAGAAGCCCACTGACGGAGAAGCTTGGCAGGCCACAGTCTACAGGGTCACAAAGAGTTAACATGACCAAAGCAACCCTGCGTACATAGACGCAAGGCTTTTTTTGCCTGTGGCAGCTCTGCCCCAGTGAAGGTTGAGCGTGACTGTGGTGCAGCTGCTTGGGCCGTGGGGACCCTGGTGGCGCCAAGTGTGAAAGGACATGAAGTTGTGACCCTATCAAAGTCTTTTTTTGAGTCTCTGGTAGCTGGTAATCAATTCAGCAAGTATTTCCAGAGCACCTACTGAGTATCAGGACTATAGGGACACAGCTATGAGTAGTGCAGCCCTCTCTCCCCGTAGTTTGCAATTCAGAAAGGAAGAGTTTACCAGGGCACAGATGTTTACAGCACAGTAGAATGTGGGCTGGGACATAAGAGAGGCATGAAAACAGAGACAGTTCAATAGTGGGGATGGGCATGGGCTATGTGTGGGTCAGAAGAGGCTTGATTGGAAGGGGGATATATGAAAGTACCTTGAAGGATGGATAAGATCAGAATCTGGGGAGAGGAGGAGCATCTTCTGGATGGAGGGGATGCCCTGGGGAAAGGCATGAATTGGACGTACCAGCAGGATATGCTTTGAAAGCAAAAAATGGCTTATTTGCCTGGACTGGCAAAGCTGTTACTGACCTAACTTACGTCTGCTCCCCTGTGCCCAGTAAAGGGAACCTACTGACCTTGGTTTTGGAGAAGAGAAGTGCCAAGTTTATTGCAGGGCACCAAGCAAGGAGTCCAGGTAGCTGGTGCTCAAAAGCCCCCAACTCACTGACAGTTTTCAGAGAAAGGCTTTTAAGGACAGGGTGAGGGAGGAGGGTTGTGGGGTGCCTGATTAGCTTGTGGACATCCTTCTGATTGGTTGGTGGTGAGGTAATCAGGATTCAGCATCATCAACCTTCTGGTTCCAACCAGTCTGGGGTCTATGCACTCGTGGGCAGCATGCAACTAACTTCTTCCGCCTGGTGGGTATTTCAGTATCTGCACCACGGCTCACAGGACATGGCTTAGAATATTATCTATAGTCCTTGAGGAGGAACTAGAGGTGCTTGACTTTGTTTAATGGCTAAACTAGTATTATTTTTGTCCTGCCCGACTGTTTCCCTTTCTTTCTGCATTTTCTCACATCTGTGATGAAATTGAAATTTCTTCTTTTTAATTCGAGGAAGGTCTAGGAAGCTACAGTTTTTCTACAGACAAGAGCAGGCAGAGGACATGATTGGGGGATCGGGAATGGGGGGAATTGTGTCCTAGGAAAGCTCCATAGGGTCCTGCTTGGTCACAGTGGGACAAGAAAGTGGATGATTGGACTGGAAAGACCTCTCAAAGGGCCTATGTCAAGCAGGGCCTTGCGCACCTGGCCCAGTTTGTTCTTCATTTCCCAGGTGATGGGGAACTGTGAAAGTTGTTGCCCAGGGGAGGGATCTGATCAAAACCATACTCAGCAGGAAGTATGTGGGGAAGAGGGTGCTCATGGAATGAGGACACGCGGAACAGTAACAAGTTAATTAGTTAATGAGCTGCTCATGGGATCCCTGATGGTGCACGGTAATTAATTTGAATGTGAGCTGTGGGGCCAAGCAGCGCTATTAAGAGGGAGGGAGGGATGACTCTCTGTACACATAGTAACCACAGTGGACCTTTGCTGTGGACCAAGCTGAGCACTGTCTCCAAGCTTATGTGGTGTGCAGGCGGGTGAGGGGCAGGGATGGAGGAGGAGGAGGTGCTACGGCGCTGTAGGGACCACCCGATGCCCAGTTGTGAAACATACCATTCCCTTCTGTTCTTTCCACCTTGGCCCACCATACACTCCACAAAAATGGGGCTCTACTATGGAACTGGGCGATCATGCTTGTGGCTCACAAATGCAAGAGAAAAGCACATAGACCTGGTCAAGGTGTGCCCCCGAGAGCTAAATAAATATGACTATGTGCATATGTCTGCACATGTGTGCATGCACACACACACACACACACACACACATGTACGGGCACACCTCATTCACCCCACCCAGAGCAGCAGGAGCTGAATTGAATCCAGAATCCAGGCAGAACCTTGGGAGGTTCTGCGGAGGAGAGGGCTTCTCTTCTATTGGGATGCAAATATCTTGGCATTCAGAGAAGGTGGGAGAGCAGGGAGCAGAGGAGGAGTGTGGCAGAGAGAGGAATCACGAAGACACGAAGACACGTCACCTTTCTAAAGCTCCTTTCTTTGAGATGCACACCCGCTTCTGGGGGTGGGATGCTCTGTGCCTGTGTGCCCTTGGCATATGGGAGCCCGATGTTCCAGGACACAGTTCCCCCATCTGGACTTATGCCTTTCACAGCGAACATTTATTGAGCACTTGTCATAAATCAGGGGCACTGTAGGTTTTGGGGGTAAAGGAGAACTCACATTAGCAGAGGAGATGAGCTAATGTGGATCTCCAGCTGGATGAAGGGCCATAATCCTACTGTGGGGCAGAGATGCTGGGTAGGCGGGTGGTCGGGGAAGGCAACAGAGAGCCTGGCTCTGTGAGTGAGGGTGAGAGCCCCTTGGTTGGGCAGGGATGCAGCCTTCCAGGTGGAGAAATGTGTGTGAAAGCTTGGAGAGCATGCAAGGGATGTAAGTGACATGTCCAGGGCATAGGGCACCTCTGGGAAAGTGAGAAGAGGGGGTGCACCATGGGGATCTGATGATGAAGGATCACTCTGTCATTAGTGTGGATGACAGGCTGCAGGGGGTGAGCCTTGGTTTAGGGCAAGGGTCTCCACCCTCCAGGATCTAATGCTTGATCTGAGGTGGAGGTGATACACACACACACACACACACGCACAACTGTCTGTGGAAAAGTTGTCTTCCATAAAACTAGTACCTGATGCCAGAAAGTTTGGGGACTGCTGGTCTAAGGGACTTGCTACGAGATCTGAGGCTGCCCAGTTAAGCAAAGAGGAGGCTTGTAGCCCTGGGAGGGAGGAGGGCCATGGGAAATCCCTAAGGAGAGGGCAGAAGCAGGACTGGCAGAGAGGCCCCTATGTGGCAGTTAGTAGGGTGAGGCCTGGCTTCTGGGGGATTCTGTAGATGGAGGTGGTATTAACCAGGACAAGGAGAGCCAGGAGGAACAGTAGGCTAGTTTTGGTGCTGCTGAGTACGATGCCCCGGGCAAGCCCTCGGTGGACACATGGATGTGTGGATCTGTGGCCAGAAGAAAGATTGGAGCTGGAGACACGGATCTGGGTGTCCTTGGTGTTGGATGTCTAATGTGAATGAGCTCTCCCAGAGGGAGTGGGTCCCTGAAGAGAGAAAAGGACTCTGGGGCAACACCAGCGCCTAGTAGAAGAGCAGGGGAAGAGCGGCAGACCCAGGTCTGTCCTCCCCTCCGCTGAGGTTTCCCGCAAAGATTCCACCAGTGAAGACCCCTTCATGGAGCTCCACCAGCTCTCCTCCCATACAGCACCCCCCTGCCCATGGGAACGGGCCTTCCCTCCTCATGTTTAATAGCACTGGATCCTTGACCACTCCTACACACACACGTCCACTCTAGGAATCAATAAACACCGAGTGAGGAATAGGAGTAAGTAAGGAAGGCGGGCTGAGGGATGCAGGCCTCGCATTTTTGACACCTAGCATCTCACCAGCACACAGTGGCTTCCTGATAAAGCAACTCTTTTTTTTTAATTGGAGTATAATTACTTTATAATGTCGTGTTAGTTGCTGCTGTACAACAAACTGAATCAGCTATCAGTTCAGTTCAGTCGCTCAGTCGTGTCCGACTCTTTGCGACTCCATGAATCGCAGCATGCCACGCCTCCCTGTCCATCACCAACTCTCAGAGTTCACTCAGACTCACGTCCATTGAGTCAGTGATGCCATCCAGCCATCTCATCCTCTGTCGTCCCCTTCTCCTCCTGCCCCCAATCCCTCCCAGCATCAGAGTCTTTTCCAATGAGTCAACTCTTCGCATGAGGTGGCCAAAGTACTGGAGTTTCAGCTTTAGCATCATTCCTTCCAAAGAAATCCCAGGGCTGATCTCCTTCAGAATGGACTCTTGGATCTCCTTGCAGTCCAAGGGACTCTCAAGAGTCTTTTCCAACACCACAGTTCAAAAGCATCAATTCTTCGGTGCTCAGGTTTCTTCACAGTCCAGCTCTCACATAGGTATACATATATCCCCTCCCTTTTGAACCAACCTCCTACCCCACGCCCCATCCCTCCTCTCTAGGTCATCACAGATCGCTGAGCTGAGCTCCCTGCACTATACCACTGGCTGTCTATTTCACACATGGATGTATGCCAGTCCCAATCTCCCAATTCACCCCACCCCTCCCTTCTCCCCTCCCCGTGTTCATAAGTCTATTCACCACATCTGCATCTCTATTCCTGCCTTGCAAACAGGTTCATCTGTACCACTTTTTATTAGATTCCACACATATGTGTTAATATATATTTGTTTTTGTCTTTCTGACTTCATTCTGTACAACAGACTCTAATTGCATCCACATCTCTACAAAATGACCCACTTTCATTGTTTTCTATGACTGCGTAGTATGCCATTGTATACATGTACCATATCTTCTTTATCCATTCATCATCGATTCATCATTAGCTTGCTTCCATGTCCTGGCTGTTATCGATAGTACTGCGACGGACATTGGTGTGCATGTGTCTTTCTGCATTATGGTTTTATCAAGGCATATGCCCAGTAGTGGAATCACTGGGTCATATCATAGGTCCATTTTTAGTTTTTAAAGGAACCTCAATACCATTTTCCATAGTAGCTGTATCCATTTACATTGCCACCAACAGGGTAAGAGGGTTCCCTTTTCTCCACACCCTCTAAGCATTTGTTATCTGTAGATTTCTTAATGCTGGCCATACTGACTGGTGTGAGGGAGTACCTCATTTTACTTTTATTTGCACTTCTCTGATAGTGATGTTAAACATCTTTTCATGTGTTTGTTGGCCACCAGTGTGTCTTCTTTGGAGAAATGGCCATTTAGGTCTTCTCATTTTTTGATTGGGTTGCTTGTTGTTTCGATATTGAGCTGCATGAGTAACTCTTAATGCCATCTGACTCACTCAAAAAATATTACCTGTTCAAGTAAAGAAGAACTCAACAAGTCACCCCAAACCCAAACACCGAGGATTAACCTGACCTTCATTTTAGGTTTCTTTTTATGTATATAAAAACGCTAAATGGATGGGTGTGTGGACAATGGGTAGAAAGATAGACAACAATTTTATTAAAAGATGATCATACCATATTTACTATTTTAAAATGAAAAGCATGAAATGTAACCTAACTCAAATTCAACTGAAGAGAAAGATACTGAGGTAAAATGGAAGAACAGACTTTAGATAAATGCTAATTCATCACAAGAGATATTTGTTTCTAAAAGTTCCCTCTAACAGAGAGAACAGGAGAGGGAGAGAGAATAAAACTCATTATGGGGTTAGAGTAATTATGTTATTTTTACCAGCGTGTTTCAATTTTGGATGCCATGGGTTGACTGTGCTTTAAAAATCCTAAGTGCATTCCCATCTCCCTTCCACCCACCCCTCAATTTTTCTTAAATTATTTTTTCCTTTGACAGGTTTTATAACATTTACATTCTTTTCTGCAACCAGCCTTCACCTAGTAGCTATTCCTAGTTCTGCACTTAAATAGATGCAAAGTAACTACCAGTCATTCTAACAGAGGTTCTACATTCCTGAGTGTTTTTTTTTCTTTTTCTTTTGAATCATCACTGATTGGCAGAATTTCATCACTGAACACTCTTAGGAAGAGCATTGGGTGCTCTATTTCTGGAGTTCTTCCACGCAGCTGCCTTTCCACCTGGAGGGCTGGCCAGTTCCTCATTCTCAGGTCACGCTCTCTTCTCTGCAGAACGCTGTAGACGGGTGTTCATTTTCATTCTGTTGCTTTATTTTCTCTGTGTTGGGGTTTGGCAACCACTGGTGGGTGACATCACCTCTCTCATCTGCTGCATTCTGAACCACCTGGGAAAGAAGATGAACGAGGGATGCTGGCATTAGGCAATGGGGTTGACATTGAACCCTCAAAGGAGATGGCAGGGCAAGGGCAGAGTGCATCCCCCAAAACAGGGCATGGAGGAGCAGGGTGGGCTTCCTTGCTTCCAGGCAAAGTGGGGAAGGAAAGTGGGCTTCACCCACCAGGGAGATGCCCCTCCATTTCTAACATGGAAGAGCTCCCTCTACACAAAGGACTCCTCGGGACGAAGGAAGAAGCATCTTCCCACTGCTTGTCTTTGGCTTCTTGATGATTGAACTGATATTTTTATTACATTTCATACTCAAAACAAAGAACTCACAGGGACTCTGTACCTCAGGTTATGCATCTTCCCAGTGGATGACCTTCTATGACCTTAATGAAGAAATACAAGCTCATATGTGAGTGATGGGGTTAGAAGTCAGACTGAGGGAGGTCAACAAAAGCATGAGTGCAAAAGAAATGAAGGCAGAAAGTACAGAGCATTCCCGGGAGAGATTTGGAAATGAAGGAAGAGAAAGGGCTCTAGAGAGCAGCAAGGCCAAGTGTAGGGTTTTGCGATCTAGGCAAAGCTTTGCATGTTTGTAGGCAGAGGGAAGACGCTCAGGAAGGAGGAGAGATCTCAGGTGACTGGGAGGATGGACAGAGGCTGAGAGAGACAGGGAGGAATGGATTGGAAGAAGGAGGCCTTGGTGAGGCAGGAGGGGGTGCTCCAGACCCAGGAGGGGGAAGGCCATGGGCCAAGAGGAGGACTCCATTCTGGAAGTGGCCAAGGTGACCCCACAGGCTCACAAGCACTCAGCCACCCCACCATCTTCCCAGGGCCGGAGACATGGCCGCCAGCAGGGAACTCAGGTGGCGCCAGCACGCAGGGCGCTATGGCAGGAGGGAGAGGGTTAGGACCCCAGGGCAGAGAGAAACCAAGGGACGAGAGAGACAAGGCTGGAGAAAGGCCCAAGTTCAGTGGGGGTGTCTCCCCTCCACTTCCGGTTCAGCAGCTCCATTGCTCACTGCTCTGGCCCTGGACATCCTCAGATGCTGCAGGACCCCAGGAAGGTAGAGCCACAGAGGATGGATAGGACCAGGAACCTGGAAGGACTCCTATAATGCCTAGAGTGGAAAGCCAATCGGAAGGTGTGTCATTAATCTCCGTGCTTAACTTTCTCTCCATTCACCCAAAGATGAAATCATGCATTTCTGCATAACTCTAGGCTAACACCTATCCTCCTACTGAGGAGACTGAGGCCCAGGGCAGCTCTCAGAGGTCATACTGAAGCACAACTTCAAAGGTCTCACTGTGCTTTGGCCTCCGGTGCAGGATGAGCTTCTGAAATGGAGAAGCCCTCAATGTAGCAGTGGTCTGGCAGCCTCCCCATGCTTCCAGGGCGCCCCTGTGAATGTTTTCATCGTGGGGAGTGAGCTCAACTGAGAGGAAGTAAGACTTGGAGCGTTGCAGTGAAATGATCCCAGGAGACGCGCCAGAGGGCCTTGGAGTGTGGCTCCTGGCCTTTGGTGTCTGTAGGTCCAACATCACTGGCTCTGTCGGGGTGTCAGCCACTCGCCTTGTTTGTTCAATAGATATCTCCTGCCCAGACCATGTGCCTGACCTGGTTCTGAAAACTGGGGATAAAACATGAGTAAGATGGGATCAGACCCCACCCTTGTGAAGCTCGCGGTCTAGCAGGAAGACGAGAAGTAAGCAGACAACAGCAGGACAGGGTGAGAGGGGTTTAGGTCACAGAGGGAACAGGGAGCAGGACCCACCTGGGAGAGGCGACAAGGAAAAGGCTTCTTCAAAGAGCTGACATTTGAACAAGACTTAAAGGACCTTTCAGTATTGGAGGCAAAGAGCAGGGGGATAGAGGGATGACGGGCAGGCTGGTCATTCCTGGTGGCAGGAGCCACAGGGCAAGACCCTGGTGGTGGGGAGAGTGAGAGGAAAAGGGGGAGGGGGTGGGGAGAGTAGTTCCCCTTTGGAACTGCAGTGCTTTCTACAACCAGGGTGTAGGGGGGCTGATGAGAGGGAGAGGAAGGCAAGGGTCAGGCCACTGACAGCCTGGAATGCCACGCTAAGGACTTGACTTCAGGAAGGTCAGTCTGGCTGAAGTGTGGGAAATGGGCTGGAGGTATGAGAGCGGATAGGAGAGCAGGGAGGCTGTTCCTGCTGAAGTCCAGGTGAAAGGCGAGGTAGCCTGAGCTCGGGTGGGGGTATTGGAGCTGCAGGGCTCAGCGGCTGATTGGATGTGAGGGATGAAGCTGGGGGAGACGGATGCTTGTTCGATCTTGGACATCTGCAGGGTGCTGTTCACTGAGGTGGGACTAGAGTGTTGGGGAAGGTGAAGGTGGGAAGTAAGGCCTAGGGGACATTCCAGGGAGATGCGGAGTGTGCAACTGTACACAGGAGTCTGAAGCCTGGGGGGAGCTTCTGGGCTGGAGATGTAGACCGGGGGTCCTCCACACGCCGGTGAGGGTTAAGGCCAGGACATGGGGGCCAGCGCCAGGAGGACTCGGCAGGGGGAGGGCGGCCAGGAAGACCCCAGGGGAAATGGACAGAGGAGGGACATGATGAGAAGGACAGAGAGGTTGATGAAAACCAAGAGCAAACAAGAGAGCAGTATAATGAAAACCACAAGTGATGTTTCAAGAAGAGAGTGGCCCACAGCGTCCAGCGCTGCAGAAAGGCCATCAGCGGTTCTGCAAGAGTGACTCCAACGGCAGAACTAGGCAGGAGGGGGANAGGGGGGGGGGGGGAGGGGGCGGGGTTTGGGGGGTGGGGGGCGGGGGGGGGGGGGGTTGGGGGAGCTGTGCTGATGGGGAGGAGGCTTTGACCTCTTGATATCGTTGCCCCAAATCTGATTCCCATGCTCTCTGATGTCACTGACCCTCCTCACCCTCTCCCCAAATGAGTCTCCGTGCTCTCTGTGTGCGTCTCGCTTAACCAGGGCTCTTGAGCATGCTGGCTCTGTTCTGCTCTGCTCTGTGTCCCCAGGGGGCTCTGCTTGCCCTCTCCTGTCCCTTCCACTGGCCCCCTTGGTCACAGAGGGTGACGGAGCTCCAGAAGCTGAGCAAGCTCTTCAGGCCGAGTGGATGGCGCTGTGTGAGGCCGAGGAGCTGGGAGGCAGGATGGAAGGCTGGAGCCCTGGCCACCTGGACCCCTGCCCCTTCAGCCATAACCTCAGAACCGTGGAGAAGGAATGGCAACTCACTCCAGTATTCTTGCCTGAAGAATCCCATGGACAGAGGAGCCTGGCAGGCTACAGTTCATGGGATCGCAAGAGTCAGACATGGCTTAGTGCTATCTTTTCAGAGGTGCAGGCGGCCTCTGCACCTTCAGGTCAACCCCTCCATCAGTGGAGGCCCATCAAGGAGAAGCGATTTGCCTACAGCCTCGCTGAGGGGGTCAGGACTGGGCCCGGGTGTCCTGGCCCCCTTGTGAACCTCTGGTCTGGAGAGATCTCTGTGGGGAGGTAGAGGCCCAGCATCTCTCTCGTGTGTCCTTGCCCTGAGGCCTGAGCTGGGTGGGCACCTTAGGAAGCCTCTCAAGATGAGGAGGCGGCCAGCGGGGCCCACTGACCTCGCGCCCAGTCTTTAAGGAGCTAGCCTGGAGCCCTCTGCTGCCCCCCTGCCCTGCTCTCTCAGGTACAAAGGCCACGTTCCTGGCGTGGCCTCCTCCTTCGGCTCCCCCTACGGCACTACCACCCTCAAGTACTTCCAGGACCAGCGCAACGCAGCCCTGGGGAGCTCCACTGCCTTCAGCAGAGGCAGCCACTTCCCGACCATCTTCTCCCCGAACCCCACCCAAGTGCTGAGGGACCGCACCCTTGCCCGGGACCGCTGGCTGCACATCCCCAGCTACACCCGCTTCAACCTGGATAGCAGCCGCAGGGCCGAGCTCTCGCACTTCTACCAGGTTGGTGACCCTGGCTGGGCTCCGGCCACCCCCTCCCCACTCCCCCCACACCCCCTCTCCCCTGCCAAGGGAAGGGAGTGATGGCTGGTGGCCTGGGGAGACTCTCAGCCTCCAGAGCGCCCCTGTTAGCTTTTGCAGAGCCCCTGAGCCAGCAGGGAACCTGGTGAGTTTGGTTGGGGAGCGTGGAGGGGCTCAGTGCCCTGCTTCTCTGACTCCCCCCACCAAATCTGACCTCCTCACTCTGGGGGCTCCAGTGGCTCATCCCCTGCTCCCCTGCTGCTGTGAGAGGTGGGAGCCTTTGGGGTGTTCCCACCATCAATTCCCCCCAGTCGTCGCCTCTCCCCCTGGGCCCTCACTCACCTCCTTTCTGAGCAAAAGCCTGAGGTTCACCCACAGTATGAATCTCGTACGCTGAGGACTGCAGAGCCCAGCCAGGCTCCAGCCCCAAGTCTACTCTTCACCAGATCCCCGTGCCCACCCAACACCAACTCCTGCTCCACGGGCCCTTCGAGGATGAGCCCGCGCCAGGCGGTGCTAGTGGTAAAGAAGCGTCTGGATGCAGGAGACATAAGAGATGCAGCTTTGATCCCTGGGTGGGGAAGATCCCCTGGAGGAGGGCATGGCAACCCACTCCAGTATTCTTGCCTGAAGAATCCCATGGACAGAGGAGCCTGGCGGGCTATTGTCCATAGGGTCACAAAGAGTCGGACACCGACTGAAGCGACTTAGGACATAACGAGCGCACCAAGTTGACTTCAGACTCCCCTGCCCTTGGGGAAAGAGAGGCAGATGGAGGGGGGTCTGCCCATACCCCCATCTTGTCCTTATCCTCCTCCCCCAGACTTGGTCCCAGAGGGCCACAGGCTCACAGATGCTCGCCCACCTTGGGGAGGCGAGGGCTCCCTCTCTGCTGTGGTCTTGGAAACCTCATGGCCCCTCAGCATCCTTGCAAACATCCCTCCTAGCCTGATTTCAGGGACCCGGATGCCTCCTGGTCCCCAGGGTGGAGAACGACATGAGAAGGCTTCCCCAGGAGGGATGGCCAGGTTGATGGGGTCAGACTCTGAGGAGCTGTGGAACCGTGCTGTGAGGCCTGGGGAAGGCCTTTAACCACTGTCTTGTCTCACAAAGCACCAGCCTGTCTGGGAGGGAGGGAAAGGGAGACACTCCACTCTGGCAACCCACTCCAGCACGCTTGCCTGGAAAATCCCATGGACAGAGGAGCCTGGCGGGCTACAGTCCATGGGGTCACAAAGAGCCAGACACACACACACACGCACGCACGCACGCACGCACGCATGTAGCTTACCTGGGCCGCCTATTGAGCGGGGCCTCACATACCGCACCTCTGCTGTCCCCTGCCTCATTGACTCGACCAGCACAGCTGGCGTGGGGTGTATCATTACCGCTAGGAGCCAGACAAGGAGCTGGGGCTCAGGAGGGCACCCAGCTGGGGACTCTTCTCTGGGGGCATGAAGGGAGACGACCCCACCCCCCGCCCAGGTACAGCCGGGCAGGGAGCAGGCGCCCGCGGGCACTCCCGCGCACTAACGACCGGCCCTCTCTTCCTTGGTTGGGCTGCAGATGGCGCAGCGGCATCGGGAGCACTATCAAGACAAGACGGGCTTGGTGCGCCGGGTCCCCTACTTCGTGCTGCCCGTGAGGGAGTGGGACCGGTACCCCATCCCCACCGACCTGTGAGTGCCTTCCCTCCCCTCCTCCGCGCATTCACCAGCTCGTGTCCACGGGGCGCCGGCTCTTGCCAGGCCTGCAGGCCTCCAGCCTGAGAAACGAGTTAAGACTTTTAACTCCTGCAGCCCACAGGGTGACAGTTAAACAGAGCTAGCGGGTGCAGGACCGTTCCTCAGCCATGGCCGCCTTGGAGCTACACTGGTTCAAACGCGGGCGCAACCGCTCCGTGCAGCAAGGAGCTGCTGCCCTCTGGTGGACCTACAGAGAACTACACAAAACAGGGACTGTATCTCCAGCCCTGGCGTAGACTCAGGAAACGCACTCCTAGGGACTCGACCATATTTTTTCAAGGCCAGCAGTCTAAGAAATATGAAAGTATCTCACAGTTTTTAATTGGGAGAGCTTCTTTCCCCAGGGAAGCCAGCTCTTCCCTGTGAGATAACCCAGGCATGTGGTTTCCTTGACCTCCCTCCTGACGCCCAGGCAGGGAGGTCTGAAGTTTGTGCCGTGAGGTGTCCTGTGGAGTAGGGGGCATCAGAAGATTAGCGGACAGATCTTGGGTTTCCAACTCCATGCTGGCCTTTGCTTGCCTCAGGAGCCCCGAGTCTTGCCACTGCTGTTTACTGATAAAGCAGCAACCCTTTCCATAGAGTTTAATGGTTTTTGAAGATACAATTTAACATCACCTATAGATTCTTCCCAGATGGCACTAGTGGTAAAGAATCCACCTGCCGATGCAGGAGACATGAGACACCAGTTTGATCCCTGGATTGGGAAGATCCCTCGGAGGAGAAAATGGCAACCCACGTCCGTATTCTTGCCTGGAGAATCCCATGGACAGAAGGGCCTGGTGGGCTACAGTCCATGGGGTCGCACAGAGTCAGACATGACTGAAGCAGCTTAGCATGCACAGATTCTTCTCTGTGGGACAGATGGACCCATTTTCTAAATAGGGAAACTGACTTAGTAATGGCTTCAGGGACTTGTACAGATGCCAAGTCTAGTAGGAGGGAACCCAGATCTCCCAACACCAATGCTAAGATTCTAGATTGGCCATCTCAGCACCTTGGGGTGGCTCTGAGTCAGTCCATCCCTGGAGACATTATGGGGCCTCACCTGGGGACAAGTCTCCTCTCGAGACCTCACCAGACAGTATCTACACCTACAGGTGAGGGACCCCAGGATGCCCTAGCTCTGTCCCTTCTCCAACTGCCTGACAGCCCGTGCTGCTGCTGACGGCTTCATGTCTAACACAGAGCACCAATGAGGTGTTTGGGAGTAAGAGGGTCGTTGCTTGCACTCAGCCTTTACTCTGATCATCTCTGTGGCCTGGGGGACGTCCCTGTCCCTCCCTGAGGTTCATTGCTACTGTCCTCATCACTATCACCACCGTCATCATCTCTATGGATCACTATCATCTTGGCCACCATTATCACCATCACCGTTACCATCAACACCACCATCACCATCATCATCATCTTCACCACCATTACCATCACCGCTACCATCACTATCATAACCATCACCGCCATCATCAGTAGCTGCAGCACATTCTTAGAACATGTGTTGAGTGTTTGCTCCTTGTTCGGCATTCTAGTAGTGCTTTGCATGTATTATTTCATTTACTCCTCAAAGCAAAGTTAGGAGGGCGGTACCAACACCTGTTCATCTTACACGTGTACACTTCTAGCAGGAACTGGGTTGGAATCCATCCCAGCTTCCTGACACCCATGCCCTTGCTCTTAATCACTGAGCTTCTGTGCAAACACCAGTCCTTCTGATCTCGAATGCAGGGTGACTTACCTGATGCTAAGCTGACCAGCAGCTAGCAGAGCCAGCATCATGGGCTGGAAAATGGGCCTTTTTCACCCTGGTGGCCTGGCTCACTGCATAACACTGGCTCCACCCTCTCCCCCCAGGCCTCCTCTGAGCCCGAAGGAGAAGTGGCATCTATTAAGAGTGGCCCCTGAGAACCTGAGGACCTACCAGACATTCCCGTCGGGGAAGAGGGTCTCTCCACAGGAGCGGCAGAGGCGGGACTGCTACTTTGAATTCAGAGCGTGACACCTGAGAGCCGCGGCCCTGACAAGGTTGGCTTTCTGGAATAAAATCTTTAGCCATGACCATCCCATGCTCTTCTCTTCTGAGCCCCAGGAGCACTTGGCCTCAGCTGGACAGTGCCTGAGGGTCACACAGCCTGGGGTCTGAGGGACCTGTGGGATGCTCACCCCAGGTGTCAGCACCAACAGAAAGTATTGTCAGCCTCCTGCTGGGCCCACCCACCTCTCCCTGGAGGACTGCAAGGGTCCCGAGGCACTCAGGCAGAGTGAGCCCTCCCGTCTTCTCCCACTGGGATAATCAAAGGTCCCGTTAGGCCATGACTGAGCATGAGGGTGTAGTGGTCCTGGACCACTCACACTGGTGTCAGAAGCTAAGGAAATCCCATTTGAGCCCTGGCTCAGCATCCTTTCATTCATCTCATAGCCTGTGAGAGAGGGGGCTGTTGTCCCTACTTCACAGATAAAGACCCTGGGGCTCAGAGGTGGAGACAGCTGTCCAGACTCACGCAGCTGGGAAGTGGCACAGCCAGATTTGAACCCAGACCTTTCGGACTCCCAGTTGCTGGTATTCCCCCTACACTCTTCATTTGTGGTCCAAGTGGGGGCTGAGGGGCAGGGATGACACAGATCTCGGAGGGCCCTGTAGTGTCTGAAGGAAGAAACCACTTTCTCCATCCTGCCCTGACTGGCAGGGACAGGCTGCTTTGACATCACCCCGAGACTGTTTCTAGAAGTGATGGAGGGGAAGGGACCCGAGGCCAAGTCAGTCCTCAAGGTATTGCTGTGTGTCAGGAGCCCCTAGCCCAGAGTGGACACTGGGCTCCTGGTGCACATTCTGAGATGGCTGGGGAGGCTCAGGTTGTGGACGGGGCCTCCTGTCTGCAGAAGAGGTCACAGAGCTCCTTTAGAGACAAGATCTAGGATAAGCTCCTCGGGCCAGGTGTTTACCCATGCCTCGGGTGCATGCCAACATCCCAGCACCTGCTGGATCTGATCAAGGAACTCCGTTAAGAAAGCGCTCTTGTTTCTCCTGCATGAGTGAAATAGGTTCTTATTTCCCCAAAAGACAAGGCGACCACAGCAGGTTCAGGTTCATGGGAAGGTGAGCACAGCCCTTCTTCTGTAAGCCAGTCTTTAGACACTTCCTCCCTGAAGAGAGAGTAACAAGAAAAAAATAAGAAAAAAAGCCCATCAGGTAGGCATCTGACAGCTTTTATGGACCCCTTAAGGGGCTTCTCCTGTGTCCCAAACCAACTGGGCTCCAAAGAGTCCTTGTGGTGGCCACATTAATTCAAGGCAAAGCAAATAAACCCCGATTTCTGGTCACATACTGTCACGTCCCAAGGGTGCTGGGGTGTCAAGTGGGGCCAAGATGTCTTGGGAAGCCAGGCACCAATTGGAAAGACTGCTCAGCACATAGCTCTGTACAGCCTGTACCCGAGATGCAAGAAGAGAGGCTGAAGGGAGGCCCCGTGGAAGTAAGGGAAAGATATATATTTTCCTGGTGAATTTCATCTGGTTTGGCTTGGTCCCTGCTGTGACATGGGTTGGCCTCAAAAAGACTGGCCAATCTCAGTCTTGGCACATCTCAGACACTGGCAAACTTAAGCCCTGGAATGAGCAATCCTTAATAAAAAGTTACTTCTATATGACCTTGCACTCAAAATATAATGTTCAGTTCAGTTCAAAATATGACAAAATGATGGGAAAAGGGAAAGGCTTTAATTTTGCTTTATTGAATAAACAATATTCTAGAAGTGAGGGAGGGATGGGGACAAAGTCATTGTTCTCGTCAGATTTCCTCTAGTGCCTGCAGAGGGTTGAATTCCAAGTTCCAGGGGTCCCCTTCAAGGCCACCAGAGCAGGCATTGGTGTTCACGTCAACATCCCCAGAAATGAATCCTAAAGGAGCTGAAAGGAGAAATTCCGTTAGCCACCTCAAGCTGAAGTTACAAAGCCCCCTCTACTTCCTGGGTTCACACCTCTTGTGTCCCTTTGTCTGAGCGATAGTCAGCTTGCAGCAATCCAAGCCACCCCAAAGCCTTCTTTAAAGCTCCTTTGAGCAGCTCCAGAATGCTAAGGCTGTCACAACCTTGTGGTGCTGGAGCCAGTGGAAAGACAAGGGAGTGATTCAAAGAAAACACTCAAGGCAGACAGGATTCCAGCCTCAGGTGTGTGCTGGGCTGTTATAGAAGAGGAGGATCAAGTGGGGTGGTCCAAGTGTGGACCGTCTTTCTCTAAAAGAGCCCTTGAGCAGCCATGTTGGAAGGGAGGGCCATCTCCTCCAGCCAGGTGATTGGAAGAGGGCCAGACACCTGCCTGGACTGGCCAATCAGATTCTCTGGGAATTCAGTCAGAGCCAAGGGACATTCACTGAGGGTCAATGGGAACCAAAGAGCTATAAACTTGACTGCTGTGGGAAAGCTGCATTTGGTCTTACGCCTGGCAAAGCAGAGATTTCCGGTTGCGTGTAAAGCAAAGACCAGAGCTGCTGAGGACAGAGGCAGAGACTCCGGGTTCTCAACTGGGCGCTTCATGAGGTCTAGCTGGTTTTATTCATTTTTGACTGGTTAAACCATTTTGAAAGGGCATTTGTCCTTGCTGTCACCTAGGCTGATGACCAAGGGCAGAACAGGGTGCAGGAACAGCAGACACAGGCAAGCATGTAGTTCAGTGCGAGAAGACTGCCCTGCCCGGGCTGGTCCCCATGCCATGGGCTGCCCTCAATGGTGGTTTACTTCCCACACCCGAAGGGACCCAAATGAAACTGTTAAACACAGCCAATATGGAGATGGCCAATTGTCCAGAAGTG
Organism: Neotragus pygmaeus; assembly: GCA_006410875.1. Classification (NCBI taxonomy): domain Eukaryota; kingdom Metazoa; phylum Chordata; class Mammalia; order Artiodactyla; family Bovidae; genus Neotragus; species Neotragus pygmaeus. The sequence goes on along the minus strand of SJYV01045960.1, from coordinate 1,579,758 downwards.
TCTGGACCAGATACGACCCTTACGGCCCCTTTCCACCTGAGTTCTCTGAGCTCCATCATGGGCATAGTCACTGTCTGCCCCGCCCCCACCCGGGTTCTGGGCCAGTCCCAGCTCCAGGTGGCCACTGGAAGTTGTAGGGGGAGGGGAGCAGGACTAACAGTGGCAAAGGCGACTCCCCAGGTCAGTCCTGCAGCCCAGCGGGCTTTGTGCTGGCTGGAGAGGGACAGTGCCTGAAGTCTGGACCACCCGCGTCACTCGCAAAGCCTGAACCGCAATATCCCCTTTGCATTTTGAAACCCCACACCCTATCTCTTTCCAGGTTACCTCATTTCTCAGAAGTTCCAGGATTGCTGATTCTGAAAGAATCTGCAAGGTGCCCTGGAAACTCATGACCTCATTGGGAAGACTGAGGTGCTCTGCTGGCCCAGGGAGACTCAGGGCGGGGAGCTTCCTGTCCCCCCCACTAGGCTGGGCATCCCCCTACTCCAGAACACCTTACTTCAAGAAATCTGGAGATTTGGCCATTGCGTGTTCAAACTCTGAGAAAGACAGCATATTGTCGTTGTCCAGATCCGACTCATTCAGCACCTGGACAGGGGCGCAAAAGGCGCCAGAATGCAGAGATCAGAAAGTGAGATGGGGGTGCAGGGGTCGGGGGCAGGGACCACATGCTGAGTGTTACCACAGGCCAGGCTCTCTGCCCGGTGCTTAGCATCCCTAGAGTCCCCTGGGGACAGGTTCTCCGCTCCCTGCCCCCACTCCCACCCCCGTCCTGCCCCAGACAAGGACACAGAGGTGCAGAGAGATGAGATTGTGTGCACTGCTGTCTGGGACCTTGTGAGCTGATCTCATCGTGGGCAAGAGTCCTATTGGTGTCTCTAGCAAACTTGGCAGTGAGAACGGGCGTGGGGGTGTTGGACAGGGTGACACCCCCACCCGCTCCTGTCCCCAGTCACAGGCAGGGGTGCTGCTCTGCAACATGCACAGCCAGGGTGGGACGCAGCCGGGCACCCCNATGGCTGGTGAGGTCGGTCAGCAGGTCTTCTGACACGTCGTCACTGTTGAGCAGCCGGAGGATGATCCTCTGCAAGTCCTCCTCGTCAATGAAGCCATTCTCATTAAAATCTGCCAAGAGGAGTCGGGGCCTCAGAGAAAGGGAGTCCTGGGGCCAGGGCATCGGCTGGAACCTGCAGGCTCCCAACAGCCTCTGGGACGCCCCGAGAAGCCCAGCTCTGCCAGGTGGGCCTAGAAGGTGATACTCGGGGGGACCTGGGGCAGGCCTAAGGGTGGGGAGTTGCAGCAACAGAAGGCAGGTTCATTTCTAGATCTCGTGATGACTGTTGAATATGAAACACGCAAACCTTAGGAACTGTGTAATATCCCACATTGAAGAATGACAGCTAGAGCTAACTTGGGCCCAGAGTGGAGGAATGAGTTTGTTGGTGTCACGGGGACCCTTCAGGGGTGGAGCCCAGAGCTTGGTCTCTGTTCTCCAAGGAAGAGTGTGGACATAAAGGTCCAGCTGAGCACCTCACTCCTTAGGCAGGTGGCTGTCTCCTGGATGAATGGTAATCAGCCACAGGGACTGGACGCTAAAGCCCAGGATGTTCATCTAAGCTCTCCCCACATGGCTCCACTGGGACACACCATGGGCGATGGATCAGAGCCAGTGGGAGAGAGGCAGAGGGGCTTGGGAGGGGCCAGCGTCCGGACTGGAGGGAGTGGGGCCCCACAGTGACCTTGCGCTGTGGGCCAGAAGCCATGCAGCCTCTCCTGAGACCCTTCCCCCCACCCCACCCCCCGCAGTGTTTCCAGAGGTCCTGCTGGCCTAGCTCCCATATGCAGAGACTGCGGCAAAGCAACATGGCTTTGATCCCAAGCCATCTGAAAACAGAATAATTTGCTGGAGAAAAGTGTAGTCCTGGACAGTTCCCCTCCTTTGGGGATGCCGGGGCAGAACAGCCTGGGTAAGGGTTGAGGGCTGGGAGCTCTGGGCTACCCGGCAGCCCATGTGGCCTCAGAAGCCTCATGACCCATGTTCTTGGCCCCTCTGGGGAGAGAGGAGGGCTCTTCTTGCTGCTTCCCAGCAATGAGGGAGATGAGCGAGTTGGTGGGCTCAGCCTTCAGGTGTCCCCCAAACTCTCTAACCGCCATCATCCCGATCTGTCGTGTTACTCCTCGCAATTTACAAAGTACTTTCACAAGATTAGCTCATTTGCGTCAGTGAGGTAAGGCAGGCCTTCACCACTCTTCCCACAGGAACTGAGGTTGCCTCCCTCACCACTCCCAGCCACTAGCATCCCCATGTCAGATGCTGGGAAGATCAGCCACTGGTGCCACGGCAGCTGTCTGAGGGTAATTCACAGCTGGTGGGAGCCGTGCTGACCCGAGCAGAAGAGCAGTGCTGGGAGGCTGGTCTCTGACAGGTAGAAAGTCTCCCCAGAGATGCTGAGAGAAAAGGATGGATCAGGTGGAGGCCAGGACAGTCCCTTAGAGCAGAGACTGGAGGCCAGGAGGTATGTCCTGGGTAGGTGTGGCTGTCTGTCTGGACTTGAGCTACAACCATCCGCCCTTTCCTTCTTCCTAACAGAATTGCAATTCATGTTTATGTCCAGCTTAAAATACACAGCCTTCCAGTCCCCCTTGGGGCTTTGTGTGAGAATGTAACAGTTCTGGCCAATGAAGTTATAGCCAAAGTTTGCTGGGTGGAGCTTCCAAGAAAGTTTGTTAAAGAAGAGTAGATGTCATCTGTGTGTTTCAATGTCCATTTTGTCCTTATCCCCTCTCCCATCTCTTTTTCTCCCTGACTGGGATGACGAGATACCTGTAGGCACAGAATATATCTTGAGACTCTGAAGACGGCAGTCCCATTAAAGATGGGAGATTAGCAGGCTTGAAGGAGCCCGGGTCCTTGATTCCCTCCTGGAGCCATTACCTCAGCTCTGGACTGCCTGAATCCAGGATTTCTTTTTTTTCAAACAAGGATGCTCTTACAAGTAACTGAATGCAGTCCTAACTGATATAGTAGGTCAGAGCAGTAGTAACTCTTCAGCACTTTATTTTTCCTTTTTTTTTAGAATCCTGCAGGGTGCTTTCAAAAAGCGTATCAACCAGGGCATACCCAACACCATCACATCAAGTCTCTGCAGATGGGACCCAAGGGTAGGTCTTGAAAACTCCCTGGGTAATTCCAATATTGTGCATGCTGTAGTCCACAGAGATCTACTCTCTGTAGATCACAGAGAATTGGACATGACTCATCAACTGAACAACAGCGATTCCAGTATTGGCCACGTTGGAAAATCAGTGGGTTAGAGCCATGCTTCTGAAACTTTCAGGCACAGAGAAATCATCTGGAAGTCTTGTTCAAAGGTAGATTCTGATTCAGTAAGTGGACACTGAGGCCTGAGATTCTACACTTCGAGCAAGCTCTCTGGCAATGCTGCTGCTGCTGGTATCTAGGCCACAATTGGTATAATGAAGGGTTAGAACACTGAGTTAGGTCTTCAGACTGGCTAAGGACGATTGCTGGGGCCATCACATCGTCATCCTCTCTTTCCTTTCTCCTTTTCTTTCTCTTCTTTTTAGTCCTCCTCTTCTTCCTTCATTCCTACCACTACCACCTCAAGTTATACAGCAGCCATCACGGGCCAGGCACCAGGCTCATAGATTCACACGTCCTGTCTTCAGTCCTGCTGACAGCTCTGTAAGGTAGCAAATTTTCTGAGCCAGAAGAGAATTCAGATTTGCCTGAGTCTAGCTGATGAAGCCTTGGAGTTTACGAGTCCCTAGGCATCTATTTGCACCACTGATTTGCATGAAGGCTCTGTGCTTTTTGCTTTTGCACTGGATCAGAAAGGAAGGAAACTGTCTGAGGGGGCCCTGGAGGTGGGTAGGGGGAGAAGATACAAGGACAGTATAGGGGGCTGGAGCGTCTGCTTCTTAATGTGACCTGAGGACCCTGCCTGACCTCTCGGGAGGGAGGACCTTCCCCCTATTCTTGAGCTGAAGACATTTGAGCTCCCACGTCTTGAGGGAACTCATCTAGTTCCCTGAGGGTTTGGTGGTTTTGTTTGTTTAGCTCTAGAAACAATGGAAAGACAGCTGAGACAGATATCTTTTGGAACATCTACCCAGCCTACACTACTATCTCTAAGCAGCATCTCAACCCCCAGTGTTTGGCCTCAGAAGCCACGTTTATTTATGTGACTCTGCTTCTTCTTGGTTGTGGATGACTGGACAAGCTTGGTCACCTAATCCAAGGGCAACTGGATCTCTGGTTTTGCGGAGTCAATAAGCATCTCCTGAGAAAATGGAAATGAGAGACAGAGATGCTTGTGGCCCATCAGTCAGAGTGAAGCAAGGCTGGGGTAGTCATCTTTGGTCCGCAGGCACAGAGGCATGAAAATTGGATCTGCAGAAGGAGAAGGTGCGCAGAGAGAAACAGAAATAAGCGACTAGGCAGGCACAGAGAGAAAAGGAGAAAGGAGCTCCCTGGTTTCCTGAGCACTTTCCAGCTGCATTTGAGGTCCTCGGGAAGCCTGCTTCACTTCTGCCATGGATTCCACACTGCTTATGGTGGACAAACTCTAGTGCCTTCCCTCCTTCATGATCTGCTCTTGGTGTTCATGCTTTTGTCTAATCGACTCACCCATCTAGTGTGTGGGGGGACTTACATCTAAGGAGCAGGATTTGGCAACAGATGAGACATCTATAATATAATACGTTATACTGCCAACAGTCTGGCCCAAGAGACTCCCTAGCTGCCTTGGAAGAAGCAACTGGCCACGTTGGGAGGCCCATGCGACTAGGAGCGTAGATCACCCTCTGGAAACTGAGGGCAGGATGCAGGCGGTAGCCAGCAAAAGGCCAGGGCTCTGAGTTCTATTGTTGTTGCCGTTCAGTCGCTCAGTCATGTCCATGAATTCTGCCAACAACTGGAGTGAACTTGTAAGTGGGTTCCCCCCCTGTCAATCATTCTTCAGGTGAGATGGCAGCCCGGCCAAAATCTTGATTGCAATCTTCTGAAACACTAAGCTGAGGACCCAACCAACCTGTGCCCAGACTCCTCACCCACAGAAATTGTGAGATTATAAGTATGTTTCATCTAAAGCCATTAAGTTTGTGGTACCTTATTACACAGCAGTGGAAAACTAATACACTGCTGCTCTTCCTCGGTTGCCTTTTGCACAGGTAACTTCATGTTACTTGCACAAGTAAGACAAGAGCACCTGGTCTGGGCCAGCATTTTCCACCCAAAAGAGCTGGCCCACCCAGAAGAGCACCAACAGGAGATGGCAGCGGCTAGAGATGGCTCAGCAGGTGCTCTGCGGTGGAAGGCCTGGCAGAAAGTATCAGCGCTCATGAGCTAGAATTCTGTGGATATCTTGGAAATCCCTGGGGACTCCCAGCAATACTTGGGGTAAGGAAGGAGGAATAATACTGAATGGAATCTTAAGCCAACTGAATGTGGGTCTATGATTTCATTTGTACTTACCCTGCTTAAAGTTCACTGTAAATTTGTGTCTCATATCAAATTTAGGACATCTGAGGCCATTATTTCTTCAGATATCTTTTCTGCCCTGTTTGTTCTCTCCTCTCCTTCTGAGATGTCAGCTGGATATTTGTTAGACCTTCCTATTGTCTTTCATGTCCCTCAGGTCTGATTCTTTTTTCTCATCACATTTTTCTTCTCTGTTCTTCAGATTAGATTATATTCTACTGATCAGTCTTCAGGTTTACGGACTCTTTCCTCTCATCTTGATTCTTCTGCTGCTGCTGCTGCTGCTGCTGCTAAGTCACTTCAGCCATTTCTGACTCTGTGCAACCCCATTGACGGCAGCCCACCAGGCTCCACCATCCCTAGGATTCTCCAGGCAAGAACACTGGAGTGGGCTTGAGTCTCCTGCTAAGCCCAAATGGTAGATTTTTATTTCAGATATTTTATTTTTGAGTTCTTTATTTTCCATTCGATCCTTATAGTTTTTATTTTTCTACTGAGAATTTCTATCTTTTATTCATTAGGAGCCCATTTTCTTTTATATCATTGGGCATGATTATAATAACTGTTTGAAGATATTTATCAGCTAATTCCAACATCTGGTTCATATCAGAGTCAATCCTCATTCTTGGGAATGCATCATTTTTCGTTTAAAAAATACTAAGATACTGAATAATTTTATTGTATCTTAGACATTATAAATGTTTTATGTAGAAACTGTGGATTCTGTCATATTCTTCCAATAAGTGATGAATTTTCTATTCTAGTGGGCAATCCCTAACACTCAAGGACCTTGTAAAATGCAATGGCAGCTCAACTCTCCATTCAGTTCTTTCATCCTTACCTGAGCTGCTTTAAGTTCATCCTGGTATATACGGTTTAGAGGTCAGAATGAGATTTGGCTCTTTCTGACTTTCTTTCATGGACTCTCCCTTCTTTTCACTTTTGAGGGGAAAGGTGTCCCACATGCTCTGATTTTTGAAGTCAGAAAGAGATCAGGGTTCTGATTAGTCCTGTATGACGCCACTTATTGAAGCTCACCTTCAGGCTGGAAAAGTACAAAACTAAAAGTTGGGGGAGGGGGGTGGAGAGCCGTTCAGTACCATTTCCTTTTTTCACGTGTTAAATCTATGCTTTCCGTGGCTATGCAGTGCCTTGAGGTAGTTGATTTTTACATTTTGTTTAGAGTTTATAGTTGCTTTCGGCTGAAGTGACAGTATGCTAGGAGCTTACTCAGGTTTTCTCTGTAGGGAAACTTATGATTTCATATGCGTTTACTGGATACTAAGCCTGAAGACATATCAAATACAGAAATATCATTAAGCCCCTTTTACATGCTAGATGAGACACTGTGACTTCATAGGTCCCTCTGGCTTAAATCCCCTTCACTCCATTCTAGCCAAGTCCACTTTGCTGAGGCAGGAATAAGAGGGTTGGCATCCACCATGTGGGGACTGGGTAGGAGGAGCTGGTAGAAAAGGAAGACAGGCGAGATGACAAACTATACAAGCCTAAATGTACAAGTCCTTTGGCCCAAGGGGTTGTCAACATGTGCTTGAAGCCTTGCATGTGATCTGTTTGAAGGCTTTGTCTCTTTCCTTTTGGTTCCTTTTGAGAATTTCCGGGGCCCCAGATGTGCTAGGGGTTCATGAGGCTGAAGAGCAGAACTTTAGCAGAGCTTTGTGGCTCCCTGACAAGATCAGAGGCATAAAGTGTCATGGGACCTCAGAGATGATCTCTCTCAACTTGCTCATTTTTAAGATGAGGAAACCGAGGCTCTAAAAAGTAAACCGATTTGCCCAAGATTTCTCAGCTATTTAGTGGCTGAGCTAGTTTCAGTGTTTAAATCTCTTAACTTTTACAGAACAAGCATAACCCCTTCATGCCCATATATAATCCTCTCTTTCTCTTTCTGGCCTGCCCGTGTTGCTATATGGAATATCAGCATCAATGACTCCATTTGCCTCTCTCTGGTGACATGGAAGGGAAGTCATCAATCCATTAGAGCTGGACTTCTCAACCATTAAAAAAAAGCAAACATCTACAGTACTTGAGATGTATAATACCCCTCATACGCAAGTAATCCCCAACGAACAGCATCAGACCAATGCATTGATGCTGGTGGATTCCAGATGTGGTATTTACTCTACGGCCCTTGTCCCACCACGCAGTCCCCACAGCACCCACCATAGATGCGGAAGGCGTACTCTATCTTGAGGCTGGGGCAGGCCTGCTCGCTGAACACAGACGCCATGCCCAGCACATCCTCAAAGGAGAACACGTTGTTGTGGGAGAACACTCTGCAGATTCGGTCTCTGAAAGGGTTGACCTGTAGGTGGGGAGGAGGAGAAAGAGGCAGGAGGCGTGTCAGGTTCATGCCTCCCAGGGCCTCATTAATCTATTAGAAGCACAGTGTCCTGGAAAGCAAGAGCAACAACCTAAATACTGGAGTAGGTGTTAGGTCAGTGAGCCAGGATCCTGGACATGATGGAGGGCACCTAGGATGAAGAACCACACTTAACATCACTCTCCCCACTGTTGTCTTCTCCTGCAGGTACTTTCCAAAGGCTCATTTTTTGGTTGTCTTTCTTTTTTTTATGTTTGATAATTTATATGTAAAATTTGGAAAGTGAAGTTGCTCAGTTGTGTCTGACTCTTTGCAACCCCATGGACTGTACCCTACCAGGCTCCTCTGTCCATGGGATTTTCCAGGCAACAGTACTGGAGTGGATTGCCATTTCAATTTGGAAAACACCCCCTATAATATTAAAAATGGGATAACTGTTGTTCCTGATTCACTCTCCATGTTTAACTACTATTAACATATTGATGTAGAAGTCAGACTGACCCAGGTTTCAGTCCTGGCTTCACTGTTTACTACTGATCATTTTACATAATCTCCAGAGTCTAAGATTTCTCATCCACAAGATCAGGTGGGATAATACTATACCTACTGAATAGGTCTGTTGTGAGGATTAAACAGGATAGGTTTAAAGTTGCGTGTGTGTGTGTGTGTGTGCTCAGTTGCTTCAGTCATGGCCAACTCTTTGCAGCTTTATGGACTATAGCCTTCCAGTCCCCTCTGTCCATGGGATTCTTCAGGAAAGAATACTGGAGTGTGTTGCCAGGCCCTCCTCCAGGGGATCTTCCTGACCCAGGGATTGAACTCATGTCTCTTACATCTCCTGCAGTGGCATTAGGTTCTTTACCACTGACCCCACCTGGAAAACCCTAAAGTTGCACAATAAATAACACTCAACAGATGGTAGCCCTAAGTTGGTATACAACTGCTACAAGATATTATTATAAGTTGGTATACAACTGCTATAAGATATTATAATTTGTATAGCAGTTTTCATTTTTAAACCAACTAGTTCTTAAATTTGAGTCCCAAATGAGGAAGCGTCATGTGATTTTAGAAACCCTGATTTCTCTAAAGTGAGTCTGGCCAGGGTCATTCATGAGATGGCTCTTCTGAGCTGGCACCACAAGGTTCTAAGTCATTTCTCAACCAGCTCAGTGGCAGCTCATGAAGGCCACCTTGCTGTTCTCTCTCTAGCTCTCAGGAATGGGCAGGTGGGATGGGCTTTGGGGATGGGCAGAGAGTACATCATGAGAAACACTGGACTGGAAGAAACACAAGCTGGAATCAAGATTGCCAGGAGAAATATCAATAACCTCAGATATGCAGATGACACCACACTTATGGCAGAAAGTGAAGAGGAACTAAAAAGCCTCTTGATGAAAGTGAAAGAGGAGAGCGAAAAAGTTGGCTTAAAGTTCAACATTCAGAAAACAAAGATCATGGCATCCGGTACCATCACTTCATGGGAAATAGATGGGGAAACAGTGAAAACAGTGTCAGACTTTATTTTGGGGGGCTCCAAAATCACTGCAGATGGTGACTGCAGCCATGAAATTAAAAGACGTTTACTCCTTGGAAGAAAAGATATGACCAACCTAGATAGTATATTCAAAAGCAGAGACATTACTTTGCCGACTAAGGTCCATCTAGTTAAGGTTATGGTTTTTCCTGTGGTCATGTATGGATGTGAGAGTTGGACTGTGAAGAAGGGTGAGTGCCGAAGAATTGAGGCTTTAGAACTGTGGTGTTGGAGAAGACTCTTGAGAGTCCCTTGGACTGCAAAGAGATCCAACCAGTCCATTCTGAAGAAGATCAACCCTGGGATTTCTTTGGAAGGAATGATGGTAAAGCTGAAACTCCAGTACTTGGCCACCTCATGAGAAGAGTTGACTCATTGGAAAAGACTGATGTTGGGAGGGATTGGGGGCAGGAGGAGAAGGGGACGACCGAGGATGAGATGGCTGGATGGCATCACGGACTCACTCGATGGACGTGAGTCTGAGTGAACTCCAGGGGATGGTGATGAACAGGGAGGCCTGGCGTGCTGCGATTCATGGGGTCGCAAAGAGTCGGACATGACTGAGCGACTGAACTGAACTGAAAGGCACAGAACAATCTTGGGAATATTTAAAAGTAACATATTCATCTTTGGCACTCTCCTCCTCCTGCTTTCTGTGTCTCTTATCCATCCCCACCTTGTGGGACTCCTTGGCCCACAATTGCTCAGAAATCCAGCCTCTGTCTACTCTAATCTCACCCTATTGCTGGTAGGTCTTATCAGATCCCAGCTTTGCTTCTGGTATCCCAGACTGACCCTTATCACTCCCTTCTCATCAACTAAAATTCCATTTCCTTAGAAGCATCTCAGCTAAGAAAGCTATTTGATTCTGCAAATTCACACAACAGTTTCTGCATCTTTCAAAGTTTTGATTAGTGGAAACAAACCTTTAGTTGATTTTTCTAGTCCCCTTTGACTGACAAGATATCTCTTCAAGGCTCTAGGCTTCTTGCAGAAGGAGTAGTTCCATAGCACACACACCCTATCAGCTCCCTCATTGGACCCCAGCCCCAGCCTCTCTGGGCCCATGACCTTGTCTATCACTCCTCAGAGCTGCCCTAGCTTCAGCCAGTGCTTTGCTCTCTGGTTTTAATGTCTCCACTTTGGAGACCATGAACATTTCTGTTTCGTTTCTTTTGAACTCAGCTACAATATGAAAGTCTACGGTTTAATTCTATTTGGTGTATGCACTTGAGATGGGAGAGAGGACATTCTGAGCCATCTCCCATGACTGTGTAGATCTCTAGCCTTAATGAGCATGCTGGTTATCTGAGGTCCTTCTTGAACACATGAACTGTAACTCCTGCCCTCAGAGATCCTGTTTTAGAAGATATGAGGCACAGCTCAGCATAATGGATTGAACTGCATCTCGTCCAAATTTTATATGTTGAAGTTCTGACCCCGAATAGCTCAGAATGTGACCTCATTTGGAAATATGGCCATTGCAGACGTGGTTAGTTAAGGGCATATTAGGTCTAGGGTGGGCCCCAGATCTAACATGAATGGTGTTTTTATAAAATGGGAAATCTGGACACAGAGACACTTGGTCAGGGAGAACATCATATAAAGAAGAAGGCCTAGATCTGGGTGACACAGGCACAAGCCAAGGAATGCCAAATACTGCCAGAAAACTTCTGCAAGCTAGGAGGGAGGGATGGAAAAGATTCTTCCCCCCAGCTCTCAAAAGCAACCAACCTTGCAAACACCTTGATCCTCAGGCTTCCAGCCTCCAAAAAGTGAGACAACACATTTCTGTCTAATCTACACAGTTGTGATACTTTGTGATGGCAGCCTTAGTAAACCAACACACTGAGAAATCTGCGTTGTAAATAAGATTTTTAATTGACAGGATTAATCTCATAAATATACTTAAATTTGTTTCAGGAGTGGCCAGAGTCCAGGTGAATCTGGGCTGTGCTGGTAGGTCTTCCAAACTAGCTCCTGTTTCCTCTGTCCATTCACTTCCATGCTCCCTAGAAAGCTTGGTTTGCCTGCCTCAAATGGATCCTGATAAGAGCTATCTAGTGTGATGTATTCCAGGTCACATGCATGTAGCTAAGTGGCTTTACAGATTACTTTGCCAAATTGTAACTAAATTAACCCTCACAAATGGATAGGTGGCTTAACAAGATTCCTGCAAGAAAACCACAATTGAAGATAATGCTTACAATGCAAATGCAAGTGAACAAGAAAATGTCAGGGCAGATACCTCTCATACTTAAAATGCGAGTTCTTCTCTATGAGGTAGAAACAATGAGAATACAATCAGATATAATGGGAAGTCCCATCTCCAGTTCTGTTCTCCTGCACTCAGATCAATAAGCTCACTGCCTAAGCATCTATCCAACCATGAATGAGATACCAGCCCTTCCCTGGGGGTAGTAGGGTTCCCCTACTACTTGGCTTTACTGGGAGTGATGCGAATTGTTGTTGTTCAGTCACTCAGTCGTGTCCGACTCTTTGAGACCCTGTGAGCTGCAGACGCCAGGCTTCCCTGTCCTTTACCATCTCCTGGAGCTTGCTCAGACTCAAGTCCATTGAGTCGGTGATGCCATCCAACCATCTCATCCTCTGTCATCCTCTTCTCCTCCTGCCCTCAATCTTTCCCAGCATCAGGATCTTTTCTAATGAGTCAGTTCTTCGCATGAGGTGGCCAAAGTATTGGAGCTTCAGCTTCAGCATCAGTCCTTCCAATGAATATTCAGGGTTGATTTCCTTTAGGATGGACTGGTTGGATCTCCTTGCAGTCCAAGGGACTCTCAAGAGTCTTCTCTAACATCACAGTTTTCAAAAGCATCAATTCTTCGAAACTCAGCCTTCTTTATAGTCCAACACTCACACCCGTATGTGACTACTGGAAAAACCATAGCTTTGACTAGATGGACCTTTGTTGACAAAGTAATGTCTTTGCTTTTCAATATGCTATCTAGGCTTGTGATAGCTTTTCTTCCAAGGAACAAACGTCTTCTAATTTCATGGTTGCAGTCACCATCTGCAGTGATTTTGGAATCCAAGAAAATAAAGTCTGTCACTGTTTCCACTGTTTCCCCATCTATTTGCCATGAAGTGATGGGACTGGATGCCATGATCTTAGTTTTTTGAATGTTGAGTTTTAAGCCAGGTTTTTCACTCTCCTCTTTCACATTCATCAAGAGGCTCTTTAGTTTCTCTTTGCTTTCTGCTATAAGAGTGGTGTCTTCTGCATATCTGAAGTTATTGATATTTCCCCTGGCAATCTTGATTCCACGGGTGCTTCATCCAGTGCAGCATTTTGCATGATGTGCTCTGCATATAAGTTAAATAAATAGGGTGACCAGTGAACCAGTTCACTGTTCTGTGTCTGGTTCTGTTGCTTCTTGACCTGCTTACAGGTTTCTCAAGAGGCAACTAAGGTGGTCTGTTATTCCCATCTCTTCAAGAATTTTCCACAGCTTGTTGTGATCCACACAAAGGCTTTAGCATAGTCAATGAAGCAGAAGTAGATGTTTTTTTCTGGAATTACTGGGAGTGATGGGGGAGGAAGAATAATTGCCAGGAAGTAAATTCATTCCCCCTTAGACCCTAATCACATTACTATTATCCACCTACACACACACCCCCACCCCTCGACACACACACCTTGTCTCGTAGAGATTGGGAACCTGGCTGTTGGTGTGGTACCTGCTGGTAGCAAGAATAGTGCATGAACACAACACGATGCCCACAGATTCTATTGGAAGATGCAGAGAAAATTTTGCTGAAGGTGCACAGAAATATGCGTTAGAACAAATTTCACAAAATGCATTAAATAGTTGAAGAAAATGTGGCTGTTTCTAACATGGTGTTCCTAGATTCTGTTTCAATAATGAAACACATGAGGAACCACATTTCTGTGAGCCACTAAAGGGAAGAGGCAATGTGTACTGAACAGTACATTACTTCTTTAATAAAGACATCATTTATGAGAAAATTTGTCTGAGTGTAATCACTGATAGAGTGGCTGCTTCCTGATGAAAATGGATTCTGAGTAGGGGTGCAAGGATGTTGATACATGTGAAACTACTCCCTGCAGAATTTCCTTCAGGCTACTGTAGTCAAGAGCTCAAATCCAGATATATACAGGTGCTGTGGGATGCATTGGTGTGATCAGTTTTTTTTTAATATAGTAAAACTTATAAAATGATTTATAATCAGAAGGAAAATGACTATGAAAATCTTTTGAACCACCAAGAGGCTTGTTGGTTATCTTCTGGCAGTGCACTTAATATAGTCATCAGAGTTAAAGAGGATGTATTCTTGTACAAAAAGACAAGTGTTCGAAATTTGGTGAGCTTTTTCTGAGGACAAGTGGCTGTTGGCAGTTTGCTACTTCAGAGATATCTATCAAAATATGAACTCAAATTCTTCTGACTCTTCAAGGGAAAGGTGAATCATTATAACAATGAGTGAGAAAGTGTTTGATTTTCCAAAGAAACTCATGTTTTGAAAATGAGATTTTTGTTGTTGACAACCTGTTATCTCCTGTGATCACCTATAAAGATGCTTCTATCTGCATATCTGAAAGTATTAGAAACATATTTTTCTAATCTGTTTGAAAGTGGTCCAAGTGAAAAGTGGATATTCAGTCCATTTGTTAAAAATCTAACAAGTGGATATACAATATGCACTGCTTTCCAATTAGCTTATAAGAGCCCCTGACTGACGTAATGGAAGATGGGCATCAACTAGCTTAATTTCAATCAAAAGTCTTTAATTGGTGGTTGGGGTCGAAAATGAGTACCATAATTTAATGTAGCTAGGGATACATTCTTTTCTTTGGATCAACCACTTCAGCCATTAAAAATAAACCCAGCTAGACCAGACTCTTAAATGGCTCTCTGTCTCAAAGTGTTAAAGCAAGATTCCAAAAAGAAATGAAACATATTCAATTGCTTCCCCGACACTGTTATTAATTATAAGCAAACAATAAAATTGTGAAAGGAAATTTTGTTATATAAAGTAAAGGAGAATTTATTTTTAAAAATTTTATGTAGGGAATTCCCTGGTGGTCCAGAGGTTATATAAGATTCTACCTCCAGTGTCCAGGGTTTGGGTTCAGTTCCTGGTTGGAACACAAGAACCCACAAGCAGTGTGGTGCAGACAAAATATGTATATATATATTCACATATTTAACTTTTAATTTTGCATGTTTATTTCATAACATTTAGTACTGTAGTAAAGGCATAAAGTTTATAAGTGAATATATGCCTATTATGGGTGCATACTCCATATTATTTTATTGCTGAGGGTGCAGGATCAAAAATGTCTGGAGATCTCTGATCTAGACTAACCCCCTCATAATTTCCATAAAATGTGGAAATGAGGCCCTGAAGGGGAAGCAGGGAGTGGGGAAAGCAACTTGCCCCAGGTCATTCAGCCAACAAGCCCAGCCTAGGATGTTTTGAGTCCGCCTGGTACTGTTCCTGCTATGGTGGCCTGTGCCACATAACTATCAAACAGAATGCTGGCGATGAGGCCACGCATGACCTGAAAAAGTTGTTTTTTTAAAATAAGAATTGCAAAAATGGATATGAGATTGGAGTAAATAAGTGGCCCCTCGTCTCTGAAAGCTCTAAAGCAATAGGAGCAAACGCTACAGAAAAGAGAACCCCTGGGGGTTGGAAGGAGGCAGTGATGGGCCATCAGGCTGGGGAATGGTGGAAGAGCCAGAGCAAGGAGCAGAGCGGGTGCTGGTCTCAGGGCTAGACCTAGGTCACCAGAGCTGTGTCCAGGCCCTGGAAGCCAGGCACTGGTATGGCTCTAAACTGGTATAGTTCTCTGTGAGGTCCATTGGCACCTTCCAGGAGAGTGTCCTGAGCCTGTCTATGGTCCAGAAGGGCAGCTTCCCTCCTCCCAGGCTCCCTTTCCCATCACTCTCCAAAGGGAGTTACCGCGACACAGACTGCCCATGACAAGGTGTCCCGGGCACACATGCAGCTCCCTGCAGAGGCTTGCTGATGGTGCTGCGGGGAGAGTCCTAAAGGCCCAGGGGAAGCTGCCTCCGTGCCTCTCTCATCTGTCCACCCTGAGTCCAGGGCCAACTCGGCCAGAGTCCTCAGGTCTGGCCCAGCCCAGCCAGCAGCAGACAGAACAGCTGGAAACACACAGGAGAGGGAGCATGGCTCATTAACGAGTACAGTTCCGGTTTATTGTGTTCCTGATTTTTGTTGCTCTTACTTTAACGATCTGAAATCTGAACTAATAAAATTTGGGACCCATCCAGAGAGTTATTGTCTGTGTAAAATTTCACACTCATTTAGCAGTCTTCAATCCTCCAAGGGAAGAAGATGACAATTGACAAAGTAACGCTTCCATTTCAAGAATAACATATACCCTAGTGTGAAGGTGTTCTGAACAAGGGGATATAAACATGTCAGTGTAGAAATTTATACAGGTAACGGTAGTGCAGTCTCTATCAAGGCATGACAAAACTAAAGAAAGTGAAAATAAACTCCAAATGCTGAAGATTTTTTTGGAGACAGAAACTACAGTTTGTAAATAAGATTTCAGTCCCTGCCAAAATACTAAGTTGTTTTTTTTTTTTTNCGTTCTGTCAGCCCTCTCCACCATGACCTGCCTGTCTTGGGTTGCTCCACAAGCATGGCTTGGTCACTGAGTTAGACAAGGCTGTGGTCCTATTCTGATTAGATTGACTAGTTTTCTGTGAGAATCGTTTCAGTGTGTCTGCCCTCTGATGCCCTCTTGCAACACCTACCATCTTACTTGGGTTTCTCTTACCTTGGGTGTGGGGTATCTCTTTACGGCTGCTCCAGCAAAGCACAGCCACTGGTCCTTACCTTGGACGAGGGTTGTCTCCCCACCGCCACCATTCCTGACCTTCAATGTGGGATAGCTCCTCTAGGCCCTCCTGCGCCTGCGCAGCCACTGGTCCTCGGATTGCTCCTCCTCTAGTGTCCTCCTCCTCTAGTGTCCTTACTAACAAATTAATAGAAACCTAAATTAGGGAAATTTGAAGAAATGAGTGATAGTTTCTCAATTAGCATTAGCAAGGGTCTTAATTAAGCTGATTATAGGATTGAGCAAGGAAAAACACAAAAGCTTTAATCATTTACGTCACTCCTTTGTTGTACAAGATTAGAAATCAAGTTTCAGAATTACCACTAGATTTCACAATATTTTACCAAGTGATGTTTATGAGCAATCATTTATCAAGCAGAGGAGAAAAAAATAAATTTAAGAGATTTTGATATGAATAATAGGATAAGAGAGTTTATCAATATACATTATGTTGCATGAAATCCTGCTTTGTGGAAAAGCATATCTGGGAATGATTCTCTCTTAATTTTGATTATAGTCTCAGACTGCTTTAAATCAATTTAAAGTAGCCTATGAGGTTCACTTATATTTGATTGTGAATTGCTGACTACTCTTTTTTATTATCAAGTTGCCATTTGAAAATATAAGATCATGGTTGTTTTTATCTAGTAATGTAAGCCTCTCACTTATCATTGCAACATTTAGAAAAATCTACTTCTCCTGAAGTCACACTGTCACTGTTGATGTTGGTACTAAGAGGCAATCAGTTCATCACAGTTTAAAATGAACAGAAATAATGTTATGACCAATAATGACAGACATTCTGAAAGATCCTAAAAACAGCAGATTAATAAAGACCAAGTTTGCCCTTCCCAGGAAACAGGGCCAATTCAGAACATCTATTTATATGTGCTCTAGGGGGTGAAACACAGACAACCTGTCCTTCAGGGCTTCTGTTTTTCATTTACATAAGAAGCATGAAAAGGTCTAAAATGTCACTAATAGTTTGTCATAAGAATGGTTGTCAATGTTGGGGTAATTACTCATCATGGGTGTATAAGCTTCATAAACACAGATAAAAATGACAAATATGATTTAAGAGTAATATCCTAAAGTTGCCAGCCTTGAGAATCCTGTCTCATATTACTTGTAGGGTTTTTTAAGTTACTTTTACTTTCTTTGTTATTTGTTTTCAGTAAAGAAACTTAAGATCTGCAAACTTTTTAAATACAAAAATCTTGATGGAATAAAAGATCTTGTATGTCTCTTTCCCCTAAAGACTATTTCAAGTTATAAAGTTCACATATTTGGAGAAAGAAAGTCGGTTTTGGAAGGGGGCTTTGCTTTAAGTGTAAGAATATTGTAGTGAGATGCTTTTTTCAAATACATATAAGTAAGTCATGTATTCTGGGAGAAAAATTTGTGTACCTATATGTATCCACATATTTAATGATTCATTGCATTTGGATACTAATGGGCTTACAGCTTAGGTTGTAAAGAAAAAAAGTTTGGTTTTTGCTTATTGTGGTTTCTGAATCAGTCAAAAAAGTGAAAATGTTTCCCATTTTATTTCCTCTGTAATATTTTAAAAAGCAGGGATAGATCCACTCCATCTTGATCTGATTGAGTATCGCAGGTTACTTATGTCCTTTTCCACCTCTACTCTTCCTCATTTCTTAAGCACCTTTCTTACAATCAGTGAAAAATATAGACACAGTTAAAATAAATTTGAGAAATCTGCCAATGTAATTTCAAAAAATTGGACTATAGCATGCTTTGAAAAGGAGGCAAAAAAAAAAAAAAAAACCTTCAAAACTAATAAAAAATGCTCTGTCAGCAATGTTTATTTATAAATAATTTAACTCAAATTTCAAAAACAATTAAAACAATATCTTCATCACTATCATATAAAACTCAGATGATGCTGAAATGAAGAACCCTATACAACATCAGTGATGTACATTCTACCTCTCCCTCAATGATGAACTCCACAATATTCACTTTATATCTTTTTGAGAACACGTAGTTTCTCAGAGTCACTGTTCTCTGAATATGATGGAATATTGACATTATGATGGGATATTAACCTCATACTTCTGTGGGGAAACTACAAAAATTCTACAAATAATTGGGAATTCCTTCATCACTTTCTTGAAACACATCAGTTTTGTTATTCAAGCCAATAAGGATATATAACAGGTATATAAAACATCAGTTCAGTTCAGTTCAGTTGCTCAGTCATGTCCGACTCTTTGCGACCTTATGAATCGCAGCATGCCAGGCCTCCCTGTCCATCACCAGCTCCCGGAGTTCACTCAGATTCACATTCATTGAGTCAATGATGCCATCCATCCATCTCATCCTCTGTTGTCCCCTTCTTCTCCTGCCCCCAATTCCTCCTAGCATTGGAGGTTTTTCCAATAAGTCAACTCTTCGCANTCTCCTAAACACAGAATGAGCATCATCAAGGTCTGAGCACCATCAAGGTCTGAGAAATCTCTCTCTTAACTACTCATAACTCTGGCACTCTTACGATTTAAATGCCACAGACTTAACTTTCATCATTAAGTAAAATTTATTAAGCTCTTTCTAAGTCCCAGGCATTGTGGTAGGTGGTTTTCCATGGATTATCACGGTTAATTATGCCACATCCCTTCAGGTATCTCCTAACCTAAGTCAGTCATGGCAGTTCCATACCTCGTAGCAGGGACTGGTACAAAGGACCTATTTTTAGCCACGGAGGAGAAGTCTGTTGAGTTTCTGGGGACATAGAAAGAAACATAATCCCATTCTTTCTGTATGGTACATTGTCCTGTATGGTACCTGGAACTGGACTGGTCTGACAACATGATAGCACGTAGCATGACAGAACAGAGCGACAGAAAGAGCCTGGATCCTTGATGACATTGTGAGCTGATGAATGGACCAGCCCTGGAACCCTGGAGTTCTGATACATTAGAGTCTTCATCTCCTTAATTTGATTTGAGTTTTCTCTTAGCTGCAGCTAAAGGAAACTCATTTGCTTATACAACAAAATTGATAAGCAGTAGCTTAAGAGTCCATAACAAGACAAAACTACTAAAACTCATTAAATTCTGATGTAGAAACAACTACTAATGGAAGATTTTTCTCTCTCTAGGACTGTGACTTAAATGACACAATATGTAAGATGTTGTTTTAACTGATAGTACCCACTATCTTGGCTGATAAGCATGTTGATCAAATGTCACTTATCACATGAAGACCACTCTGCTCATAGAAAACAGAAGGTTATAAATACTTTGTAAAGTGAAAAGCACCCCAGGAAGTATTACATTGCCTTAATCTGTAGATAAAGCACAATTGTTATAGCTCCATATATCAGAGTTGGAAGTCAATGTTCAGCACTCTCATCTCTGAACCAGGACTTAAATCTGGAGGAATGTGAATAGAAAGGTTAGATAGAAAAACAGAAAGAAACCCAGTGGGGTCAGAGTACACAGGATAAACAAAAATAACTCTGAAGACAACTGGGCAAGACCCTTGTCATTATCTGGAGAGAACATGAAGACATAACCGCAAAGTTCTAGATTTTCAAAGGCCCATGCAATAAGATATCACAGCAAGACATTTTGGGGGAAGAAGGCTGGAAACGTGTAGTTTTTAAATGAAAAGCAAAGCAGGAGCTCTTGCTGGTCTTGTGACTCTCTTGATATAATGTACTCATTCAAGTGGTCTGTTTCCTTGATGATAATGACACAGTACGTGTATTGAGTTTCTAAGAGCCACTGATACTCTGTCTGCAGAGAACAAATAAAAATATGATTTATCACCAAATACCAAAGGGAAATAAATGTCAGCTGCCAAAGGGCCTGCAAGATTCAGTATGGTAAAAACTAGAGAACGGACAAGTTTCTAAAATTTTAAACTAATTTTCCCGAAAGTTGANGGGCCCCTGACAGCCTTCTCCCATGCCCCCCACACACCCAGATAATGAAGTCACTTTCCAAGGAGGCTCCGCATGCCTTGCTCCCGTGGGAGGCATCCCAGAGGTGTTGGAGCTGTCACTTATCTCCTCCCCATCCTCCAAGGTTTCAGGGGAGCGGCCAGATGCCCCAGCCCTCCCTCCAGATTCCCTCGCAGCCAGACTCCCTGCTTCTTCATGCTTGACTCTGTGGAGGCAGACGGGCTCCAACTCTCAGCCCCTTTCCAGCTTTCTCTGTGGCTTCTGAGCACAGAAATGACTCTGGTGTTCCCCACCCACACCCTTCCCCCACCTTGGGCAGATCTGTTCTCCTCAGGAAAAGAATAAGGGTTTTTTCCCCCCCATTGGAATGAGTTTCTCATGTGTGTTTATTAAATTCAGCTCGAGCTGAAAGATTTTATCACCTTGTTTAAATGGAGGCAACTGCTGTGCTCAGAGCTTCTTGCTGCACTTTATGCAAAGTGACTAATGAGCGAGAAGAAATATTTCCTATGGGTACCAATAAGAGACATTTTCAAAAGTTTCAACAGCATCTTTAGCCAATCATCCAACAAATACCTACTGAATGCCTACTATGTGCGAAGCCTTAGAGAGGGAAGGTGAAAAAGACAGGGTCCCTTTCTTCATGGAGCAACCAAAACTGTGATGTAATTATAGCAGTGATGAGTACCTCAAAGAGCCCACACGTCCCCCACCCACATCAGGGNCTTTTTGCTCATTTGTCTGCTGCCAACTCTTTTAAAAATGATAAATCATATCATTTTTCAAGTGATATGTTCATTTGAAATGTTCATATGTTTGTAAATCAAATGTTCCTACTTTTAAAATTTTAAACAGATGTAAAGCATCTGGCAAGGAGAAGCGTGGGTGGAGGTGTCTGCACAAGAAGCCAGTCCCTCCTAGACCTGGAGTGGAGCCCTTGGGTTCCTGGAGCAGACTCTCACTGAGAGAAGCACTGCCTGAAACATGACTCATAGTTGTGCAAGACTAGGTGAGCAGACCCTGTGTCCTGGGAGAAAGGTGTAACACAATCTTTTGTATTTTAGAGCCTTTAAAAACTTCTCCTGGATTTACCATGTTTTTTGTTTGGAAGGCTCAATATCATTAAGGTGTTGATTCTCCCAAATTTCCTGCAGAATTGAGGAGGTTCTAAAGTCTTCCAATTGATGTGTTTGCGGAAATTGACAAGCTGATTCTAAACTTTGTATGGAAATACAAAGGGTCAAGAACAGTCAAGACAATCCTAAGGAAGAGAAACAAGGCTGAAGATACTGCTAGATACCAAGGCCTTGCTGAGACTTTTGTAATCAGTTCAGGGTGGTATTGATGCAAGGATAGACAAATCAATGGCCCGACAGAAACTCCAGAAACAGACCCATACATATACAGGTGCCTCATCTATGACAAAGATCACATTGCAATGGAGTAGGGGAAAGGAGAGTTTTTTCAATAAGAGATGTTGGGTTTAGTGGATATCCATACACAGAAGGAAGGAATCTTGATTCCTACCTCACACTGTACACAAAAATCAATTTCAAGATTGATCATAGATCCAAAGTGGAAAACCAATAATTAAAAAAAAAGCATAGGACAACACCTTCATAACTGTGAGGCAAATATTCTTTAATAATACACACAAAGCTCTAATTATGAGAGAAAATCTTCATAAATTGGAATGTATTAAAGTTGAGAATTTGTGTAGTTCAAAAGACATCATTACAAGAGTGAAAGCCACAACTGTCAATATATACTTCAACAGGTGAATGGATAACCAGGCACTGGCACATCCATACAGTGTAATACTTCTCAGCAGTAAGTAGATTCATGCAATAATGTGGACAATTCTTAACTGTATTTTGCTAAGTAAAAGAAATCAGGTGTAATAATATATAATGTATGAGCCCATTTGTAAGACCTTCTGGAAAATGCAAAACTATAATATAAGGATGGAAAACTGCTGGGTGTTTGCCAACATTTGGGGGAGGGGGACGAAGTTAATGACAAGGACGCCTCACACGGAAATGCTTAGGGTGGTGATTGTTCCATATGGTGCAGCTGTGATGGCGGCTTCACACCTTAGTACATTTGTTTAAACCCATAGAACTGTATACCACAATGAGTGAAGTTTACTGGCTACAAATTAAAAATTTTTTAACTGCAGGATGTTAGTGAACCCAGGATGAAACGTAGGTCATGACAAATAAAAGTAACTATGTACAAATAAGTGACAAAATCTCACTGAAAGAATTTGGGAAAGAGGAACTGACCAAGCAACTTTGGAAAATAATGTTTCAATGGGGTACTGAAAGTCTAAAGATAAAATCCCTCATAAACCAACATTGTACTCTAGAAGGTAAATGTGTTTCTCACAGGGGTTAAGTTCAGTTCAGTTCACTTGCTCAGTTATGTCCAACTTTGCAACCCCATGAACCACAGCACGCCAGGCCTCCCTGTCCATCACCAACTCCTGGAGTCTACCCAAACCCATGTGCATCAGGTTGGTGATGCCATCCAACCATCTCATCCTCTGTCATCCTCTTCTCCTCCTGCCCTCAATCTTTCCCAGCATCAGGGTCTTTTCAAATGAGTCAGCTCTTCGCATCAGGTAGCCGAAGTACTGGAGCTTTAGCTTCATCAGCAGTCCGTCCAATGAAGGACTGCTCTCCTTTAGAATGGACTGGTTGGATCTCCTTGCAGTCCAAGGGATTCTCAAGAATCTTCTCCAACACCACAGTTCAAAAGCATCAATTCTTCGGCACGCAGCTTTCTTTATGGTCCAACTCTCACATCCATACATGACTACTAGAAAAACCATAGCATTGACTAGACGGACCTTTGTTGGCAAAGTAATATCTCTGTTTTTTAATATGCTGCCTAGGTTAGTCATAACTTTCCTTCCAAGAAGCAAGTATCTTTTAATTTCATGACTGCAGTCACCACCTGCAGTGATTTTGGAGCCCCCCAAGATAAAGTCAGCCACTATTTCCACTGTTTCCCCATCTATTTGCCATGAAGTGATGGGATCAGATGCCATGATCTTTGTTTTCTGAATGTTGAGCTTAAGCCAACTTTTTCACTCTCCTCTTTCACTTTCATCAAGAGGCTCTTTAGTTCTTCTTCATTTTCTGCCATAAGAGTGGTGTCATCTGCATATCTGAGGTTATTGATATTTCTCCTGGCAATCTTGATTCCAGCCTGTACTTCATCCAGCCCAGCATTTCTCATGATGTACTCTGCATATCAGTTAAATAAGCAGGGTGACAATATACAGCCTTGATGTACTCTTTTTCCCATTTGGAACCAGTCTGTTGTTCCATGTCCAGTTCTAACTTTCATGTCCAGGATCCATGTCCAGGTCGCTTCCTGACCTGCATACAGATGTCTCAAGAGGCAGGTCAGGTGGTCTGGTATACAACAACATTAAGCACCTGACAATGTAAAACCAACAATGTTTATACTCCAATAAAAAAGTCACCAGTCATGAAAAAAAGTAGAAAAATAAGATCCACAACCTGTAGAAAAACCAATTAATACAAACAGACCCAGAAATGACACCAATGATAGAGTAAGCAGGTGAAAACATTAAAATAACAATTATAAATATGCTATATATATTCTAGAAGGTAGAGGAAAGCATGATGAGGAAAAATGATAAATCCATAGACTCAAGAAGTTCAACAGAATCCAAGCAGAAGAAACTCGAAGAAAAACAGCACAATACAGCACAATCAAACTGCTAAAAACCAGCAATAAAGAGAAATATATTTGAGGAGGGGGGTGTTGTGGGGGGACATATACGCATAAAGAAACAGAGACAAAAATGACTCTGGATTTGTCCTCAGAAACTAAGCAAGCCAAAAGACACAGAGTATTACTCTCAGAGAGAAAGAAAAAGACGCTAATCCAATTATTCTATACCCAGCAAAAATATCTTTCAAACTTCAAGCCAATGACTTTCTTCTACCAAACAAAAGCTGAGAGAATTCATAGAAGCAGATCAGAGCCACACACACACACACACACACAATATATATATATATATATATAAACTTCTTTGAGGAGAAGAAAAATACCAGAAGGAAAACTTGGATCTACACAAAAGAATGAAAAACACTGGAAGTAATAAATATCTGAAAAAATATAAAATATCTTTTTTCCCCCCTCATTTTAAGCCCTTTCCAAAGAGACAAATCCACATATGTAGCTGGAATTTTCAACGTCTCTCTGTCAGTAATTGACAGAACAATCAACGAAAAAATCATTAAGGATATAAAAGACTTGAAAAGATTATAAGCCAACTTGACTTACTTGACATAGAGCACTTCTATCAAAGTAGTACACACACTTTTTCAAGTGCACTTGGAACATTTAGATAGACCAAGATAGACCATATTCTGAGTTTTAAAGGAAGTCTCAATAAAGTTAAGAGGATTTAAGTCACACAAAATATGTTCTGACCACAACAAAATTAAATTAGAAATCAATAAACAGAAAGATATCTTGGAAATACTCAAAGAGATCACAAGGGAAATTAGAAAATAATTTAAACTAAATAAAAATGAAAACACAACACTGTATATTTGTGGTATACAGTGAAAGCAGTGTGTACAGAAAAATGAACAACATTAAGTACTTCTATTTAAAAAGAAAAGACTTATATGTGTATTTAAATGGGAGAAAAAAAAAAGTCCCTCACCCTTTGGTGGGAATTGATCATTACGAGAGTGGGTCAGGAATTCCAGCTGGTGGATGATGGAGCCTGTTCTAACCCTGTGCTACCTGGGGAGCACCAGTGCTGCCCCTTAGGAAACGGATGGGCTTGTCACCAGAAACAGTGGCTTGGATGGAGCTTCTGGGCCGGTCTGCCCAGGAGGAATTCCTAGTTCTGGGTCTGAACCATCACCTCCAAGCACCAGAGTAACTCTACCAGAAGGTGGCAGTGTTGAGTCATTCAGTCAGTTCTCAATCCCAACATGAATGAACACCTACTGGGTGCAAGTGGTTAGATAAGGCTGTACCTATGTTGCAGGCAGGTGGCATGATATATATTAGGCTTTGCAAAGAGTGAAAACTAAAGCCTAGAGAAGGAGGATTCAAACTCCTAAGTCAATGCTTTGTCTACAGTTCTACTCTTGACTTCACTGGGTATGCATTTTTTTTCCCCAAAAAAAGTTCTCAAAAATCACATTCCTGCACACAGAGAACAGGCAGGGCTTGAGGTGTTACCCTGAGTCCCATGCCCCTGGCAGTTGGTGATTGCTCAGAGGACAAACAGCCAAACTGAAGGATGCGGCTTGCTCAGCTAGAGATGAGACACAGGCTCATGGCCTGAACTTCAAGCCATTGGAGCAATGCATATGTGAGTTACCATGGTAACAGGCCCTGAACTGGGTCCTGGGGCTCCCAAGTGAGTCATCACTTCTGCCTTCCACGGAACTCAGTCTAGGCACTTACAGAAGTCCCTGCAGAGTTTACGGCCATACTACCCTGAACACGCCTGATCTCATCAGAAGCCTCTGCAGATACAGGCAGGTAGGTGCATGCTCAGTTGCATAATCATGTCCAACTCTTTATGACTGCATGGACTGTAGCCCACCAGGCTCCTCTGTCCATGGGGATTCTCCAGGCAAGAATACTAGAGTGGGTTGCCAATTACTTCACCAGGGGATCTTCCCAATCCAGGGATTGAACCTGTCTCTCCTGTCTCCTGCATTGGCAGGTGGATTCTTTACCGCTCACACCACAGTGCTTTTTCTCAGGCAGGATAAAAGAAGGTCTGAATCAAGTACAAGCTGAGTGAAAGGACAAGCGAGAGGACCAGCGAACAATGCTGGGAGACAGACCAACCAAGGGCTGAGAAGGAGAAACCAGCCGGGAAACAGAGCCAGAGCAGAGAGTGGGGGTGGGATGAGCTGGAGAAACAGGGCCTCTCCTTCCTTTTCCACCGGCTCCCCAGTTGTCTCCTCCCCTTCCAGGCTCTCCTGAGGAGGAGAGGGCAACAGTGGGGCTTAACCTGTACCCTGAACCCTTGAGGCCCAGACTGGCCTGCGTAATCATCAGCAGAGAAGCCTTGCATTTTCATTTCAGGGAAGTTGGGGGCAGGGCGTGTGGACCTGAGAAATTCGCTTAGGTGAATGCACTCCCTCTGTTGGCCAAGCCCTGGAGGCGTCCTTCCCACGAGTTGTTTATAAGAAAGGGACACGGCCTCTGTGTTTCAGATGTTCAGCCTTCCTGAAGTTTAAAAACAGAGAGGCCTGTGAGGGAACTGTCTCCTGGTGACAGATGGGTTGGCAGGGACAGGCTGAGGATGCATCCTGCCGGCAGCGGGAGGCACATCGCTAATGGAACAAATCAGGGAGAAAGGCAGTAAAAATGTTAAATATTATTAAACATCCATGGGACCACATGGCCCAGACCTGGCTTAGACCCCACCAGTCTCTGCCCAGATTCTAGGCCCGTGGGTACCTGCCACTGCCCCAAGAATCCTCCTCGAAGTGCCACCTGCTAACATTAAGATACTCAGGGGACTACAGGCCTGAGTGTAGGGGTGGCCCAGGGGCCTGGCATTGTGCTGGGGGAGTCTTGAGATGGAAAGTGGAAGGAGCAGAGCTCTGGAATCAGATTGACTCTACAGAGTTGCAACTTTTTATTTGACATCTACAAGATTCCTTGTAGCTTTTGAGGTTTATACGGTCTCAATTTTTCAATAGTGTGACTTGCCCATAATACAGAGAAGCTTCTACGCACATTTGGATGTTAGCATTTTAATAACTTGAGAGCAGCTCTGCAGTGTCTTACAGCACATTAAACAATATTCAAGCTCCTGGGTAACAAGAATAACAAGACAAGCTGTGTGAACCTAAACAGATCATTGAAACTCCCCCAGCCCCCCGCTTTTCCCAATCTGTACAATGGGCAGAATCATAACTTTGCTTATGGGGTTTTATGGAGATCAAATGCGATCATATTTGCAAAACACCAAGTCCTGGCAGGCCCCCCAATAAACTTTAACTACTATTAGTAATCTCTCCACCTAGCTTCATTGTACCCCTCCATGTGTATCACCAGTACCCCCAGGGACTGGCAGGGCTGTCGATTTAAAGCTCCCAAGTAAAGTTGCTACTTGGGCCAACACGTTGCCAGTAGCTGACCCTGCCTGCCAACGGACACAGAAATGTTGGTCTGGGCCCCCATGGGTGCCTGCAGGGACAGCTGTCAATTGCAGCCAGAGGCATCACCGCCGTGTGAAATCCTCAGGGAACTCAAAGGAGAGAAGATCTCTAAGAAGGAAGGCAAGGACAGGGCTAGCGTGTGGAGTGCCAGTCTCAGCATAACCTCATTTTGTGGTTGACGATAGCAAATCCCAGAGAAGGCAACACACCAGCTGTGCATCTGAGTCCCACAGGGAGCTTTAATCAAAATTTACCTGTCTGAACCCACCAGTCACTTTGAGTGAATTACTTCTAGGGGCAGGACCCAAGAATCTGTGACTTAGTAAGCTGCCCAGCTGCTATGCTAAGTGACCTGGTCAAAGTCACAGTGCTAAGAAATGGCAGAGACATGACATCAGGCACTGTCCACCCCCTTCCCCTGCCCTGGACTGTCCCTTCTGGGACACAGCCTCCCATCCAGCAAAGACCAGGGTGGGGGTGTACAGCAGAGATAACCTGTAGCCTCACCCCAGGGCAAACACCCAGCCCCAAAACATGCGTCTTGCAGAGAAACCTCACAAAGGTTCCTTCTCCTTAGGATTTCTCTCCATCACTCCCCCCACCGACAGGCAGCGGCCCAGCCCCACAGAGAGTGGCAAGTTACATCATCAGGGCCCATGTGGGGCTGCCTCTCTGGCTCTCTCATCGCTCACAGGAAATTCCACCTGTGACAAACTGTCTCTCCTATGAGCATGTCCTTTAACTGTTTCCCATCTAACTTCTCTCTTTCCATTTCTCCCAGATTTATTTAGGGAATGTTTCCATTTACTGCCTTCATCATTCTAATGGAAACCACTTCCCCCAGAGCACCAAGTAAAGTGCTATTGTTGAATAAAGGACTCCCCGGTTCAATCCTCCAGCTTTATTATTTTGTGGAATTATTAGAACAACAAGGGAAAAATGGCTCTTGACACTCAAGAGCAGCTGGCATCTGGGGAGGTGGGTCCTGCAGGTAGAAAGACCCCACCCCCCAATCCCGGGTCCTAGAAGCCTGGAGGGAGAGAGCAGCTTTCTGCCCAATAGAGGAGGGATTGGGGTGGGGTAGGGGGAGCTGGGGGTCCTCAGGAGACAGAGGGTGAAGAGGATGGATGGGAGGAGAGAGGAGAGGAGGTGGGGGGTGCAAATGCTCTAAGATGGGACCCTCCCCAGGACCTCTCCTCCCCAACCTTTAGTGGTGAGACTGAAATTTGTATAGCACTTGGCCTGAGTGTTTTTGTGGAAACCAGTGAAGAGGTTGGAGGCTTTGTCTGGGTAAATTTGAAGTGAAGCAGGCGAGCAGGAGATGGAGGCAGAAGGGGCATAAGCAAGACATGAGTCCCTCTTCCCTCTACCCTCCGCTCCCTCCCCCAGAAAAAGAACAGAGGACTGGGAGAAACTCTGTACTATTACAGGGCATAGACTCCTTGGAGGAAGGGTAGATCACAATATTTCAACTTGATTTTAGGGGGCAGGGAGACCCCCAGATGCATGAGGGCTCCGAGAGTATTGCAGAGGAATTGTGTTCTCAATTTCAACGCTGTTGAACCATGAGCAGTGTCCACTTGTGGCTCAGGCTGGGAACCTAATAACAGTTTATATGGTTTTTCTGTGGAAAAAGTAAACAAAGTTCCAAATAGCCAATGTGAAAACATGCCAAAATACAATCTGTACCTGTACTTTAAAGGCAGTTTACGCAAAGCAAGAAACAGTGACGGAGGCAATGAGGTCAGCCAGGGCAGACCAGCAGCGGACAGTTTAGGGAAGAGCCCAGAACAGAAGCCACTCTGCTTCTCACGGGAGCGGAGCTGCAGCACTGCCCTGTCCCCACCCTCCTGGTGCTGGCTCATGGTTTACAAGCCGCCTTCCTGTCTGTAAGCATGAGGGCTTCTCAGATGGTGTTGGGGCTGCTTTGCAGCTGTTTGGGGACACTCTCCCTGGGTGCCCTGGGAATATGTTCCCCTGTGAACTCTGTAAGATGTGTATCTTTGCGTTGAGATGACAATTTCTCTTTTATTAATACTTCTAAGCTACAACAGTTGATCTATTTCACCCCTCACTTGGAAACAATTGATATAAACTGAAATGGGCTCACAGCACGGTCCCTGTGTCACCCTCAGCTGCTACTCTCTCTCTCCCTGTGATGCTCAGGGACTCTTTAAAAAAAGTCTGAACTGAAGCAACTTTCAGGTCCTTCATTATTTGAATCCCTGATATTTTAGATTACTGAGACCCCCAACGTCCTACTCTTCTCTTCCTCCCGTATCCTGAGAATATTGCCCCATCCCCCAGCAAGTTGCCCTTGACTTTGAAGGACCCAGTCAGCCAGCATGATCCATCATCACCTAAACGTTCATTAAGTACCTACTGTTGGCTGGACCGCAATGCACCGCACCTTATCCACACCTTCCCTTGGGCCCAAGGAGACAGGCAGGAAGGAGAGAAACTGGTGCTTGTTCAACATTTACTGTATATCAGATGTGATGTCAGCCACATGCACGTTTGTTGCTTCATTACAACCCAAACAGTAGATATTGTCAAGTTCATTGTACAGATGAAAGAAACCAAGGAGTGGGAAGGTTAAATAACTTCACCAAATAAGATTCTCAGACCTGAGCTCCAGGTGTGGAGTGTGTTCCAGGAAGATGCTACATCAAAATGGGGTGGGGTGGGGGAATGCATAGAGAGATGTCAAGTTCCTGGGTCAGCATGTGGGTCAAGCCTGAGAGGGAAGAACATGCTTATGGCCAGTGCTGATGCAGCTCAAGAAGGACCAAGCTGCTGCTGCTGCTGTTAAGTCGCTTCAGGTGTCCGACTCTATGTGACCCCATAGACGGCAGCCCATCAGGCTCCAAGAGGAGGGGTGAAAAGGGTTCTATGAATCCTGGCATTTGAGGGAGTAGGGAAAGATGAGCAGATGCTGGGTCACAAGAGCCATAGGGAGCTCTACAGCCCCTGCCACATGGCACACCTGGAGAAGCGCTCACACACTACCCCACAGACGATGGAGGACCGGATTGGACAACACGCACAAGTGCCTACTAAAAAACCACAGGAAAGTGACCTTTGTGCATCTATGTCAACGTGGAGAGAGGTCTCTAAAGATGTCACAGGGCTCTCTTTTATCATTGACTTGGTTTAAGGATATTTAAGAGCCCAGTTTTTATTTTGTGCTTTTATTCTCCTGCAAGTGGGTAAGGAAATGGCAACTCACTCCAGTATCCTTGCCTGGAGAATCCCAGGGACAGAGGCTGACGTCTATGGGGTCGCACAGAGTTGGACACGACTGAAGCGACTTACCATGCATGCATGCATCTCCCATAAGAGGTAAATGTTTTTCTGTGTTGCTACATAGTCAATATAATTATCATTTTAATGGCTGCATAATTCAAATTTCCAGAGTGGACAGCCCTACCTAGCTCATGCCTCCAAGGAGAACCTGGGAATCTAAATAGGAAAATAATTTTTTAAAACAAGGAAAGCAATACATGAAGATGTTTATTGAAAAATTATTTATAGTAGCAAAAAAATATATATCCAAACCTGGAAACAATGTTAATGGCCTGCAATGAGAGGATGGTTGAGTAAATCAGAACTCAATGCAATTATACAGCCATTAAAATGATACCAACACAGACTACATAGCAACATGAAAAAAACATTTATGCCTAATGGAAAAAAAGCACAAGATAAAATCGTATCTGTTTGTCTACAGTGATGTAAAATGAAGTGTGCCTGGGGAAAAAGGTGGCGAAAGAAAATAGAAAATGACAACTTCTGTTAGGATGGTTGGGTGCTAAGGAATTACTTTTTAGGAAATGCATTTTAATGCTGACATACTGTTTTAACAATAAATTTAAAAATCAGAACAAAAAAAGAAAGTTCCAGAGAAAATTTGCTATGAAAGCAAACAAACTTTTCTTCCAAGGGGATTAGATATAAGACTTTGTTTCTCTTTTCTGCTTTGCTCCCTGTGGTGCAAGGCTGGACTCCAGGAAGATCTGGGCTCCTGGCTCTCAGACCCAGAGAGCTGTGGGCTGCTCTTCTCCTACAAGGTCTGGCAGGAAATGCTCCATGAGAATGGAGGTTCAGTGGAAGAAAGCTCCAGGTCATTTCATAGTCTCTGCCTGTACCTTTCCAGATATATTCCAAAGTATGTATCTGCAGCTGTGGGTTGGTAACTAACAAGCGGTGAGCAACTTTAACTTTTCCTGATAATTCTACTAGATTTTGAGAGCAATATTGTTGTTATTATTTAGTTGCTAGGTTGTGTCCAAGTCTCTTGTGACCCCACGGACTGTAGCCCACCACGCTCTTCTGCCCATGCAATATCCCAGGCAAGAATATGGAATGAGTTGCCATTTCCTTCTCCAGGGGATCTTCCCAACCCAGGGACTGAACTTGAGTCTCCTGCATTGCAGGCGGATTCTCTACTGCTGAGCCACCAGGGAAGCCCCAAGAGTAATATTTCTCAGCTATCAAATAAGAATGGAATAATGCCTTTTCCAGCATGTCATGGATGGGCCTAGAGATTATCATACTATTAATAAGTGAAGGTAAGTCAGAAAGAGACAAATACCATGTTGATATCACTTACACATGGAATCTAAAACACAACACAAGTGAACATATCTGTGAAACAGACTCACAGACGTGGAGAACAGACTTGTGGTTGCCAAGGCAGGGAGGGGAAGAATGTCAGAGTTTGGGATTAGCAGACGCAAACTGTTATATATAGAATGCGTAAACAACAAGATCCTCCGGTATAGCAGTGGGAACTGTACTGACTAGCCTATCAGTTCAGTTCAGTTCAGTTCAGTTGCTCAGTTGTGTCCAACTCTTTGCAACCCCACGAATCGCAGCACGCCAGGCCTCTCTGTCCATCACCAACTCCCAGAGTTCACTCAAACTCAGCATCCATCGAGTCGGTGATGCCATCCAGCCATCTTATCCTCTGTCATCCCCTTCTCCTCCTGACCCCAATCCCTCCCAGCATCNTCTGACACTGTTTCCACTGTTTCCCCATCTATTTGCCATGAAGTGATGGGATCAGATGCCATGGTCTTCGTTTTCTGAATGTTGAGCTTTAAGCCAACTTTTTCACTCTCCTCTTTCACTTTCATCAAGAGGATTTTTAGTTCCTCTTCACTTTCTGCCATAAGGGTGCCATTATTATAAACCATAATGGAAAAGAATACAAAAAAGAATATATATATATGCATAACTGAATTACTTTGCTGTACAGCAGAAACTAACACCACTTTGTAAATTAGCTATACATCAATTAAAATAAAAATTAAAAAATAAAACAAACTCAAAATTGTCCCAGCACTCAGAGGGGAACAACCACTCTCCTGCGTCCAGGTGCTATTCTTCTCTGAATGTTGCCTGAAATCCCATCCAGCCTCCTGGAGCATTTTAGCATGCTCTCCTGCAGGCTACACACAGACCCTCTATGGTGGGTGGGGCTGCTATCCTTAGGTCCATTTCTCAGGCAGAGAAAACTGAGGCCACATACAAAATATAAACTCTGGTCCTGGACTTGGAACAACAAGCCTGATGTGCCTGGGATACTTGAGGGTCTGCAACCTGGAGGCATCATCCAGCCCCAGCACACAGAAGGGGCCTGTTTTCTGTCAGGGACTGAGGCCAGAGCTGAGAAAAGTGGAAGTTCCCTCGCGGGGTCTTCTGTGGTCGAGCCTGCCCTGGGCCTGGCCTGGCCTTCCACTTGGGTGAATGGGTCCCTACACCCCAGCTCTGCAGAGCTGTGCTGGCCTGGAGCTCCAGGCGAGCAACGTAAGGCCTCCCCCACACACACGCAGCTGGGAAGAAGAGGCAGCAGGGGCCCGAGGCCTGCAGAGAGTTGAAAATCCTGGGAACAGAGCCCCAGTCAGCCTAGCCAGCACCTCATTAGGAGGCGCAAAGCGGGGAGGGGGCACTTTAGGAACAACATTATTTATTCTATTTTTAAACAAGCCTTAGGTCTCTGGGGGTGCAAATGAAGTTATCAGAAAAGACATGAGTAGAATAAAGCTCCAAGCCAGCAAAGCTGAGAAGGCCCCTAGGGATCAGGACTCTTGAAAAGCTGAGATGGGGTTTGTTTATCTTGTGCTCTGAGAGCGCAGGACTGGGACCAGGGTGCTGGACAAGGATGTCCCAAAGCCCTCTGCAGCCTGTTCCCTCAGGCCCCTGGGGAATTCGGGTGCGAGCCCTACTCTAAACGGTCCCATCAGTGTCCTCTGCAGCGGGGAGGGAGGAGGCACCACCTCTGGAAGGAAGCCCAGGTTCACTTCCCACCTCTGCCACGTGAATGCCTTTCCCAGTGGGCAGAGCCCAGGGGAGCTGGTGCTGCAGGGCACCTGCTCCCTGCCCGGCCATCCCTGGCTCCACACTGGACAGGCCCTTCAACTGCCAGAGCCTCCACTTCCTCACCTAGCAATGGGCTAGTCATTCTCACCTTGATTCCCAGGTAACCCTCTTGGGGAGAAGCAATGAGACAGTGTGTGCCCCTGGGGAGGGCTGGACTTGCGCCTCACTGAATCCCAGCACTCTGAAAAGCGGACTGACTTGTCTTTCCCATCTCAAAGCTTAGGAAGCCAAGTCTCCGTGGAGTTGAGTGACTTGTCCTGAAGCATTCAGACTCAGGCCCACCTGATTCCCAAGTCTGCTTTCCCCCTGGCGGTGGGGCAACTGCCTGACAAGTGCTCTTGGGAGATTTGAGACAAACACAAGTCACTGACAGAAGCGATTATAGCACTGGGTAGGTGTGGCTGGATGAGAATCACCTCTCAGAAGTGATGGGAGAAGGAGCAAGGTGAGCAAGACTTGCAGCCAATGGTCCCGGTTTCTGATTTTGCTTTGAACTGCAGACAGCCACCGCAGCCACTTCCCACTTACTGGCTGGGTCCAGTAAGATGTGACACGTGAGGAGGTGGGGATATGGTCAAGATCTGTGCAAATGAAAGCCAAATGTCTCTCCAGTTCTGTTCCCCACGCCTCACCCCCGTTACCATATGAAATATGGGTTAAGCAGATTGCACCCAGGGAAGCAGTGGAAGGGCTCCACATTTCCCCTACTAGGGCCACCACAGAACTGACTCGTTGGAAAAGAGCCTGCTCCTGGGAAAGATTGGAGGCAGGAAGAGAAGGGACGACAGAGGATGAGATGGTTGGGTGACACCACCAACTTGATGTACATGAGATGGAGCAAGCTCTGGGAGTTGGTGATGGACAGGGAAGCCTGGCGTGACGCAGTCCATGGGGTCACAAAGAGTCGGACACGACTGAGTAACTGAACTGAGGGGTGCCAGGCAGAGGCTGCTACAGGTATAGCATAGTCCACTGGCATGCACTGGGGGACGGGCTGCCCTTGGCCAGCCTACAGGCTCCCTCCAGCCCCACTGTCCCAGGTTAAAAGCCACAGGTCTTGTGCCTTGCCCTGGAGTCTACATAGAAAGTTGAGACCAAGAAGGAAGGAACTGGCCCAAGGCCAGGCAACCAGAGGAGGGAAAAGCTGGAACCGGAACCCAGAGTTCTCCCAACTGTCCAGGCTCTCCTAACTACCTATGTGGGAAGCATTATACATCCATTGGGAAGATGAGGAAACTGAGGCCTCGGGAAGAGCCACGGCCACTGCAGCCAGATCCTGTCTCTCTGCTGCTGGGCCAGAGCAGAGACTGTGTCCTACATCACTGAGCTTTTTTCTGAAATGAACCACTTCTTAATTCTTTGGCTGAATGTCTAAATAAGGATTTTTGCCAATTCTGAGCCCTGCTAACTGATGAAGCTGTCAGAAAAAGATCTAATGATGCTTGAA
Organism: Neotragus pygmaeus; assembly: GCA_006410875.1. Classification (NCBI taxonomy): domain Eukaryota; kingdom Metazoa; phylum Chordata; class Mammalia; order Artiodactyla; family Bovidae; genus Neotragus; species Neotragus pygmaeus. Next base: position 1,544,572 of record SJYV01045960.1, on the reverse strand, counting down.
AATGCGGGGAGTGAGCCAGCTGCCAGATTGCCTTCCCAGCCCTGCCTCCACATCAGGGAGTCAGGACCCTCCCACTGGTGGAGGGGGCGTGAGCCCTGGAGGCTGAGACTCTGCTGCCTTTCATCAACTACATGACCCTTTTTGATCCTCTGCTTGCCAGCTGTAAATGCGGATAACTCTGAGGATTAAATGAGATGCTATGTGTGCAATGCCCCAGCACAGAGCCCAGTCGGGCACAGATTTCAGGGCTGGCTGGGATGGTGGGGGATGGGGCAGAGTGGCCAGTGATCTGAACTCTGCTGAACAGACAAGGGTGGCCCTGACTGCAGCCCTGGGCAAGAGAGAGCTGAAGCTGCCAGCTCCGTCTGGGGAGGCCCCGAGTCACCCCCAGTATTTATCTTGGGAGGGACAGATGAAAGGCTCAGAGTGACCTTAGGCCCTGCGAGATGGAGCCCTTGGGTGGGAGCCCGGGAGGCTGGGCTGGGGTGCTTGGCAGGCCAAGCCCGTCCCTTTGTTCTCTCTCCTTTCTCAGTGGGACATTTGTTCATGCGGGAACCCTGGGCATTAGGGGTGGGGCCTGGCTTGGGGACCAGGGAATCTGACAATTCCCAGGCCTGCCACTGGAGCCTGAGAGACTGGGCCCTGGGAAGGGCCCTCCTGAAATGAGCTGGACTGAAGGGCAGGCCTTCCCCGCACATGAGACCCACGTGTGTGACCTGCCACCCAAGGGCAGGCTCTGGGAGCATCCCAGCCAGAGACGGGAAGGTCATTCTGCCTTCAATCACTGACTGTCCAGACCACCAGCTTCTTCCCATCCTCCTTCCTCCTCCTGTTACACACATGTGCACACAGGTAGATATACATATACACACACCCACATGCGTTGCCTGCTTGGAGGCCTTGAATTCATCGTCCCCAATAGATGGAGAAGTATGAAGAACAAACAGGTCTTGGGTGCAGATGCATCTTTGCAATTGTGGGGCTGTGGGTAGAGCTTTTAATCTAGATGCCTCTTCCGCACTTGCAGAGCAGGTCCGTGCACAGATCTGGTGAGGAACCAATGAGGCAGAGAATGAATAGGACTTGTAACCATGAGTCTCATGACTAATGGTAGTGGGCATTTGGTGCTGGAAAGTAGGATTGCTGTAACCATCCAATCTGCTTCTATTTTTAACAAGCCAGGGAGACTATTTGAGGGTGAGGGAGGGGTTCAGGGTAGTGGCCTAAATACAGCATGAAGATTACCACTGGGTCCAGCTGTCCTGGCCTGGGCTGGGGGTGATCAAGACACCCCCACCCACCTCTGGCCTGCCACCTTCCCTCCGTGCCCACCTCTCTGCCCCCTGGCTGAACTTGGTGCTTTCAGAGGACACCCCCAAGCTCACGGGAGCCAAGAGGTGGTGAATGTTAGGGGCAGGCAGACTAGTTCCTCATCAAGGAGCAAACCTCAGACAGAGCCCATCAGAGGACACAGTGGGAATTAAGCACATGGAGTGTGGAGGAAGCTTTGTTGGAGCCAGAGGTGAGGGTTCCAACCTTGGCTTGGGCTTCGGCGGGCCCTTGACCTTGGACAGTCATGTCCCATCTGTGGGCCCTAGTTTTTTCATCTGTCAAGGCCTCTCTGCCCTTGGGAGGTGCAGGGAGGTGGTGGCCATGAGAAGGCTCTGACAATGTTGATCCAAAAATACACTAGGAAAACTCCCAGACGCCTTAGTCACTGCTGCCCTTCGCACCCTGATCTCTTCTCAGATGGACAGGCGGATTCAAATTCTCCCCATGTGTCCCCATGGAAAAAGAGAACCTAAGGGCCTTTGGGACCCCTTCCAGCTGGGGACTCCGCCAGACAAAGCAGGATGGTCATTTATAATAATAGAGTTTTCACTGGAAGACTTGCTTACCACCTTTGACCCTCTGCTTCCCCAGCTGTCAATGCAGATAATAACTCAGCCAGTCGAAGGCTGTCGGGAGAGTTGAATGCAGGTGCCTGAGGGCTGAGCAGTAACCCTGGCCCAGTCACAGGACGGTACTAGTGAGGTCCCACCCATACCCTTGGGAGCGGTGCTGCACCCGGACTTGCCTGGCTGCCCCAGAAGCTGCTTGGCATCCTTAGAATTTAGGAGTGGATGCCAACAGCATGACCAAGAGCTCTGGGGCTGGGTCTCTGAGAGGGACTGTGCCCACCAAGTAGACTGGGACCACGAGGTCCCAGTATTTAGCACTGGGGTTGAGAATCAGAGCTCTGCAAAGCCCCCCAAGGTTTGCTACTCTCCTATTTGTTCTTAACCTTGAATTTGCTGAGAAAAGATCTTCTAAGCCCCCAAGACCTCATTTAATGTACAACATATGATAAATGCATAAGCACTTCTAGGGTGCATCACTGAGGACCAGGAGTGAGAACCCTTATTCATCAGACTCCAAAAAGTGTCTCTTGCCCATGGGAACTGTTCTCTGGTAATTGATAGGACAAGGAGTGACATTTCCCAGGGGTCTGTGGGAAGGGAAGGGGCTCCCAGAGCAGCCTGCCTGGGATGGAGGGTGGTGTGGGGGTGGGAAGGGAGAGGGAACAGCATGAGTGCAAGGCTCAGAGGCTACCAGCCAAGCGGAGCATTTGGGAGGCTGGCTGTGGAGAGTGCAGGAGAAAAAGTGTGGGGACAGTTGCTGTCTGTGTGGAAGATTCAGAGGCAGCATCAATGAGGAGAGGGTGTTTTTGAAATGTTTTCAAAACGTGTTGCTGAATATCAGGAATGCAGGTGTCAATCCTTTATAAAGATGACAGGTTGAACATTCGCATCTATTTTCATTCCCTTCTGACACCCACTACAATTACCGTAAACGAGTCTTTAGAGGCATGACCCACGAAAACAGAGAGAACACAGGAAACAGCCATTACTCAGTGGCACACTCAGGAAGCAGCTGGACGAGAGGTGACTGACCCAGCAGATGCTGGAGGGCAGGACCCTGAGACTGCAGCAGGGAACTCATGATCAACCTGTTCTACATCCCGGAAGTTTCTAAGGCTCTGGACCTGGAAATGTCAGGTTGCTCTGGAAATAGATGTTAGCTAAAAAGAGACTAATGTGAGTCTGAGTGAACTCTGGGAGTTGGTGATGGACAGGGAGGCCTGGTGTGCTGCAATTCATGGGGNAGATAAGCTGGAAGGTGAGGAAGCCCAGGGGCCACTCCTGCCACCCCTTTCCCCGTCCTGGGCCCCCCCCACCAATTTGCCCGTGAGTGATGCTCTGACTGCCCTGCCTCTTGACCATCTGAGTCCCTGGTCTTTGCCATCACCTTGCTTCTCACCTTCCAGGCTAGCTCATCCGCTCTGTGGGTCAGCGTCCCTTGCACCCTGACAGCCCCCAATCCCAGTCCTGACCTCCCTTCAGAGTTATAGGTCCCCCCAAATGTCCTGATGGCTCGGAGACCACCCTGGCAGAGGGCAGCACACCCCCCGCTGAATCCAGCAGCTCCCCTGACTCCCCTGCCGTAGTTGCTACGCCGCCAGCCACTCACTCAAACCCAAGGTCAGCCGGGAGTCCTGGTGGACACCTGCTTCTTTCTCAGCCGCACACTCAGTCNCACCCTGGCAGAGGGCAGCACACCCCTCGCTGAATCCAGCAGCTCCCCTGACTCCCCTGCCGTAGTTGCTATGCCGCCAGCCACTCACTCAAACCCAAGGTCAGCCGGGAGTCCTGGTGGACACCTGCTTCTTTCTCAGCCGCACACTCAGTCCGCCTCCAAGTCCTCGAACACACTTCCTGAATCCCTGTCTTCAGTTTCGGCCACCCTCCAACCCGCCCCTGTGTCTTTATAACTCAGGCGCTCGCCATCTCCCAGCTGGACCGTCACAGCAGTCTTGGGACCCAGCTACCGGCCTCCAGGTCTCCCTCCTCCAGTCCACACCCCTCTTCCCTCCCTCCTGTCTCCTTCCATCCATCTATCCGTCCATCTATCCATCCATTCACACATCCATCCACCAACACCCATCCATCCACCTTTCTTTCCTCCCATCCACCTGGCATTCGTTCCTTCATTCCTCAGTGTCCCGGGCACTTACCATATGTCACACTCTGTGCTAGGTGCCTGGTCAGTCATCTCCCTAAACTGCAAGTCCACTCACCTGATGGCCTCCAGGAATGCCCCATCGCCCCCAGATTATCACCCAGATTCCTTAGCTCAGCTCACAGTGGAGCAACCCAGACAGCCTTCTGCCTCCTGCTCCCAGCGTCACTTCACAGCCCCCATCTCCGCGCAGGCTCTGGATTCCTTGGCTTTTCCGGAACAAGCCCTGCTATTCCCAGCCCCGACCCCATGCTTTCCCTGTGCTCTGCTGCCTGGAGTGCCCCTGCCCCCTCCTGCCCCTTCCTGCCCCACGGTAACACACCCTCCCCTTCAGCTGTCACCCGGCTGGGAGGGTGCCTGCCCTCCCTGTGCACCTGCCTGGCCCCACCTCTGCCCTGCCCTGGCTGATTTTTCTGGAGCAGCGCCAGGAGCTGGCAAAACCAAGAAGGAGGAGCAGCCTCCCTGAGGACGAGGGTGATGGCAAGGAATAGAGTCTGGGCAGGTGGAGCCCGGGGTGGGGGTGGCTCCTGTCTCTTATACACATCTCTGGGCGTTGGCGGTGTCCATCCCCCAGGGGCGGGGCATACA
>SJYV01045960.1:1522424-1539825 GCA_006410875.1 Neotragus pygmaeus | reverse complement strand
GGATGGCTAACAAACACATGAAAAGATGCTCAACATCACTCATCATCAGAGAAATGCAAATCAAGACCACAATGAGGTACCAATTCACACCAGTCAGAATGGCTGCGATCCAAAAGTCTACAAGCAATAAATGCTGGAGAGGATGTGGAGAAAAGGGAACCCTCTTACACTGTTGGTGGGAATGCAAACTAGTACAGCCACTATGGAAAACAGTGTGGAGATTCCTTTAAAAATTGCAAATAGAACTGCCTTATGACCCAGCAATCCCACTGCTGGGCATACACACCGAGGAAACCAAAATTGAAAGAGACACATGTACCCCAATGTTCATTGCAGCACTGTTTATAATAGCCAGGACATGGAAACAACCTAGATGTCCATCAGCAGATGAATGGATAAGCAAGCTGTGGTACATATACACAATGGAGTATTAGTCAGCCTTTAAAAAGAATACATTTGAATCAGTTCTAATGAGATGGATGAAACTGAATGTTGAGTTTTAAGCCAACTTTTCCACTCTCCTCTTTCACTTTTATCAAGAGGCTCTTTAGTTCTTCACTTTCTGCCATAAGGGTGGTGTCATCTGCATATCTGAGGTTATTGATACTTCTTCCAGCAATCTTTTGTTGTTGTTGTTGTGAGAAACTTTATTTTGGATAAATGTTTGTGTTCTCAGAGATTTCAAAAGATAAAAAATCAATGGCAATACTAACACCATGAACATTAATAACAAGGCCACGGAGAAAATTATGAATAACTGTGCTATTAAGTGATCTCTACTTTCTTTTAAGTGGGGGGTGAGTCTGTTACATGGATTAACTTCTTCAGTTATCTCAGAAATCTTTTGAATCTGTACTTATTTATATCTCAATTTATATATGAGAAAATTTCAACAAATTAAATTTCTTACATTTATGCTTCTTTTACCTTATGGATCCTTAAACAATATAGTTTTGTGTTGCCTGTTTTCAACCTTTATAAAAATGGAATTACATTGTATGTATTCCTTCCTGTCTCACTTCTTTTTTAATATAAATTTATTTTAATTGTAGGCTAATTACTTTACAATATTGTATTGGCTTTGCCATACATCAACATGAATCCACCATGGGTGTACATGTGTTCCCCATCCTGAACCCCCCTTCCACCTCCCTCCCCGAACCATCCCTTTGGGTCATTCCAGTGCACCAGCCCCAAGCATCCTGTATCATGCATCGAACCTGGACTGGTGATTCGTTTCATATATGATATTATACATGTTTCAGTGGCATTCTCCCAAATCATTCTACCCTTTCTCTCCCGCAAAGAGTCCAAAAGACTGTTCTATACATCTGTGTCTGTTTTGCTGTCTCGCATACAGGATTATCATTACCATATTTCTAAATTCCATATATATGCCTTAGTATACTGTATTGGTGTTTTTCTTTCTGGCTTACTTCACTCTGTATAATAGGCTCCAGTTTCATCTGCCTCATTAGAACTGATTCAGAATATTGTAAATAAAAGCAAAAATAAACAAATGGGACCTAACTAAAATTAAAAGCTTCTGCACAACAAGGGAAACTATAAGCAAGGTGAAAAGATAGCCTTCTGGCAATCTTGATCCCAGCTTGTGCTTCAACCAGTCCAGCGTTTCTCATGATGTACTTTGCATTTAAGTTAAATAAACAGGGTGACAATATACAGCCTTGATGTACTCCTTACCCAATTTGGAACCAGTCTCTTGTTCCATGTCCACTTCTAGCTTCTTGTTGCTTCTTGACCTGCATACAGGTTTCTCAGGAGGCAGGTCAGGTGGTCTGGTATTCCCACGCCTTTGAGAGTATTCCAGTTTGTTGTGATTCACACAGTAAACGGCTTTGGTATAGTCAATAAAGCAGAAGTAGATGTTTTTCTGAAACTCTCTTGCTTTTCCATGATCCAATGAATGTTGGCAATTTGATCTCTGGTTCCTCTTCCTTTCTAAATCCAGCTTGAACTTCTGGAAGTTCACAGTTCACATACTATTGAAGCCTGGTGTGGAGAATTTTGAGCATCATTTTACTAACATATGAGAGCAATTGTGCAGTAGTTTGAGCATAGTTTGGCATTGCCTTTCTTTGCAATTGGAATGAAAACAGACCTTTTCCAGTCCTTTGGCCACTGCTGTGTTTTCCAAATTTGCTGGCATACCGAGTGAAGCACTTTCACAGCATCATCTTTTAGGATTTGAAATAGTTGTGTCCTTGGGCTATGTCATTCTTTCAAAAGTTGTACCCTGCCTCTTTCCCTCCTATTACAGTTTGGCTACCTGATGTGAAGAGCTGATTCATTGGAAAAGACCCTGATGCTGGGAAAGACTGTAGGCAGGAGAAGGCAACCACAGAGGATGAGATGGTTGGATGGCATCACCGACTCAATAGACAAGTGTTTGAGCAAGCTCTCGGAGATGGGAAGGACAAGGAACCCTGGCATGCTGTAGTCCATGTGGTCGCAACTGGACAAGACTGAGGGAGTGAACAACAGGAGACCATTGTTTAAATGGCAAACAAGATAACCCATCCCATTGTCAGATAGGTGGGGACTGGGATATGCACATCACAGGTCAGCCTTCCTCTCCCTCTAGGAGAGCTCTGTGAGAGCCAGATTACAATTAGTGCTCCTTAGCTGAGTAGAGAATGCGAGCAAGGAGATTTAGTTGATGGTAAGAAGCCAACTTCCCCACCCACATTCCAGCTAAGATACATTGATGATCTATTCTCCTTATAGGATTAGTCCTCCTTGACCATCTATGTACTGTGAATCCTCTAGGGAGAGTTTTGATGGGCACTGCCCATAATTGCCTCTCAAACTCACTCTCATTTTCTTCTTGGTTCTCCATTGACCATTTTCTTTTTCTGATTGACACATTACCTGTCTGGCTGTGTCATTGTTTTTAAGTGTTAGTCACTCAGTCACGTCAGACTCTGTGCAACCCCATGGACTATAGCCCATCAGGCTCCTCTGTTTGTGGAATTCTCCAGGCAGGAATACTGGAGTGGGTTACCATTACCTTTTCCACATAGACCAGCTGTTAGTTACCAATAAACCTTACATTCTAGGGTTGAGTCTCTAGGGGATTTTGCATGTGTCCCCTTGAGCATCAATTCTGTCATTCACTTTTCTGAGGTCAGTTTCATTTCTAGAGAGCCCTTGAGTGGGTGGGTAGGTGAGAGGCACATACCTTACTGTCCTCCCTACCCCATGCATGCTCAGTCACTTCATTCATGTCCAATTCTTTGTGACCCTGTAGGCTGTAGCCCACCAGGCTCCTCTGTCCATGGGATTTTCCAGGCAAGAAACACTGGAGGGGTCAAACCAGGGTCTCCTGCATTTCAGGCAGATTCTTTACTGCTAAGCCACTGGGGAAGCCCCGCCATCCCATGACCTTTCCCAGCAAACTTGCTGCCTTAAGCAGTGGTAGGGATACAAAAGCCACCTGCAGGAATGACATCACCACCGACACATATGTTATCTCTTGTCCCCAGAAAGCTGGAAGAAACCTCAGTGGTCTCTTGCTGCTCAATGTGCCAGTGACTATGTTTGGGAACACACTACAAGACACAAGCCCTGTGCTGCCATATTGGCTGTGCAGACATTCTCTGCTGGGTCCTATTTTTCGTCCTTTAGAATCGGCAAGTGGTAGTGGTATGAGTGACATTTCCTCTGGGACATAGCATTTTGCCCAGTGAGAGAGTCTGGCTGAAATGATTTTTCTACTCCATTTCCCATGGGTGAAAACCATGCGTCCTCTCCCTCTAATTGCCACTCACTCAGCCCTTCACCTCCATTTCTGGGAAGGCAGCTTGCCTCTCCCAGAGGAGACTCACAGCTCAGAATGTGGGGACAAGTCTCTTTTGACAGCTGGCCCATCTGATGTGTCAGAGTCATCCCGACTTCAAAAGAGAAGCAAAGGAGGAGTGTGTGCATCCAGGCAGAAAATCCCCCAAACCCGCCATCACATTGTGGAGAAAACAGGAAAGCTGGCTTCTTACAATCTGAAGGAGATGGGCATTTATGATGACAAGTTTATCCCCACCACATTGTTATTGTCCAGTCCATCAGTGGTGTCCAGTTCTTTGTGACTCCATGGACTACAGCACACCAGGCTTCCCTGTCCTTCACTATTTCCCAGAATTTGCTCAGATTCTTGTCCATTGAGTCAATGATACCATCCAACCAGCTCGTACTCTGTAGCCTCCTATGCTCAGTCTTTCCCAGCTTCAGTGCCTTTTCCAATGAGTCAGCTTTTCAGATCAGGTGGCCAAAGTATTGGAGTTTCACCTTCAACCTCAGTCCTTCCAATGAATATTCAGGGTTGATTTCCTTTAGGATTGACTGGTTGATCTCCTTGCTGTCCAAGGAACTCTCAAGAGTCTTCTCCAGCACCACAGTTTGAAAGCATCAATTCTTAGGCACTCAACCTTCTTTATGGTCCAACTCTCACATCTGTGCATGACTACTGGCAGAATCATAGCTTTGACTAGATGGACCTTTGCTGGCAAAGTAATGTCTCTGCTTTTTAATATGCTGTCTAGGTTTGTCATAGCTTTTCTTCCAAGGAACAATAAAATTAATTTCATGGCTGTGGTCACCATCTGCAGTGATTTTGAACAGTATGAACAGTATCACCACCATAGAGCATCATAGACACCACTCTTCCATCACCCATCCTGGCATCCCTTCTGTCAGCCTCAGTAGTTCCTTGCCCAGCAGACTTTTCACAGGAGGACAGGCATGAGATTTCCTTGAGGTTGCCTACTGTCATACAAAGGAAAATGAAGGCCACCAAGGGGTGGTGGGTGCTGGAAGTGAGGAGGGAAGATCACAGTCAGATTGCTGATGAGCCAGTCTATCAGTAATTGATGGAAGAAGCGACCCCGTGCCTGGACAGCCCTACTTTGTTAAAATATACTTTAACAATTTCCCCCATTCTGGGGCTGTGCTGTCCAATATGATAGCTTCTAGCTCCATATGGTTATTAAGATGGATTAAAAAGTAATAAAACCAGAGGTGTGATTGCTTAGTCACATTAGCTACATTCCAGTGATCCACTTAGCTTGCTGTGGTTCAGTCGCTCCGTCATATCCAACTCTTTGCAACCCCATGGATTTTAGCACACCAGTATCCTCTGCCTCAATTATCTCCTGGAGTTTGCTCACATTCATTCCCACTGAGTTAGTGATGCTATCTTACTATCTCATCCTCTACCACTCCCTTCTTCTTTTGCCTTCAATCTTTCCCAGCATCAGGGTCTTTTCCAATGAGTCAACTCTTCACATCAGGTGGCCAAAGTATTAGAGCTTCAGTTTTAGTAAGTCCTTCTACTGAATATTCTGGGTTGATTTCCTTTAGAATTAACTGGTTTGATCTCCTTGCTGTCCAAGGAACTCTCAAGAGTCTTTTCCAGCACCACAGTTTGAGAGCTTCAGTTCTTCAGCACTCAACCTTCTTTATGATCTAACTCTCACATTTATACATGACTACTGGAAAAACCATAGCTTTGACTAGACAGACATTTTTTGGTGAAGTAATGTCTCTGCTTTTTAGTATGCTGTCTAGGCTTAACGTCGTCTAGGTTGAATATGCTGTCCAAGGGACTCTGAAGAGTCTTCTCTAGCACCACAATTCAAAAAGATCAGTTCTTTAGTGCTCAGCTCTCTTTATGTTCCAACTTGAAGCTCAACACTAGAAAAACTGAGATCATGACATCCAGTCCCATCACTTCATGGCAAATGGATGGGGTAAAAGTGGAAGCAGTAACAGATTTTATTTTCCTGGGCTTCAAAATCATTGCAGATGGTGACTGCAGCCATGAAATTAAAAGATGCTTGCTGCTTGGGAGGAAAACTATGACAAACCTAGACAGAATATTAAAAAGCAGAGACATCAGTTTGCCGAAAAAGGTCTGTATAGTCAAAGCTATGGTTTTTTTCCAGTAGCCATGTATGGATGTGAGAGATGGACCACTTGGCTAGTGGGTACCATATTGGATACCATGATGAATACTCTGTTGCCTCAGAAAGTTCTATTGACATTACTTTAGGGAGTGATCATTGGCTATACAAAAGAATTCATCTTGGAGGTCTTTAAGTAATAGAACACTTTTATAAACATTGGATTTACATAAAACTGGCCTTAGAGCTTTTGATGACTACATTATTTGTGTAAAGTGGGCCTGTTTGTCTCTGAAGGCTTTGTCTTTCTGACACACATTGTTTCCACTAGTAAGAATTAAGTTCAAAAACTAAAAATAGTTTGAGGAGAAAATCTCCAGATTGTGAACGAAGGTCCCAGAACCCTTCTCCTGTCATTAGGAATTCTTGTCACTGTTAGCCTAGCCTGTGTGAGATCCTTGACCTCCTGGTATCTTGACGTGAGTTCCAGATTTAGTCACCTGGGTTCAGAATTCTTTACAAAATATAACAATCATAAAAATGAGAAGTTTAATTTTTTAGAGTTGAGTTCAGTTCAGTTCAGTCGCTCAGTCATGTCCGACTCCTTGAGACCCCATGAATTGCAGCACGCCAGGCCTCCCTGTTCATTACCATCTCTTGGAGTTCACTCAGTCTCACGTCCATCGAGTCCGTGATGCCATCCTGCCATTTCATCCTCGGTTGTCCCCTTCTCCTCCTACCCCCAATCCCTCCCAGCATCAGAGTCTTTTCCAATGAGTCAACTCTTCAGATATTTGTTGAATGCCTACTCTATATCAAGAAGAGCCCAGATTCTCTGGCACCTAACACAGGGCATGGCACATAGTGGGCATTCAATAAATATGTATCAAATGAATGAACTGTTCATCTGAAAATGTCCAGTGAGCCATTTGGTCTGGTATTCCTTTTTGCATCCCATATATATTGGGGTATATAGTGGGGGTAATAGGCCCAGCTACCCGGAATAGCACCTGACTCTGGGAGACAGAGTCATCCTGTTCTAGATAGGTGGTATTCTCAGGGCTTTGAAACTGATTTCCTAGTTCCATGTTTTAATTTGGTTGTATTAGTCAGGGTTCTTCCAAGAAACAGAACCAATAGGATATGTGTGTGTATGTGTGTGTAGTGTGTCTTTGTATGTGTGTATATGTGTGTGTATGCATGTACATATATGTAGAGAGAATGATGGATGGATGGATTTTAAGGGATTGGCTCATGCAGTTGTGGAGGTTGGAAAGCACAAAATCTGCAAGGTGGATGGGTAGGCTGGAGACTCAGGAAGAGTTGATACTGTGGTTCAAGTCCAAAGACACTTTGCTGGCAGAATTCCTCTTCTTTTTCGGAGAAAGTCCGTTTTTGTTCTTGTCAGGCTTTCAACTGATTGGATGAGGTCCACCCACATTATGAAATATAATATGTTTTATTCAAAGTATACTGATTTGAGGAGAAGGAAATGGCAACCCACTCCAGTACTCTTGCCCGGAGAATCCCATGGAGGGAGGAGCCTGGTAGGCTACAGTCCATGGGGTCACAAAGAGTCAGACATGACTGAGCGACTTCACTTTATACTGATTTGAATGTTAATTAATCTTAAAAAAACTTCTAGAGAAACATCTAGTACAATATTTGACCAAGTATCTGGGTGCCATGGACTAGCCAAGCTAACACATAGAATTGACCATCCTATTCCAATAGTCTTGTCTTCTCTCCATTTGGTGGACTTGAGATACAGTTCTTATCCTGGTCCTATCCTGTTCCCTACCACACTGTATGTGAATGTTCTTTCTTCTGTGGTTCTGTGCTCAGGCCAGTCCTACTCTTTTTGACGTCCAGCATGAAGTCTAGAAGCCTTCAGACATATGGAAAACACTTCTTGTAGATGTGTCTCTGCATGTCTTCTGTTTTTCAGTTGTTTCATCATTTAAGCCACTTCCTCATCTGTTTTTACAAATGATTTCTCGAGCCCAGTTTCCACTGGCCACGTAGTCCTGAGTATGGGTACCATTTTTCCATCTGCCTTCAGTAGTTTTTTCTCCACACTGCACCTAGAAGGAACCCTTGCTCATGACAGAGTGGGAACATCACAGGTTTGGAGTCAGACACATGTGGATTGCAACCTTGGTTCTGTTGCTGGCCAGTTCTAACTTCTATACCTCAATTTTCTTATCTGTAAAATGGGGTAACAGCTGTCTCATGGTATTCTTTGTAGCACTTTTTATTCAGTTTTGGAATTTCCTCTTGGTCTGCTTGTTCTTATTGTATTTGTACAACACAACTATGTGTTGTGTAAATAGTCATTAGAATATAATAGATGCTCATGAAATATCTTTTGATTAAATGTTGAATGAGTGAGTTGAAAGGGGGTGATGTAGGCAGGGTTATTCAGTTCAGTCGCTGAGTCATGTCTAACTCCTTGTGACTCCATGAATTTCAGCATGCCAGGCCTCCCTGTCCATCACCAACTCCCGGAGTTCACTCAGACTCACGTCCATCGACTTGGTGATGCNCCGGGGAAACTCCCCTATTAAGGAAATTTACATAAAGTAAAACTCACTGTTTTTTTTTTTAAGAGTACAGTCTGGAGACTTCCCTGGCAGTTTAGTGGATGAAATTCCAGGCTCCCAAAGACAGGCAGCCTGGGTTTGATCCCTGTGGGGGAACTAAGGCCCTATAGGCTACAGCTAAGCCTGAGTGCCACAACTACTGAAACCGCATAGCTGAAATTTAAAAAAAAAAAAAAAAAAGACTACAGTTCGCTGAGTTCAGACGTTGGGGACGACCATACCAACCAAGACAGAGAAAACTGCGGCCGCCGCCAGAAATTCCCTTTGCAGTAAATGTTCTCATAACCCTAACTCCTGGTTGCCACTGATCTTTTCTTCAGCCCTAGAGTTTTCTTTTGCCAGAAGGCCACGTACCCGGAATTAAGCGGGATTAGTGTTTCGTGTGTTGGCTCCTTCCACTTTGCATCACGTGTCAGATTCAGCCATGACCCTCGTTTCGGTAGTTCACCACATGTTACTGGCTACTGTTGCCTTGTACACAGTTTATCTAGCCACCCAGTTAATGGCCCTTTGGGTTGTTTCTAGTTTTTGATTCTTACAATTAGAGTGGTTGTGAACATTCAAAAAAAAAAAAAAAGGCCCCTTAAGGGAAGCTCCGAGTTAATAAACCACACCCAGGGACTCAAGCTCTGAAACAGATTTTTAGCAGCACCCCTCCCAACTCTTAATCATGAGCAAACAGTTACTAAGCATTCAAGGAAGGCCTCTGATGTGAAAGATGGTGATCCAAAGCTAATGGGAAGCAGCACCTTGGATTACAGATTGGAGAAGACATTACATTCAGGAAAAATGAGAGGATACTTTTTTTTTTTTTTAAGAAATAAACAGAGAATAAAAATGAGCTCTTGGGACTGAAAAGCATGATGGCAGAAGTGAACAACTAAACTGGAGGTGAAGATAGAGTTGAGTAAAGTTCCCCGGAGAAAAAGCAAAGGGATAAAGATGAAATATACGAGAGAAGAGATGAAACATAAAGGACCAACCCAGGATATACAACATAAGAATATTGAGTCGCAGAGAGAACAAAGAAGACAGAAGGGAGAAATTACCAAAGAAATAATTCATGGAAGTGTCCCTGAATGGAAGAACAGTTTCCGCACTGAATGTGTCTTCTGCGTGCCCGGTACTGGGAGAAAAGGACCCACACTAACTCCCATTGCTGGAAAAGTCAGAATACTGATGTCAAAGAGAAGCCTCCAAGTTTTCAGAAAGAAAAAAACAAAACGAAAATCAGATCACAAAAGAGATTAGAAAACAGAAGGTCTTTGGACTTCTCAGTAACAACAGTGAAAGTAAAATGTAATAGACTGTTTTCTATGTAATGGATGTTTTCTAAACTCTGAAGCAAAGTTGATATCGAACCTATAATTCAATTCCATCTGAACTCCCAATCAAGTGTAAAGAGAGAATAAAGACATTTTCAGATACGTAAGGTGTCAAAACACTTACCCCTATGCACACTTCATCAGGAGGCTACCAGAGTATGTGCTCCACCAAAACAAGGGAGTAGAGAGAGAAAGAGGAAAAGATAGGAAAGAAGCTGGGGGACTGTGGAAGGAGATTCCAGACCGACAACAAGTAGCAGGCTCCAGAGGGCTGGCCAGCCCTAATTAGAGTGGATTGGAAGACTCCAAGAGAAATTTTGCCAAGAAAAGGGAATGTTCAGAAGAGATCTCCCTCTGAATGCCTTTAGAGGAGAGTGAGATGATTGGCAGGGGATTGGTATCATATTTACTAATAAATGCATAGAAAACTAAGCAAAAGCAGTGATTAAATCTAGGAAAGACAACAAAAAAATGTGCAAAGAGGGAAAACTAACCACAGCCTGTTTCATGATTCAGCTCTGAGTAGCACATTCAGCCATGATAATGGAAACACTGTATAGTGACTGAACTGAAAGCACTAGGTAACTGTACTAGGAGGGCAGAGGAAGGGGGAGTTATGGGCAGGGTGGGTGTGGGAGAGGCAAAGAGCCTCTTCTCTGGCGGGTGGGGGTGTGGGGGTAGAAATCAAAGGCTGAGTTATCAAGAAGGGGCTGAGAATGGTTGCCTCCAGAGAAGGGAAACAGGAGAGGGCAGCCCCCATAAGGCAACTTGATTCTCAGCCTGCGTAAAAAATTTATTTAAATACTATATATAGCGGTGATTTCGTCACTAAGTTGTGCCCGACTCTTGCAGCCCCGTGGACTGTAGCCTGCCAAGCTCCTCTGTCCATGGGATTCTCCAGGCAAGAACACTGGCATGGTTGCCATTTCCTTCTTCAACATATGTGTGTGTGTATGTATATATATAATTTTTAATTAAAAAAAAACCACACAATCCCATCCTTGCCCCTCCCACTCTGGTGGTTTCTGGAGAGGCTGAATAACCAGGGGGCTTTTCGTTGTCCATAGCCTTGGGAGTGAGTTCATTGCAAGCTATTCTAAGCTTCCCTGGTGGCTCAGATGGTAAAGAATCTGCCTGCAATGCAGACCTGGGTTCAATCCCTGTGTTGGGAGGATCCCTTGGAGAGGGGAATGGGAACACGCTCAAGTACTCTTGCCTGGGAAATCCCATGAACAGAGGAGCCTGGTGGTAGTCCATGGGGTCACAAAAAGTCGGACACAACTGAGAGACTAACACACACACACGTATTCTAAGCAAATGGGCTCAGCCTGCAGCAGGCCTCTGAAAGGCTCAGAAACACCGGGGCTAGATGGAAACTGACTTGGAGCTGAAACCTCAGAAGCCACACCTGCAGCAACTCCTGACACCTCAGGCGTGGTCCCAAACCTCAAGATGTTTTACAGATTTGATGCTGCGATAAAACGTAGTAGGAATCAGGCTGTGTGTGCCCAGACCACCTCCCTGTAGAAACCCCAGAAGGGAGATGGAAAGAGGCTGGAGGTATGTGGTAGCCCTGTTCATTAGGGGAGCTTCTACCAGACTCCCCCCGGGACACCCCAAGATCTTCCCCCAGGTCCTGCTGCTGGCTGTCCTAGTCCCGGAAACTAGAAACCCGCGTGGGTCACACCATGCCAGTACTCAACAGTGTTTATAGAAAGGAAGATCGTTATTTACAAGAACAGAAACATTGAACTAATTTGTGTTTAAATACACCAAACAGAGCAACAGACAGAAAAAAAAAAAAAACCCCAGAAACTTCTGGGGAAAAGGGGGCAGTGAGCCCCGGCTGAGCAGGGCCTTCCTGTGTCCGCGCTGGACTCTTGCTCAGGCTGCTCTTGCCCTGCCCTCCACAATGGGCAGACTCTTCCCAGTGTTAGCCAGCCTCCTTTTTCCACGAGTGTATCCAAGTTAGGAAAACAGAACTCTCTTCCCAGATCACTCAAGACCCTGAGCCAAGTAATACCGGTACCCAGAGCTCCCTTGGGCCCTGTTCTCCAAGCTTTTCCAAAGAAGTGTTCTGCATAGGGTGAGTCACCCAGCTCGCATCCTTCAGACCACAGAGGACACGGGGATACTTGGGTCCCCACCTCCCATCAAACCTCTCCTTGCTTCTTTTGGGAAACTCAGTTTCTTGCTTCAATCAAGATTGGAAAGACACAGAGAGAAACTTGAGTCCTGGATCTTAATCCCCCGAAGCTAGTCTGAGGACCAGGAATGATCAGCGACAATGTTCTTGACAACCAAGAACAGAGGGAGAGAAATAAAATGAAAAAGGGGTGTGTATGGAAAGAACGGTTGTTGCTTCTGGGATTAGATCCTTCTTACACTTTTGTTCTAAAATATCTTTACAAAGTGAAATGATGATTGTGGATGACATGTTTTCTTAAGTCCTTACTTGACAAAAATTGGAAAGTTAGCATCTCTAGCTAGTCCTCCCACAAAATAATAACTTTGGGAGGGGGAGCAGATTTCACTGGACTATGAACATCCAGAGTTTGGGACTTATTGCGGTAGATGACCCAAAGAAGAGAAAGACCAAGCTCCGGGTCAGAAACAGAACCGCAGACTCAGAGGGTGAGCAGGGCACCAATGCATGCGGTCCAGCGGCCACTGACACCTAAGCGTGTGCCGGAACACCACCAGCTAAGGCTTGGCCCGCTCCCACTTGGTGCCCTTCCGTGACAGGGAGCTCACTTCCTATCTGTACAGCTCTGATGATTACAAAGTGCTTACTTTGTATTGTGGAGAAACCTTCGTCCTTGGACCCAGGCCTACACTTGGGAGCCCCTGGAAGCAGCCCTTTCACCTGCAGGAAAACAGCTCCCTTCTGCACCCTTTGCCACCCAGTCTTCTTTGACTTCTATTTGCTTCCCCTCACCACCAGTCATTCCTCTTATGAAGTGACTTGCTTGAGATCACTTGCCTGGCAAGTGAGTTCAAAGCCAGCTCCTCTGCTCCTGGCCCTCTGCCCTGCGCCCTAGCTCTCTCCACGAGGCAAAGGCTCAGTGTGTCCTCAATTCAGGAGATGGTACTGGCTGTTCAGAAACAGTTGGAAAGGCAACAAAGAATCCAAAATGGGAAGGAGGAAGCAATATACAAAAAAAGTCAATGTGATCCCAGTAATCACGCATAGATCCACATTAAAAGTGAAAGTATGGAAGGCAACAAGGCAACATGGTCATGATGGTCATTCTTTAAGGTAGGCTACCTGGTGATTTTTACCACACTTTTGCTTTTCTCTCTGTGCTTTCCAATTTTTCTGCAATGATGTGGTTTTTATTTGTAGGATAGAATAAAATAATGACCATTTAGAAGGATGAAATAAGAAATGTAAAATTAAAGTAATCACATCCCAAGACAGCCACTGTTCTGTGAACAAGCTCCTGGGGCTCTTGGGCCCTGGGCGTTGGTCCGCCCCCAGACCCTCACACACTGCAGCACTTTACAGCAGTCTCACATTCTTGCTGCATCAGCGCCCAGCCCNAAGAGAAAGACCAAGCTCCGGGTCAGAAACAGAACCGCAGACTCAGAGGGTGAGCAGGGCACCAATGCATGCGGTCCAGCGGCCACTGACACCTAAGCGTGTGCCGGAACACCACCAGCTAAGGCTTGGCCCGCTCCCACTTGGTGCCCTTCCGTGACAGGGAGCTCACTTCCTATCTGTACAGCTCTGATGATTACAAAGTGCTTACTTTGTATTGTGGAGAAACCTTCGTCCTTGGACCCAGGCCTACACTTGGGAGCCCCTGGAAGCAGCCCTTTCACCTGCAGGAAAACAGCTCCCTTCTGCACCCTTTGCCACCCAGTCTTCTTTGACTTCTATTTGCTTCCCCTCACCACCAGTCATTCCTCTTATGAAGTGACTTGCTTGAGATCACTTGCCTGGCAAGTGAGTTCAAAGCCAGCTCCTCTGCTCCTGGCCCTCTGCCCTGCGCCCTAGCTCTCTCCACGAGGCAAAGGCTCAGTGTGTCCTCAATTCAGGAGATGGTACTGGCTGTTCAGAAACAGTTGGAAAGGCAACAAAGAATTCAAAATGGGAAGGAGGAAGCAATATACAAAAAAAGTCAATGTGATCCCAGTAATCACGCATAGATCCACATTAAAAGTGAAAGTATGGAAGGCAACAAGGCAACATGGTCATGATGGTCATTCTTTAAGGTAGGCTACCTGGTGATTTTTACCACACTTTTGCTTTTCTCTCTGTGCTTTCCAATTTTTCTGCAATGATGTGGTTTTTATTTGTAGGATAGAATAAAATAATGACCATTTAGAAGGATGAAATAAGAAATGTAAAATTAAAGTAATCACATCCCAAGACAGCCACTGTTCTGTGAACAAGCTCCTGGGGCTCTTGGGCCCTGGGCGTTGGTCCACCCCCAGACCCTCACACACTGCAGCACTTTACAGCAGTCTCACATTCTTGCTGCATCAGCGCCCAGCCCTTGAGTGCCAGATGGCGAGCCCGAGGTCAAGTAGACCCCAGGCCACCCGGGGTCATGGCCAATGTGCTCCTGCCATCTGCCGCTCGTCCGTTTTCTCCAGCCTTGGAGCCCCAGCCCAGCCCCCAGGTGGAAGGAAGGGGAGGATGGAGAACAAAACGCAGGGTGCAGAGGACTATGGCTCATCCCTGCCGGGTCTGTTACACGCACAGGGTGTGCATACTGTTGTAGAGACAGGAGACTAAACTTAGAGGAGAGACATGTCATCCTTGGAGAGTGATGGAGCTGGGCCTGGACCCAGCCCACTGATCCAGTCCCGTGCTTGCTCCTCTGGGGCTCAGATCACAGCCCCTAGGCGTGACTGTGGTGTGCTGGGTCCATGCAGAGTGCTGAGGCCACGGGTCACACAACACCCTCTGTGCCAGCCCTCCAGGGCGGGTCTTTGCCAGCTGCTCCCTAGGGCGCCTGGCAGTCCTAGGCACATGTCAGAGCCAAGCCCTGATTAGAAGTGGAGGCCTGGCCCGCGGGTCAGAGTCCTGTCTGACTTCCAGGTTCTGCGGTGTCACGTGGCCCTGCGTGAGTTATTCCCCTGTTGGGTACTCAGTTATCCAAAGGATAAAATCAGAGTGGAGAGCATTTGACAGTGATTAGACTGGCGGTTTACAAGTCTTTTTTTTTCCCCAAGCCTAGCATTTGGGTCGGAGAAGGCAATGGCACCCCACTCCAGTACTCTTGCCTGGAAACTCCCATGGACGGAGGAGCCTGGTAGGCTGCAGTCCATGGGGTCACTAAGAGTCGGACACAACTGAGCGACTTCACTTTCACTTTTCACTTTCATGCATTGGAGAAGGAAATAGCAACCCACTCCAGTGTTCTTGCCTGGAGAATCCCAGGGACACCAGAGCCCAATGGGCTGCCGTCTGTGGGGGCTCTGCCGTCTGTGGGGGTCACACCGAGTCGGACACAACTGAAGCAACTTAGCAGCAGCAGCAGCATTTGGGTACTCTGGGACTGACCCGTGACACTGTCCCCCATCCTGGACGACAGGGCAGAAGCTCCCCATTCAGTCTGGCCTTTGGGTGCCCCTCACCTCAGCTCCCTGTGTGGATAGTCTAGGGCTTAGAGAGATGTTCCCCACCTTAAGTAGGAGTGTTTGTGGGTATGGGGATGTGCAGGGCTGTGTCTGTGTGAGTTAGGGGTCCCAAGAGGACAGGCTTCCCATTATGAAGCCGGGACATTTTCCAGGGATGTCACCTTGTTGAGGATTCTGCTGTCAACTCACCTCATCCCCTCCCCCTCCCTCTCCCCCGCTTTTGGTTTCCTTGTCTTCTAGGCTCCAGCCTCTATTGCAAGCCCCAGGCTCTGTGTTCCTTCTCTGTTTCTGCCCTAGAACAGGTCTGTCACTGGGGAGGGGCCGCCCCTTCCCCTCCCCCACAACCCCTCTGTGGTCTCTTCCTCAAGATCCCTCCACCCTCCACTCCCATCCCTGCACCCACCTCCCAGGGCCCTCTTTAAAGAGGTGCCCACAGCGCTCAGAGCCAGTTTTGTTTCAGACAGAAATGAAGATGGACTTTCATTGTACAATGACACTTTCAAACCATTATTCTGCTGAGACCCAAATGAAAAATCAGCAAGTCTGACACCGCTGTGATTTGTTCATATGACGCTGCCTCTTTGCACAAAGTTTAATTAAAATTTCAGGAGCCCTTTATTGTGCACCTCTGGGCTCTTCCAGGCACCCTGGGGGAAGGGCAGAGTCTTTTTACAACAGAAGCCAGTGCTCAAGGACAGTCCCTAGGAGATTGGCAGTGGGGTGCACAGACAGCTGGAGCAAAGCACAGCCTGTGGGGGTACACAGGCCTCAGGGAGCACACGGGATCCCAGCCACCCCGCCACTCCACCCATTTCACAGGTGAGCACACTGAGACCAGCACTTTCTGAAACTCAGCAGATCCCAGTGACACTGCCCCATACCTTCCACCCTGCCCCCTGGACTCACCCTCAGGGCTGGTAGGGAGCTGACTTGGTCCATGGTGAGCGTGGCCTCTTTGTAGTACTTCCCAGGGGGACAGAGCTTCAGGAAGGAGTCGTGGATGCTGAGAAGAAAGACAGGGGTGGGCTGCAGGTGGGGACCAGCAGGCCCCCTGCCTCCTGCAAGCTCCCTTTGGAGGATTGATTGACATACATTTGGTAGTTATAAATCATCCTGCCCTTCCAGAATCATGCCTGGGGCTCCAGTGCGCCCAGCGCATGCGCTGTGGGGGATGCAAAGATAAGCCAATATGCTCTGTAGCCTGAACATAATCTACAAGTGCACTGGAAAGGACTTCTGCCCTCCCTTCCTTCAGTCCCTCCTTTATGGGTGGAGGAACCAGCAGGGCCTTGGGGAAGCCAGGATGCCACCCCAAGCCATCTGTCCAGCCCCACCCTCATCCCAGGAAAAAGAGGTCACTCCATGGGTGTGGCCAGGCAGCCAGCAAACCACACAGCCATCCGAGGCCAGTGAGCTGGATCCAGACGACGGGACTGAGCAACTGTCCTCATCGATCCAGTAATCAATGTCTGTCTGCGGGCCCCCTCCCTGCTCCAGGGGATTCGGCTTATGAGGGACAGGCAGGCAGAGGGGGAAATGAATGGCCGTGTGGGCGCTGCGAGGCAGAGGGTAGGAGCAAACTCCGCCCCAGGCTAGGAGAGCAGGGCCCTCGTGCTGGAGCCCTCCCTACCCACATTCTGGAGCAATGACCATATCCACCTTGTAAGGGGTTGGGGAGGGAGCTGAAAGTGGGGTGTAGAATGGGCGAAGGGAGATAGTCTCTAAGAAAAAACTGGGTGGCAACACTGAAGGACAGCAAGGAGAGAGGAAAGCCATTGTACCCAGGGTGGGGGTTGGGGGTGTGTATCCAGTGGCCTTCAGGGGAGGGGGTGCTGGCAGTGGTCTCCCCCTAGGCCCAAGGAGCATTTGATCACTGTCATTGTTAGAATTGCTAGTGTGGGGTAATAAGAAGGCAGACTGACTTTCAGTATGTTTTATTAATTTTAAAGAATTCTCTGAGGCCCGG
>SJYV01045960.1:1475986-1521631 GCA_006410875.1 Neotragus pygmaeus | reverse complement strand
GTGGGAAGAGAGGGAACCCCACTGCCGTGGTCAACGCTTCTTGTTTTTAAGCTCTGTGTGCCTGGTGCATTCAACCACATTATCTCAATGAATCTTCCCAGCAACACTGTGGGATAGATGTAGGGGTGATGATGTCTATAGACGTGGAGACCAAGGCTCAAAGAGTTGAAGGGGTCTGCCCCAGATCATTCAGCTTGGAAGGGGTCGAGGGGGGTCTGAACCCTAAGCCACGCTCCTCGGGCTGTGCTGCCCACCTCCAAAGGGTCCCAGGTGAAAGACTCTCAGCACCTCCTCCCCACCCTGGAGAGCCTTCCGGGGAGGGGGTACCGTAGGGAGGGCCCTGCCCAGACTTCAAGTCTTCCCAGGCCGCCGAGTGGGTGGGCTGCCCGCAGATGAATCGTGGCTGCTTCTCGGCTTGCCACAAAATGTTCTCCTCCAAATATGGATCAACTGGCTCTAAGTGGAACTCAGAATTAATCACTAATGGACTCAAAAGTCAAAGCCATTTAAAAAGCTCACACATCTCGCCTGCCAGAAAGCAAGCAGCCCAAGCTGCGTCTCCCTTCCACACCTAGCCAGATGAGAGAAGGGGCTGTCTGCGGGCGGGGAGGCTGAGACAGCGGGGGAGACCAGCTCCGCTGCTCTGACTCTGCAGGACCTTGGGTCTGCCACGTCCCCTCTGTGCAGTGAATCTCAGCTAGCTCCCTCCATCCTCCAGTTCAGGAATTCTGTACCCTTCTCTGGCATCCTGTCCATCCCTTACCTCTGAGACCCTCCACTTTAGCCTTTTTTGACTGGGTGGGTCCCACATCAGAAGCACACAGGGAGCTTGTGAAAGAATCAGCTCTAGAGATTCTCATTCAAGGCTAGTGTCGGCCCAGGCACGTATAGGTTCTACATGCTTCTGTGTTTGTATTATACAGGTAGGACTGAGAACACAGCTCCAGTGAAAGTCTCCAGTTACACCCCTTCCATCCCAGCCTGGGCTCCCCGACCTGGGCTTCACCCCCATCCCATGGGGTCAATTGTCCCTTTCACCATGGAGTGGCCTGCAGGTATTTTATGAATGGCCTCATCTCTAGCCTGGAAAGTTAACTTTTGGTTCTATGATCTACTGGTTCCAAGCTGTGTGACTTTGGACAAATAGCTTCATTTCTTTGAGCTAGTTTCCTTATTCACAAAAAGGAGATGAAAATACCATGAAAATGACAGCTACTACAGTCTCAGCACCAACTTCTGTGCCAGGCAGCACTTTAATTCCTATGCAGATCTGATCATCTAACTGACCTAATAACAATTAGGTTGAATACATACTTTTTGTATGTGTGAAAGCTGGGGCTCAGCGAGGGTAAGAAACTCCCTCAAGGTCACACAGCAAGTAAGTGAAAAAGTTGAGTCTCAGACTCTGGCCTTTGACTTCTAGGAAGCAAGCCTCTGTCTGCTGACCTTCTGGTGCTCCAGGTGGACCAGGAGCTAACAGCCAGGGCAGGGCATGGGGACTGGCAGGTTTGGGGACCTCAAGGTACTCAGAGGATCCAGGAGCCTCATGGTCAGGTTAACCAGAGCAGGAACTGGAGCAAAGCTTCCGGATCCCATTTACCAGACCTGCATCCAGCCCAAGATCACGCCAGGAGCCATCCCTGAGCGATGTAATATACCCTGAAATTGCTCAGACTGAGTCAGGCCGACCCAGGCTCAGACATGGAGATCTAAAGGAAGCCACACGTGCCCTTTCTGAGTCAAGTCCCAGACTCAGGGTCCAGAGCCTCAGGTGATGATAAGGGCCCCAGAGGGCCTGTGCACTGATTCCATAGAGACATCTGGAAGGTGGGGGCAAGTTAACAGCAATTTAACCAGAGTCGGAGAGGGCTAACCTGGAAGCTGAGGATGAAGGGGACCCTGCTCTTTCAGAGACCAGCGGGATGTGAAAGAAGATTCCCACAGATGAGACATTTAGGGTGGACAGACTCCTTCTTAGAGAGCTGAGCCAAGGCAGCCCTGGATGGGGAAGAAGCTGTCATGTGTGGTCCGCCCCTCCCATTAGGTGTCATCTGCGGATCCAGTGGCCAGGCCTTTTTGTCCCATGTGAGTCACAGATAGGAAGGTGGGAAAGCGTTAGACAAGGGCAGAGCCACCCTGCTCCCCTGTTTATCAGTCTCTTGGATACTTTTTTTTTCAACTGGCTAAATCTATCCAGATGTACTGTCATCCAAGCCACACTTCTTTGTCACGTTCATAGGAAAATCACAACACAGTGTCAGAGGTGATGTTGGAAACTTGTTCAGAAGTGATCAGGGCTTAGTCTGGCCCGATTTAGCCCTGGCAGCCCAGGGTGTCTGCTCTCTCCCCTGAGTATCATTGCCATCTGCCCCCTGAGCCATGGCCGGTGTTGCTTGGAACCCGTATCAAATCTGCCCCTTCCCTTTACAGACAAGGCATAGATATAACTTATAGCGGAATCCGTACTCCTGTCCCTCCAAGGAGTTAACCTAGGATCAGCTTATATGTGTGTGTGTATCCTTCCTAAGATATTATCTGTGTGTGTGTACATATGCATGCACGTATAGCCCTTTATTTTACTAAAAATAGCACCCTATATCGGAGAAGGCAATGGCACCCCACTCCAGTACTCTTGCCTGGAAAATCCCATGGACAGAGGAGCCTGGAAGGCTGCAGTCCATGGGGTCGCTGAGGGTCGGACACGACTGAGCGACTTCACTTTCATGCATTGGAGAAGGAAATGGCAACCCACTCCAGTGTTCTTGCCTGGAGAATCCCAGGGATGGGGGAGCCTAGTGGGCTGCCGTCTCTGGGGTCTCACAGAGTCGGACACAACTGAAGTGATGCAGTAGCAGGAGCAGCAGCAGTAGCAGCAGCAGCAGCACCCTATATGTACCAGACTAGTTTACCAAAGTAAGAGTGAAATTGGTTTTTAAAAGCCGGCAGCACTATAATTAATAGTATTAATACAGTATTCTATACCACTTCTTTACCCCTGGTCTCTAGAGGCTAAATTAAAAAAAAAAAAAGTTTTTCTATTTATCTTGGTTTTTCCTTAATATTTGCGGAGTATTTCTAGAGATGGTGCTGATACTCCCACTTGGTATTTTTTTCATTGCAGACTTTATTTTGTGAACTCTTGCTGTTAAAAAAGAGAGAATTTATCTCTATCTATAACCTACTTCAGGCTTCCTTGGTGGCTCAGGTGGTAAAGAATCTGCCTGCAGATTGGGAGACCTTGGTTCAGTCCCTGGGTTGAGAAGGTCCCCTTGAGGAGGGCATAGCAACCCACTCCAGTATTCTTGCCTGGAGAGTCCCCATGGACAGAGGAGCCTGGTAGGCTACAGTCCATGGAGTTGCAAAGAGTCAGACATGACTGAGCGACTCAGCACAGCACGTATATACTACTTCTTCCCCTAACATCCCAATATAAAATGATTTTCCTGAATCAAAATTCAGTATTTATATTATTGTTATATGTATTATTACATATTATATGTGTATCATTCAAGCATTGCTCACAGCTGAGTTCCCTATGCAACGTGATTACATTTTCTTTCTTGCAAGACTTTGTTTTTCTTTTGCTTAGGTTTCAGTGTTTCTATTATTATTTCATTCTCGAACTTTCTGCAGAACTGTGAAGTTTCTCTTCATGTGTTTATATACCTTATGTCATCCATGGGTTCATTTTGTTTTCTTGGAGGTATCACTCCTGGAATTCCTAACTCCTCAGTTCTAATCTGGATGCATTGCTTTTCATGCCTGCTGCACTGTCCTCCTTGGGTTTCTCTTCACTCTCATTTTTGAAATTCCATTGTGTTGCGGCCCTCTGTTTTCTGGTTCTTATGGCTTCTTTTTTTCTTAGTTTGAAAATAAAAGTTGCTCAGTTGTGTCCAACTCTTTGTATGCCATGGACTACACAGTCCATGGAATTCTCCAGGCCGGAATACTGTAGTGGGTAGGCGTTCCCTTCACCAGGGGATCTTTCCAACCCAAGGATTGAATGCAGGTATCCAGCACTGCAGGCAGATTCTTTACCATCTGAACCACCAGGGAAGACCAAGAATACTGGAATAGGTAGCCTATCCCTTCTCCAGAGGATCTTCCCTACCCAGGAATCGAACCAGGGTCTCCTGTGTTGCAGGCAGATTGTTTACCAGCTGAGCTATCAGGGAATTCTTTTTCTTAGTTTACTCACTAATTTTAATGAAGAACTTAGTTTACTTGATAATTTTAATGGACACTGCAGAAGCTGCCTGCATGAGGTAATTGTTTTTAGAAGTCACATGTCAAAAAGTATTGTTTCACCTTCACTCTTGATTAATAGTTTAGCGATGACTTAATCCTACATTGGAATTTTTTCCTTTGAATTTTGAAGGTGTTTGGCCACCGTCTTCTAGCACAAGTCTAAAACTCTATTTCCCGATCCTCTGTGTGTATTCTGTTTTCTTCCTCTGTGGATGTTCTTAAGATCTTCTAAATACCTCTGGTGTCCTGAAATAAATTATTGTAGGCTTAAAAATTTTTTTTTCCTTCAAATACATAGTGTCTCTCAGCTTTCAATTCATGTGCAATTGCCAAGTCTGTAATGAGCTGGCTGGCAGCTCCTCCGTGCTCATCTCCGTTCCTGGTGGTCCCGAGTCAGAAGCCTGCGTGGCTGCTCCACACGGTGAGCTGCTCCTCTGCTGGGCTGGGGAAGGGATGCTGAGTGGACTGCAGGGCAAGAGGAGAAATCATAGAACACCATCTTTTTGTTTTCACCTGTGCCTTCATCCTGGCATTCAGAAAGGGGCCTTTCTGGGTCCTTGATTCCATCATCCCAATCCCTGTTTTCAAGCAATCTGCTTTCAACTTTCAGCTCTAAGTTTGTATCATGGATCTCCTTGTTTTCCACTTTGGAAATTTTTTTCTCTCTCTTATCTGCTTCCATCTCTTGAGTTCTCCCTTATGGAGAACTTCTTTCTTTCTCTTTTTCTAATTCTAGCTGTCCTTTTAGTAGGGAAATAAATAAAAGAAAATGCTCAATTCTCCATGTTCACTGGAAGCTATGGCACATTGTTTTTTAACTTTACAATATACCTTGGAGATACTAATCCACACCCAACATAAAACTGCTCCTTCTCTAAGGACAGTGCCATGGATGGATGGGTCCATCCATCCACATTTATTTCATCCATGCCCTCTTGATTCAAATGCAATGGCCAGGTCAAAGTGCCTTTCCCTTCCTGAAGCAGGCTTCCAGTCCTTCCCCTGTTCTCTTCTATTCTTCACATCTCCTGACAGCTGTTCTACATCCTCAGCTGCTCCCCAGAGTGTGGTCTTCCTAATCTGGAGACTCACCTTGGTTTGAAGCAGCAAAGAGCTCTCCCTGGTGTCACCTCACACATCTTAGCATTTTTGTCCTCACTTCATGCCAGTCCTGCTCTGCCTAAGTTGAAACTCTCCATGATAGTGAAACACAAAGAGAGTAGACACTCAGCCACTGCACCTCCTCTCTGCCTTCCTGGAGCATTGGCATCCCCATCCCTCCTCCAGCATTGACCCATCCTGTTCTAGAGCCCAAAGGGTGGGAGTCTCATGGGCAGAGGTTGCCCAAAGGCCAGGCACAAGGCACCCCATGCTTAGGCAAGGCACTGACAAAAGACAGGGCTGGCGGGAGGCGGCTTTGAGAGAAGTCGGCTAGAGAAGTTGGGCTGAAGTGGAGCCTTTGCTGGCCTCACTCACTGGGTCCTGCCTCCCCAGTACAAACAGATGAGGTGAGGCCCCTCCTGTGAGGGGCCCACTCTCAATAGGGGTGGAGAGAAGTGTGAAACAGGAGGTAGGCAGGGGCTGTCTCATGGCCTGTGTGGGCAGTTCAGAAAAGAGGCGTCCCTACGGACAGCTCCCTGCTAGAACATCTTTCTCAAAGGCCAATAGAGAACACGAAGATGGAAGGGCTTCCCTCCCACTCTCCTCTCTTTTGACTGACTTCCCCACTCAACTCCCACCACTGCATTGGTGGTGGGGATGGGGCACCTGTGAGGGGCCCTGGGGGTCCAGAGAAGGCCATCTGAGAGTGTTTGAGCTTTCTAGATGGAACAGGAGCAGGCATGGTCATGCTGAAGTGGAGAGAGGATAAATTAGTGCTGAACAATCCTGTCCTTCCTGTTGACATTTTAGATATGTCCACCCTTTGCCCACGATTTCTACAGCTAGAAATCTCTCCTATGGGTTTACTCTCACTTGTTGAATAAGCTTTGTTTTTGTTCAGTTGCTAAATCATGTCCAACTCTTTGCAACCCNCACACCCAACATAAAACTTCTCCTTCTCTAAGGACAGTGCCATGGATGGATGGGTCCATCCATCCACATTTATTTCATCCATGCCCTCTTGATTCAAATGCAATGGCCAGGTCAAAGTGCCTTTCCCTTCCTGAAGCAGGCTTCCAGTCCTTCCCCTGTTCTCTTCTATTCTTCACATCTCCTGACAGCTGTTCTACATCCTCAGCTGCTCCCCAGAGTGTGGTCTTCCTAATCTGGAGACTCACCTTGGTTTGAAGCAGCAAAGAGCTCTCCCTGGTGTCACCTCACACATCTTAGCATTTTTGTCCTCACTTCATGCCAGTCCTGCTCTGCCTAAGTTGAAACTCTCCATGATAGTGAAACACAAAGAGAGTAGACACTCAGCCACTGCACCTCCTCTCTGCCTTCCTGGAGCATTGGCATCCCCATCCCTCCTCCAGCATTGACCCATCCTGTTCTAGAGCCCAAAGGGTGGGAGTCTCATGGGCAGAGGTTGCCCAAAGGCCAGGCACAAGGCACCCCATGCTTAGGCAAGGCACTGACAAAAGACAGGGCTGGCGGGAGGCGGCTTTGAGAGAAGTCGGCTAGAGAAGTTGGGCTGAAGTGGAGCCTTTGCTGGCCTCACTCACTGGGTCCTGCCTCCCCAGTACAAACAGATGAGGTGAGGCCCCTCCTGTGAGGGGCCCACTCTCAATAGGGGTGGAGAGAAGTGTGAAACAGGAGGTAGGCAGGGGCTGTCTCATGGCCTGTGTGGGCAGTTCAGAAAAGAGGCGTCCCTACGGACAGCTCCCTGCTAGAACATCTTTCTCAAAGGCCAATAGAGAACACGAAGATGGAAGGGCTTCCCTCCCACTCTCCTCTCTTTTGACTGACTTCCCCACTCAACTCCCACCACTGCATTGGTGGTGGGGATGGGGCACCTGTGAGGGGCCCTGGGGGTCCAGAGAAGGCCATCTGAGAGTGTTTGAGCTTTCTAGATGGAACAGGAGCAGGCATGGTCATGCTGAAGTGGAGAGAGGATAAATTAGTGCTGAACAATCCTGTCCTTCCTGTTGACATTTTAGATATGTCCACCCTTTGCCCACGATTTCTACAGCTAGAAATCTCTCCTATGGGTTTACTCTCACTTGTTGAATAAGCTTTGTTTTTGTTCAGTTGCTAAATCATGTCCAACTCTTTGCAACCCTAGGGACTGCCGCACGCCAGGCTTCCCAGTCCTCCACTATCTCCTGGAGTTTGCTCAAGTTCATGTCCATTGAGTTGGTGATGCTATCTAACCATTTTATCCTCTGTCGCCCTCTTCTCCTTTTGCCTTCTATCTTTCCCAGCATCAGGGCCTTTTCCAATGAGTTGGCTCTTTGCCTCAGGTGGCCAAAATATTGGCGCTTCTGTGTCAGTCCTTCCAATGAATATTCAGGGTTGATTTCCTTTAGGATTGACTGGTTTGATCTCCTTGCAGTCCAAGGGACACTCAAGAGTCTTCTGCAGCACTACAATTCAAAAGCTTATCCATTGAATAAGCTATTTTTATATAAATGTTTACTATAACATTATTGATAGAACTAAAAGTCATAAACAACTTAAGTGTATGTTATGGGGGGAGGTTGTAAAATGAATGATATTTCCTCTATAGGAAAGAATGTCCCATAATCATAGAATGAGAGAGATCTGTATGTGCTTTCTGTAAAGATAGCCAACATGAAAACTTAAAAAGAAAAAAGGTCCAGAACAGTATAATGCTACACTATAAATAGGTAAATGCTGCAGTGTGAACAAGATAAAAATTTTGAAGGATATTTATGTAGGTCTATCTATGAAAATTTTTTCTGGAAGCCTTGATGAGAAACCAACTGTGAACAAGGGTTATCATCAGGGAGAAGGCCTGGGAAGGAGAGAGACACTTACTTTTCTTTTAGAATATTTATGCTATTTGAGTTTTCTGGCCATGCTCACATATTACTTTTCAATTTTAATTTCATTTTTATGCAAGTGTTCCTTTTTTAGAAAATATCAGTGAGATGTATAAGTAGTAGAAGGTAGAGTTTTGTCATATTTTTCTTTATCTCTAAAATAAGCAAACACTCGTTTTAAAAGGAAAAGCTATGACACCTGGTGACTGTCCCTGGTCTCCATCACTTCCTATGCCCTGGACATCCATCAGCCCCCTACCCCTGTGCCAGGAGAGTCTCATGCTTGAGGCAGAATCATTGCCCTGCCAGGGACCCCGGGTGGGAAGTGCAGCCTCCAGGCTGGGTATTGTCTGGGGAGGGTGAGTCTAGCAGAGACAAAGAGGTGAGAGGGTTCTGTGGATCTCAGGGCAGTCTCCTCACTCCAGCCTCCCTTTACCCTACCAACAATGCCCTAGAGACCCCCTTTCCTTCTCTCATGAGTTTCTGATGAGCACCTGGCCCAGGTTGAGTGCTCTCACATCTCTCATTCTGTCTACTCCCTCTGCGGCTCCGTGAGGGAGCCTTGTGTTGGCTGTCTCAGCCCGGAGCCTTCCTCCCTGGCCATCACCAGCATAAGAACAGGGGGCGTACTGCGCATTATTACACCCACCATGCTGGGAGGCAGTGAGGTGAAGCTTGGGAGGGAAGGGAGGACTAAGAGAGATTCAGCAGCACGTGAGCTTTACCAAGCTTGAGGACCACCTAGCTGCATGTGCTGCAGACCTGTTTCCCAAGTCCTCTCCTCCTTGTCCTCATCATCCCAGGGAGGCCCTGTCCACCTCTGTGGTTCTATGAAGAAACCTTGCAATGGATCCCATAGCAACCTTCAATCTGACATTTTACTGTAGTCGGGCCCTGGGAATCGTGACCTTGGACCCGGGCCTGGGGTCTGTCTCTGCCTGTCTGCTGCCAGCCTCGTCTCCAGGACTTTGTAGCTCTGAGCAGGGACCACATTCAGGGACCAGAATGAGGCTGTACCAGGGTAAGATTTCAGCTCCAAAGGGAGGGAAAGGGGGCCCCCTCTACTCACCACAGGATTTCATTCCTGGTCAAGAAGGTCAAGGCCTGAAACAAACCACAGACAGGTGACTTGCCTACTCCGTCCAGCCCTGCCCTGGCCCTCTGGGGAGTGGGCAACTTTGGGGGTTGGGAGGAAAAGCTGATGCTCTCATTGAACAACCAGGGAATGGAGGCTCCCAGCCCTCAGCAGCAGATGCCCGAGGTGGTGGCAGAGGAGGAAACAGTACCCCATCTCTGATGGCCTTGGGAGGGAGCACAGTGGTACAGGCCTGCAGAAAGGATCAGAGACAAGGCGAAAGCCCTGGGATCTGGAGCAGGAAACAAATTGGGAGGGGCCCTCTGAGGGCCAGTGTGGGTCACATGGATGTAGGTTTAGTGAAGGCAGGGACCACAGTGAGAGTTTTCCTACCCCTCCCACCTGCCTTGGGAAGCTCCCACCACTGCCCAGAATCTCCTGCTTGATCTACCCACCTGGTATTCTTCCAAATCCTCCCAGTGCATCTGGTATCTCAGACATTGCCCCATGCCAACCCCACCCTTCTCTCTGCCAGCAGCAGAACCTCAGCCCCAAGGGCTCACCAGCTATGCACCAAGTAATTGGTTGCCATGGCAACCTGCATTCCACCTTCTGCCCATTCTACCTGAGTCCCTGAGTGGGCAAAGAAATAGACTCTTTTAGTTCCAGAGGCTAATGGACATCATCCCCAAAACAGCGAACAGAAAGGCAGCCCAGTAGCAGGTTCAAGAATCATGAGCCAACCTTCCAGATCTGCCAAAGGCCGACAAGACATGTGTCCCTGGACAAGCCACTCAGCCTCTCTGTGTCTCAGTTTCCTCATCTGTAAACTGAGGATGATGTTCATGGGATTGTGGTGAGGATTATTTGAGTCAATACAGATAACAATGCCTTGTAGATAAGCTTTCAATAAGTGTTAGTTATTAGAACCATGGCCCAAGGACTATGCCAGGTGCAGGAACACAGAGATGAGTAAGCATAGACTCTGACATCAAGAAGTGGCCCAAAGAGCACTGTAAAGGGCATTCCACCCCATCCATCCTCTCCCTGCAGAAGCCGAGAGCACAATCAAATCAGGATGATACAAAGAGGGTCTATTAAAAGGACTCTCCAAAGACAAGGTCAGGGTGTGTGGAAACCACTCAGGATCGCACAGAATCCAGGCTAGTAACCACAGAGCCGCTACCAGTCCTGACCCAACACGCACGGAATCAGTACCCCTATACCATCCCCTCCACTTCTTCCCATCTCCCATGGGGATGGAGAGCAGAGTGGAAAGTGAATCTAGAAAGATAAAGTCTAGCACAGACCTCAGTATTGCTGTCCAGGAGTATCTTTCTGAAGCCATTCCCTCCTGGTCTCAGTGCCAGTGTTAGCTTCCTGGTCCTTGTACCCACGTCATTCCACACACTTTCCCAGGTAAACAGCTCAGAAGCTTTCTCATAGAGCTAGTTTATATCTCTGGAAATGTGGCTGCTCGTTCTTCATCATCTGCCCTCCATGGAGAGGGAGACTGGCAGAAGAAACCCAAGAGCCTTCAATTCTTATTTACTAGACAGACACAAGTAAAGTACCTACAGGATGCCAGGTGCTCAGCTTGACCCTGAAAGAGATGGGTGAATGTGGTTTCAGTCTTCAAGAAATGAATATTCGCCACATACACAGACACACAGACACAGACACAGACACAGACACACACACACACACACACACACACACAGACACACACACACACACACACCATGGGAGATTGGGTAGATGTCATCAGAGAGGTAATATGAATTACGAGTATTTAGAAGAGGAGAACCCTAGGCAGGAAGTCTTCATGTAAGTGGTGGCATTTAGGTGGTTGTTACAATGTCATGGTTAAGAATGTGGGCTGGTTGCATCACTTCTTGCTGCATCCCCTTGGGCAAGTCATAAAACTACTCTGAGCCTCAGTTCCCTCATCTGTAAAATGGGAATAATAAATCTCTACAGTATTATTGCAAGGCTAAAATTAAGTGATAGATATACAAACCTCTAATTTAGAAAGGTGCCTGGAACAATAAATTCTCATTAAAGGGGAAACAATATTATTACTTTTAAAAGTTAGGCCTGAAAGGTTTGCAAACTCAGCTACTTTGCTCTCTCTTTTAGTTTTCATGCCCTCACATGACCCTTTTCCCAACTCCTGCCCACTCCACCCCTCCCTACACACAGGCTCTCAACCTAGAAAGGGCTTTCACCGGTTCCTACAATTAACAATAGTAACCATAAGAATGTCACCTTACATTTGCATTGCATTGCTTTGCAATTCCAAAATACTTTTCTACATGCCATCTCATCTGTTCAAGAGATAAAAGCACATGCTCCTTAAAAAAGAAAGAAAAATCCCCATGCAATTCTGCCTCAGTACACTAACCAGCCACCATCCTTACCTTCCTCCAGCCAGTTAAATCTCTCAAAATGCTCTTTGGCAGGGATTCTGAAAAGGGTGTAAATGAACAGATAATGCTGTGAAAGTGTTGAACTCAATATGCCAGCAAATTTGGAAAGCTCAGCAGTGGACCCAAGACTGGAAAAGGTCAGTTTTTATTCCAATCCCAAAGAAAGGCAATCCCAAAGAATGCTCAAACCATCCCACAATTGCACTCATCTCACACACTAGTACAGTAATGCTCAAAATTTTCTAAGCCAGGCTTCAATAGTACATGAACCATGAACTTCCAGATGTTCAAACTGGATTTAGAAAAGGCAGAGGAACCAGAGATCAAATTGCCAACATCAGTTGGATCATCAAAAAAGCAAGAGAGTTCCAGAAAAACATCTGCTTTATTGACTATGCCAAAGCCTTTGTGTGGACCACAGCAGGAAAATTCTTCAAGAGATGGGAATACCAGACTACCTGACCTGCCTCTTGAGAAATCTGTATGCAGGTCAGGAAGCAACACTTAGAACTGGACATGGAACAACAGACTGGTTCTAAAGGGGGAAAGGAGTACATCCAGGCTGTGTATTGTCACCCTGCTTATTTAACTTATATACAGAGTACATCAAGAGAAACACTGGGCTGGATGAAGCACAAGGTGGAATCAAGATTGCTGGAAGAAATTAACCTCAGATATGCAGATGACACCGCCCTTATGGAAGAAAGTGAAGAAGAACTAGAGTCTCTTGATGAAAGTGAAAGAGGAGAGTGAAAAAGTTGGCTTAAAGCTCAACATTCAGAAAACTAAGATCATGGCATCCAGTCCCATCACTTCATGGCAAATAGATGGGGAAACAGTGGAAACAGTGGCTGACTTTATTATTTTGGGCTCCAAAACCACTGCAGATGGTGACTACAGCCATGAAATTAAAAGACACTTGCTCCTTGGAAGGAAAGTCATGACCAACTTAGATGGTATATTATAAAGCAGAGACATTACTTTACCAGCAAAGGTCCATCTAGTCAAAGCTATGATTTTTCCAGTAGTCATGTATGGATGTGAGAGTTGGACTATAAAGAAAACTGAGCACAGAAGAAATGATGCTTTTGAACTGTGGTGTTGGAGAAGACTCTTAAGAGTCCCTTGGACTGCAAAGAGATCCAACCAGTCCATCCTAAAGGAAATTAGACCTGAATATTCATTGGAAGGACTGCTGTTGAAGCTGAAACTCCAATACTTTGGCCACCTGATGCAAAGAACTGACTCATTGGAAAAGACCCTGATGCTGGGAAGGATTGAAGGCAGGAGGAGAAGGGGACGACAGAGGATAAAATGGTTGGATAGCATCACCGACTCACTGGACATGAGTTTGAGTAAACTCCGGGAGCTGGTGATGGAAAGGGAGGCCTGGCGTGCTACAGTTCATTGGGTTGCAAAGAATCAGACATGACTGAGCGACTGAACTGAACAGAAAGCAGGCCCAGGCCTGCCCGGACAGTTCTGCATGCTTCCCCTCCAGGGTCCCTCCCTGCAGGAATCCTCTGCGTGGGATAAAAAGAATTCTTCGCAAGGTTTCTGTCACTGCCAATGAACTCCACCAACTGTTAAAATGGTCACCCCTACTCCAATCTTGATTTAGACATCTCTTCAAATTAAAAAAGGACTGAGAAGGGATTTGTATCCAGAATACACACAGAAAGTTAACAGCTCAACAATAAAATACAAAAAGCCCAACTGAAAAAAATGCACAAAGGATTTGCACAGACATTTCTCCAAAGAAGAAATATGTGAATGGCCAAGGAGCACACGAAAAGATGCTCACCATCATCAGCCACGAGGAGGATGCAAATCAAAACCACAGTGAGGTACCCCTGTGCACCCACTAGGATGGTGAGGATATAGAGAAATTGGAGTCCTCCTACACTGCTAGTGGGACTGTGAAATGATGCAGCCACTTTAGAAGAGAGTTTGGGCATTCCTGAAAATATTAATGGCACCCCACTCCAGTACTCCTGCCTGGAAAATCTCATGGACGGAGAAGCCTGGTGCACTGCAGTCCATGGGGTCGCTAAGAGTTGGACAGGACTGAGAGACTTCACTTTCATTTTTCACTTTCATGTATTGGAGAAGGAAATGGCAACCCACTCCAGTGTTCTTGCCTGGAGAATCCCAGGGACAGCGGAGCCTGGTGGGCTACATGTTCCAGTCTATGAGGTCGCACAGAGTCGGACACGACTGAAGCGACTTAGCAGCAGCAGAAGCAGCAAAATATTAAGCAGAATTACCATATGTTAAAAGCAAGACAACATGCCCAAAATGGAGTCGCTCATACTAAGCCCCACATCACCAAACTAAAACTTAATTACAGTTACAGCTCTCCCAGAAATGGAATCTTAAATCTGTCGATCAGGAATCAGCACTAGTGAAGGCTGACAGACCCCTGCATCCCTGAAAGAAAAGTGACCTTGTCACAGCAATCCACACTTTGCTACTATACTTCCTTATTCCCCTTCCTTTCTGCCTATAAAAATCTTTCCTTTTGAGAATTCCCTGGTAGTCCAGTGGCTAGGAATCTGCACTCCCAGTACAGGGTTCATAGGTTTGATCCTTGGTGGGGGAACTAGATCCCACATGCCACAGCGAAAGATCTGGTGTGCTGCAACTAAGACCCAGTGCAGCCAAATAAATAAATATTTTTAAAAACTTACCCTTTTGTAGAGCTCCTCAGATCTCCTTTCTCCCTGCTAGATAGAATGCCACTTGACTCACAAATCTTTGCTGCTGCTAAGATTCAGTCATGTCCGATTCTGTGACCCCAGGCTCTAGTGTCCATGGAGATTCTCCAGGCAAGAATACTGGAGTGGGTTGCCATTTCCTTTTCCACATGAATCCTTAAGTAAAGCCAATAAGACCTTTAAAACTTACTCAGATGAATTTTGTTTTTTAACACATACAGCCCCAAAATTCCATTCCTGGGTATATATCTAAAAGAAATGAAAACATTTGTTCGCATAAAAAACTTATACATGAGTGTTCATAGCAGCATTATTCATAACAGGCAAAAGGCAGAGACAGCCCAAGTGTTCATCAACTGATGAATATATAAATAAAATGTGACATATCCATACTATGGAGCATTATTCAGCAATAAAAGTAAATGATGTATTGATACATGGTACAATGTGGATGAAGCTTGAAAATATTATATTAAATGAAGGAAGCTATTTGCAAAAGGCCACAGATTGTATGATTTCATTTATATAAAATGTCCAGAATAGACAAATCCATAGAGACAGAAAGTAGATTAGTGGTTGCCAGGAGTTTGGGGGAGGGGAGTATGGCAGAGAGGGGTTACTGCTAATGATATAGGATTTCTTTGGGGGATGATAAAAATATTCCAAAATTAGATGGTGCTAAGAAATGTAATATTAGAAACAGAGATAAGTCAATAAAGGAAAGGGACACAGTTCTGTGAGTCCCAGGGTCATGGATGCCCTCTCTGCTCACTCATACTGGGATATGAGATGTCCAAGGGCTCACCAGCATCCTCCTCTTGGAACCTGCCTGGATGCAGACCCCACAGGTGTGTCCCTCATGCAATCTGCACTTATTTTCTCTGTTTCTGTTTGGAACAGTTCATTTCACTGCACCCAGTTTGCACCACCAAGTTGACAAAGTGAAGCAGGACCAGAGATTAGAGTCATCTTTTATAGGAGAAAACAAATTGTTTACATTTGTTTCCTCTTAAAAATAAATACCTAAAAATAAAATTAGATGGTGCTGATGGTTGTACAACTCTGTAAATACACTGGAAAATATTGAGTTGTACACGCTGAGCGAATTGAATAGCTGTTGTTCAGTCACTCAGTCACGTCTGACTCTGCAATCCTATAGACTGCAGCATGCCAGGCTTCCCTGTATAGAAGGTCAATTAGATCTTAATAAGATTTTTGCAGGACTTCCCTGGTGGCTCAGACGGTAAAGCATCTGCCTGCAATGCGGGAAACCAGGGTTCAATCCCTGGGTCAGGAAGATTCTCTGGAGAAGGAACTGGCAACCCACTCCTGTACTCTTGCCTGGAAAATCCCATGGACAGAGGAGCATAATAGGCTCCTACAGTCCATGGGGTCGCAAAGAGTCAGACACGACTGAGCGACTTCACTTTCTCACTCTCAAGGATTTTACTAAAAATTATTTCAAGGAGTGTGTCAGTGCCTGGCACATAGTAGGCCCACCACAAATGTTATTAAAGGAATGTATACATGAGACACAAGATTTTGGAATAGTTTCAAACTCTCAGCCTGAGAGTTTTGTGGCCCAGGGGGCTCCACCCGCTGTAGTTACTCAGCACTGGAGGCAAGGTGGGGGGTTGGGGGGAACCTTGCTGGAGCAAGCTGCCGAATTCTGAACATCAGCTAGGTTTTTGTTTGAATTCCCCACAGCTGAGCAAACTGCAAAGTCACCCTCTGCATGGAGAAAGGACTTTCTCAATACTTTTGGTGTGGTAAGAGGCAGGTCTGGGGGTGCTGAGCCTGGGGCATCCTGGGAGGCAGGAAGATAAAGGGAGGAAGGGTTGCCCTTGCCGTCGTGGGGACAGAAGGGATGAGGAAAGTAGTGAGGACTCCTGGGTGCTGAGAATCTCAGTGCTCGAGTCACCCTTCCTCCAGCTCACTGAAGGGGAGGGTGGTGGGGCTGCGTGTCTCTAGAGTTCTGCCTATGGTCTCAGCCATTCCCAGCACAGTGCAGAGTACAGGCGCCCCAGTGGCAGGGGAGGTGTGACCACCGCAGGGCTCTCGGTGTCCCTGGCCATGCAGGGGACCCAGAAGCTTCCTCGTGCCTTAAGGAGACCACCGGAGGGGCTGAGAGTTCAGACAAAGGCCTAGCCAGGACGCAGAGCCCAGGAAAGCAGTTTCCCCAGGAGCAGTGGGAAAC
The DNA here is from genome assembly GCA_006410875.1 of Neotragus pygmaeus. NCBI lineage: Eukaryota > Metazoa > Chordata > Mammalia > Artiodactyla > Bovidae > Neotragus > Neotragus pygmaeus. Next base: position 1,505,021 of record SJYV01045960.1, on the reverse strand, counting down.
CATGGACCTCCACAGTGCAGGTTGGCACATTACCCCGAAGGCGAGAGGTGACTGTCATGCCTTATTGGGCCTCAGCAAAAATGCACAGAACAAACAGGGACTTTTCCCCTCGGCCAGTGAGCTTGCCTCAAGCACCCTGATACAGCCTGGGGTAAAGAAAGAAGAAAATGACAGTGCTAGTCACTCAGTCGTGTCTGACTCTTTGCTACCCTATAGACTGTAGCCCACCCGTCTCTTCTGTCCATGGGATCCTCCAGGCAAGAATACTCGAGTGGGTTGCTACACCTTCTTCTAGAAGATCTTCTGGACCCAGGGAAAGAAGGGGTGACCACAACTGAAACACTGAATATTTACACAGAGGGACTGGCTCATCCAAAGAGACTGTTTAAACCTGTTCTTTGTTTCCCATTTACATCGTCTGAGGGGCAGTAGGGCTGATGCAGGGATGGAAGAGTGGGGGACCTGAAACAGAGTAAGTCTTCAAATAGATGGAACACTTATACGGGAAAGAAATCATTCAACCTGGAAGATACTGAAATATGGTTAATGGCAAGTCTAGGGAATGGAAGTCCGAGACGAAGATCTGGGGTTTTTCAGAGAAGAAACTCTACCTTGCACTCGCCCAGGAAAGACTCCATGGCCAGGCCAGGAGAAGAACACTGAAGTGACAGTGCCTGGAGGGGACCTAGGAAGCCAGGGAGAGCTCCAGCCTTGAAGGGGGTCCTGGGGCCCTGGCGACCTGCAGCCAGCCCAGTGAAGGAGCCTGGACACTGACAGTGGGGAAAGGAACGAAGGGTGTAGATTTCTGGACAGGCACTGCCCCACACTGCCCACTGCCTTCAAGCAAGATGGCTGTTCGCCACACCACACGTCACCTTCAACTCAAGGGCAGTTCTCCTGCCTCTGGGTCTGGCTTCTGGGATGAGGTTGGGACATGGGCCTATGCTTGGAGAAGACCCAGCCCCATGACAGATGAGCAAGGCTCCCAGGTAAGGGAGGAAGCAGGTATGCACACATGGGCACAGTGCAAGTTTGCATGAACCCCAGGTAGTTAGAATCTACCTGGGGTTCATACATACTTCACAGGTGAAAGGCACAGTCCTCCATAAGACTCCCCTCACTTCAGACATGAGGTGCAAATTCTGGGGGTTCCCAGGCCATCTGCACTTCAACTAAGGGGCCACTATCGCCTCAGGTTTGATGATTTGCTAGAACGATTCACAGAACTTAGGAAAGCAGTATGCTGATGTCTAGTATTATAAAGAATATCCATCAGGACCAGCCAAAGCAAGAGACACAGAATGAGTGTCAAGTCTCAGAGAGTCTCAAATAAGAAGCTCGTGCATCCTCAGGACGCATCACCCGCCTCCTGGACCATTGATATGCAACACTGATCAGGAAGTGCTCAGCAAGCCCGAGTTCCGCATGCTTATTGGGGTTTCATCATGTAGGCATGGCTGATGGAATCATCAGGCACATGACTGAACTTACTCTCCAGCCCTCCACTCCTCTGCAGAGGTCGGGCTGACATCAGCTGGCTCAAAACCCAACCCTCTAATTGCACGGTTGGTCTTTCTGGCACAGCCAGCCCCCATCCTGAGTCATCTCATTAGCATGAGCTCAGACATGGTCTGAACAGCCCACCAGGAAGAGCGAAGATACACACTCCTATCACTTGGAAAATCCGAAGGGTATAGTAGTTCCCTCCCTTGAGCCACGGACATAAGCCATCTGAATTCTTTATTACACAACACTAGGAAATCTGGAGTGGGTACAGTTAGAGAAATGAAGAACTAGATCCAATCTTTGGAAAAGGAACAGTGAAATTTATTTTGGGGTTAAACAGATTTATCCAAAGGAAGAACGTGGACAGAGAATATCTTGAAATTTAAATCTTTGTGTTCTTTTTCCACCTTATCATGAGAACTTTTTTTTTTTTTTAAGTCTCCAGTTCACATTGCCTGGGGGACAAGTAAAATTGTTACAGTAGAGGAAAAGAGCTAGAAACAGCAAATATTCCTTTTTTCTTATTAACAAATCAGGCTTTTGAGAATCCCAAAAGAAGGCTGAGGGACACAGAGTCCAGAATTTATAAAAGGACAGAGAAGAAGTACTATGCCACCAGGGAGGTGGGGCAAAGAACTGGCAGGGCTGGGGAGCTCGAGCCTGCAGACAACGCGTTTGCTCAGCGTTGAGGGAGCACCCCTCACTGCCCAGAAGGAGGAGGCACACGAGTGACCCAGGGTCACTCAAGGAGGGTCCAATAGAACAACACTTTGTTTCCCAAGGCTCTGCTGAGCCCCTCTGAATTGCTCAGGTCGACAGACACTCCCAATCCCATTTTCAATGTTTTAGGACACCACAAAACTTCGCAGAAAAGAGGGTGGAGGACCTGGGCACTCAGAGGGTGGAGGACTGGGGAGAAAGATATGTAAGGAAAGCCCCAGCTCCTGTTCCTTCGTGGGGCTGGACAGTGGCACCCCTGCCCCTTTGCAACTTGTATCAGATGCCCTGGTGACCTGGGTCCCACTCTGAGTTCCAGCACTGCTCTGGGGTCAGGTCTAAAAGAGCTTGATCCATCTCAGAGTCTTGCCTCAAGGATGCTCTGTGTTTTCTGTCCAAGGATTGCTCTAATGAGACGCTTCCTCTGCCTTGGGGTAAGCAAAGCCCAGAAGTTTACGGTGACACTCCGGGGTTGGGCGGGGGGTGTGTGTGACCATCCACCAGTCAAGCGGGGAACGGGTAGAGAAAGGTCCCCTGCCAGCATGGCTGGGTGACAGCTGTGGGAAGCATTCTGTGGCTTCTCAGCAGGGCCTGATGAGGTCGAGGTCACAGCCCTTGAGCCAGAGTGATCTGGACAAACACTCCCAACTTCCTCTTTGTCCATCTCTCAGCCCCTCACTCGTGTGACCTGGGATCAGCTCTCAAGTAAACCAACTGCACAAAAATGCTGGTTTCAGTCCCACTTTGAAGGACACCTCGCCAGGACACCCAAGGCATTGTTGGGAACCTCTGGGGCGCTGCCCTGCTACGTGAGAAAAAAGGACATTCCAGATTCTGCATTCTGACTGGAGCTGTCCTGAATTTTTAGTTCTAAATTCCTATAGACAAACCGCAAGGATCACCTTGCTGGTGCCCTTCATTTTACAGCACACTCGGGGCTGGGCAGGAAACTCTCGCGAGATCCCTTGGGGAGTCGAGGCAGAGTGGGTTCTGGAACCCAGCTCCTTCCCAGGTCTCCTCCCTCCCAACAGGCCTCTAAAAGCCGCTTGCCCGAGGTCATCCAGCTGGTTTAATGAGATCCTATCTGTGGAAATGTCTTGTAAACTGTGAAGCATTATAAAAATGCTATTTGTCATGATTTGTGCCAGACCTGGGATTGGAACCCGAATCTACTGGCTCCCGGGCCAGTGCGTTAAGCCCAGCAATAAGAAGAGGCATTAGACAGCAATTTAGCATTCTTTATTTTTAGAGTCACGCTCTCAGAGACACTTGCTAACTAGAAACCCCATCCCAGCCTCCCTCTCTCTCCCTGCACCACGTTCTGCCTGGTGGCTGGCAGGGTGGGGGTGGCGGGGTGCCGGCGGACCTCTATCTTTTATTCCCTGATTCAAAAAACTATTTACAAATCTTCTAAGATATCTCAGGCACTTTGCTGGTGCTGAGCATGTGGTGGTGATCGAGACAAATATAGCCCTGGCCTTAAGGAGATTGGCATCTGGTGGGGAGGAACGTGATCAGTAATCGCTTGGTTAAGTTGTTTCCGTGCTGTGCTGCGAACAGAATGCGGGACACCCTGACCACGCCTAACCAGTTCTAGCGGGCATGGAGGCTCCTTTGAGAAGAGTTCACTTAGCAGAGACCTGAAGGATGCACGGAAGAGAGTCAGACAGGAGACGAGAAGGGCGTCTTCTGGCAGGGGAGCCACCAGGCAGAAAGGATCTCGAGAAGGTGCTGGCAGAGTTGAGAAGGGCTTAAGGGTGGAATGTGTGTCAAGGGCCAGAGTCAGGCAAGACTGGGAGAGGGGTTGGGGTTTGAACGCACGGGGCGGGTGACTCCATGAGGGTTTATCTTCAAAGCTTTCCTCAGAGCAATGGACGTCATTGGAGGGTGTTATGCCGAGGAATGACATAATCAGATTTTTGTATTCAAGGGGTCATTCTGCTCCTAGGGTGGCTGGCGAACATGCTGGAAGGAGGCCAGCCTGGCTCTGTGGAGGAATGTGAGGAGACTCCTGAGTAACGAGGGAGGGGGTGAAAAGTGCTGGGACAGGGCAGCAGAGGCGAGAGAGTTGGATGAGTTTGTGTGATATTTTCAGGTGGAATCAGCAGCACTGGGGGGTTGGATGTGAGGGGTGGTGGGTGCAGATTGCCAGTGGGAACCTTTGAGATTCTGACATAAGCAGCAAGGTAGATGGAGGACACACCCTTTCCCGAGACTGGGAGCCCCAGCGAGGGACAGATGTCGGGGAAGAACGTGATTTTGGATGTGTTGAGTTTCTGTGCGGCAACTTCCTGGAGATGACAAATGGCAGTTTGGTCCATGGGGCTAAGAGCTTAGAACAGATCTCTGAGCTGGAGACAGACATTTGGAAATGTTCCAGCATAGGTGATACTCAGATCTTGTGAATGAGATCTGCCTGCGACCACAGTTGTGATAGAGACACATTCTCTGCCCTCAGGGAGCTTATATCATAAAAAAGTGATTAGAGGATGCACTTCTTGTAATGTCAGGGTGGCTCTTTAGAGACCAGTTCTTTCACAAAGAGCTAGCTGGGCAAAATCCAAAAGCTATCTGCTTGCAGGCAGTTGGGATTTGAAAGGTCAGGATCCTAGAGACTTGGGAGCACATGGAGGTGACATCCGGTGCTACATTTACCCTTAAGGTCTCCCTGGCTCATGAGCAGCATGGGGCCAAGAGACTAAAAACAAGCAGAAAATGATGGTGAACTGAGTTAGAGACTTGAATTAGAGGTTTTGGCGATTTCATTAGGGTAAGGAGAAAAATTTGGAGTTCAAAATACCCAGGCAAGTGGGACTTGAGGAGCAAGATGTCTGAGAAAGAAAACAGAAGCACAGTAGGTTAGTTCCCAGTCCCTCTTCCCTGAAGGCATGTGCCGATTCAGAAGCATCGTCGGCCGGAGCAGTGAAGGCTGAGTGGAAGGCATGACTGAGAGACCAGAAAGCTGAATGGAGTTGGGGCAGTAAGATGGGGCTGGGGAAGTAAAATGGAAATCAAAGGCTCACCCAAAAGGAGGGACCCTAAAACACAACCAGATTCTCAGGGAGAACCCCAGAAGAGTGAGGCGCTAGGAGCCTACGTGTGTCAGAAACAGAGAGCCTTCAAAGTCTGATCACCAGCTTCAAGCCAGCTCATCCCCAGGCTGGATAAAGATGGCCTTCCAATGCTCGACCTGCCTTCCAGAAAGCCGAAATAAATCCTTTCTGATGAAACAACATCGGTCAGAGCCAAAAACATATCTCTGGACTTCCCTGGTGGTCCAGTGGTTAAGAATCTGCCTGCCAATGCAGGGAACGGGGGTTTGATCCCTGGTCCGGGAAGATGCCACATGCTCTGGGGCAACTAAACCTGTGCAACACAACCGCTGAAGCCTGTGCTCCTAGAGCCTCTGCTCGCAACAAGGGGAGCCGCTGCGGTGAGAAGCCTGTGCACCACAGCTAGAGAGCAGCCCCTACTTGCCACAACTAGAGAAAGCCTGCATGCAGCAACAGAGACCCAGCACAGTCCAAAAAAAGAGTATCTCTATAATAGAAACAGACCCACAGGTGATCCAGATAGTGGAGTTATCTGATAGATTTTTAAGTAACCGTGATTTAAGTGGTCAAGAAAATCGATGACAAGAGGTAGAATTTCACCAGAGAACTGCGATCTATGCACCAGAATCAAATGGAAATTAAAGTGGCATGGATAGAATTCAGCAATTAATATCCTTGAAGAATGGCTAACATTTTTTCATTCAGCCAGGAGGAAGGGCACCTCAGGGGCAGGTGAGTGCCCTATGAAACCTCACAGCTGGCAGCCTGCAAACAGGACGGAGGGCGGGGTGTGGGGCTGGCCAGTGGCAGCATTCTGTGCAGGAAATTCAGAGAAGGCCAGCTGGAACCACAGTATGCTGGAATTTGAATGCTGGATGAAGAAATTTGAATTTTGTTCCGCAAAGAGTGAACAGTAGTTCTGTTTGTCTGCGTCTCTGGGTTTACTTTGCCTCTGGGGTCAGTTTAGAAAAAGTTTAAAAAAAAAAAGAAAGAAATGATATAGTTTGCATTTTTAAGTTACTTTTTTTAAAACATTAAGAAATCAGTATCTGAACCAAATACTTAAAACATTTTTAATTGTTTCTCCATCCACAAAGAGCCTCATCTTTTGGGCTATTTTTGTAACACTCCATAACAAGCCTATATTATAGTTTCGGACTGTAGCATTGAACTTTTAAACAAATTTTGGTATTAAGCAAGACCTTTTTCGGCTGGTTTATTTTGTCCTTCCTTTGCTGACCTTGTAAACTACTTAATTGCGAAATGTGGCTTGTCTCAGAGTGCCTCTTAAACATTGTATTCTTTAAAATAGAGATTTTCCATTGCAAGGGAGACCAGCAGCCATATCAACATACTCGCACAACAAAGCAAGGCTCCTCACTTCCACTTACTTAGAGACATATGGTTTTCATCAGCCACTTCTCTCTTCTTGGCAGAAAAGCTGGCAAGGGTTTAAATTTTATTTAGCAAATAGCCCATCCCTCTGACACCAAGCCCCCACTCTTGTTCTGTCTCTTCCACTGTCCCACCTGACCCTGCCTCCTTCTCCATTCCCAAAGTGTGCCCCCAGTCTCCTGCCAGGCAGACCCAATCAATTGAATCACCCACCTGCCGGGTCTGGTCAGCAGAGATCTGAGGCAGGAAAACAGCCAGAAGGCCTCTGGGAGTTGGAGAACAAGCTGAGTATGAACGGTCTCTTAGAAGAGAGGGTGTCTGAAATTAGATCAGCCGGCCCAGCTGGGAGCTGTTCCTCACTGCTGCAGAGAAGGGGCAGCTGATGAAGACAGCTCGGGGCCTGGAGACCACTGCCATTTGGGGTGTCCTGCCCCCGCAGTGATCCAGTGGGGAAGCCCAGTGCCACTCCCTTGCCATGGCCTCCCCCACCCTCTGCTCCCACCAGTTCTTACCCTTTCTGACATCACTGTTAGGGAGTCTTTTAAACTGGTAGCCAAGTTTGGTGAGTCTTCATTCTCCCTGACCATCCTTCCCACCCCCACCCTCCCCGGAGGCTGGCTGAGCCCCATTGACATGTATATGGCCAGAAAGAAGTGCCTGAGTGCTGGTGAGGATGGCCCTAGACCAGACTAGAGGGTTCCCGCTGGTTTAGCACCCTCACCAATGCCATATTTGTTGCAACAGCTGACCGTTTCTGCCTCCAAACATACCCTGAATCCATGCACGTTTCTCTACCTGCGGAGGCAGAGGCTGTCCCGGCTCCTGGCCTTGGTGGTCAAGGATGCTGGGGTTCTCAGGGGCTGGAGGAAAGCTGGTGCAGCTGGGCCACCGTGATGGAGGGAGAGTCACTCAGGATGGGGCTGTAACATTTGGGGGACCAAATTCCATTCAGACTGCTTCCCTCCAGGGCCCGGAAGGCTCTGGAGCTCTGATGTAGACCTGTGAACATTTCTTGAGACTTTGCATCAGCTGGGTGCCCCGGTGGGGAGACTTGCTGGGGCTCACGACTCTTTGGTCATGTAAGGCTGCAGGGGCCCTGGATTGGAATCACACACTGTGAGACCCTCAGCCTCAGAGAGACAGAGTGACCCAAGCAGACAGCAAGGATCCTAGGACTTCTAAGGAGGAGCGAGAATAGGGCCTTCCTATGGTCCCTGTGACTGATTCTCCAGCTTGGGAACAGCAAACACTGGGAAACAAGGAAACAGGCCTGAGCCGTTTTGAGAAAGCACGTGTATCGGGGTCATAGGATAGGGCTCGGGAGGTGCTGACGAGGGAGGGGTGGAGCCAGAGAGGGGAAAGATATTTCAAATTAGGCAGGTGGGGCCAATGAAAACATCTCTGGGCTATACTTAAACTTGAGCAGCAGGAAGGCAAAAGCTGTGATTTAAACAACCAACAAAATTATTCCAGCCCTTCTGCCTTCCAAGGAGGTGGCATAATTCATATCGAAGGGATGGTGAATCTTTACCTGCTTGCAGAGACTAGTGGAGGAAGGAGTTAAGACTAATAATTTGACTATGTTGAGGGAAAAAGTAATTTCCAAACTGGCCCTTAATGTCTTCTCGGCAGGCAGAGATTGGCCCTGAGGTGGTCTGGGCAGAGGATGGGGGTGAGCTGCTCCCAGGAGAAATGATGCTGTGGGAGACTGGCTCGGGGTGAGAGGGCAGAGGGACGGAGGGGGAGTGAGGCTGGAAACATAGTGCATGCTGTGGGGGTGGGGAAGAGCAAAGGAATATCTGACATTGACCTTGAAGGGGTTTTCTGTGAGAAGATGCAACACAGCTCCCCCAGGTGTGTCTGTGTGCACGCATGCTCAGTTGCTCAGTCGTATCCAACTCTTTACAACCCTTTGGATGGTAGCTCCGCAGGCTCCTCAGTCTGTGGCGTTTTTCAGGCAAGAAAACTGGAGTGGGTTGCCATTTCCTCCTCCAGATCTTCCAACCCAGGGATCGAACACACATCTCCCGAGTCTCCTGCTTTGCCAGGTGGATTCTTTACCACTTGTAGGAAAATGTGTCACAAAGACCCTATGCTGGGCTACTTTAGGAAAATCAAGGGAAAGTACCTATGCTTCAGATTTGTCTTGACACAGGGCAGAGAGAAGAAAACAGCTTCATGGGGCAAAAATAGAAAAAAAAAGAGGAGAGAAAGAGGGGGAGAGAAAGGAAAGGAGGGAAGGAAAAAAGGAAGGAGGGAAATTGTTAATAATTCAATAGAAACTGATAAGAGGGGATTGGGAACAAATCCCCTGAAAGTCTTGCAGAAAACCCTGAATTTCCCTCTACTGTGGGTTGAGGGTTTGATCCATTTTCCCTTGGAGAGTGAAGGGCAAGGTGAGGACTTCCCTGGTGGTCCAATGGCTGGGACTCCACACTCTCAATGCCGGGGGCCTATATTGGGTCCCTGGTCAGGGAGCTAGATACCACATGCCACAACAGTGTTCTCAGACTGCAACTTAAATCTTCTGCTGCTGCTGCTAAGTCACTTCAGTTGTGTCTGACTCTGTGCGACCCCAGAGACAGCAGCCCACGAGGCTCTCCCGTGCCTGGGATTCTCCAGGCAAGAACACTGGAGTGGGTTGCCATTTCCTTCTCCAATGCATGAAAGTGAAAAGTGAAAGTGAAGTTGCTCAGTCATGTCTGACTCTACACAACCCCATGGACTGCAGCCCACCAGGCTCCCCCGTCCCTGGGATTCTCCAGGCAAGAACACTGGAGTGGGTTGCCCTTTCCTTCTCCAATGCATGGAAGTGAAAGTGAAGTTGCTCAGTCCTGTCAGACTCTACACATGGACTGCAGCCCACCAGGCTTCCCCGTCCCTGGGATTTTCCAGACAAGAGTACTGGAGTGGGGTGCCATTGCCTTCTCTGAAAAGTTCCTGCAGGATACAACAAATATTGAAGGTCCTGCAACTAAGACCCAGTGCTGCCAAATAAATGAGTAAATACTTTTTTGAAAGAAGGCCAGGTGACCCCATATGGCCACAGTACTTGGGCACACCCACCATGGTAGACAGAGAGTATTAATCTTGTGTGTAACTTACTAAGTGATGGGGAAGAAGAAACTGAGCAGAGCCTGGTGAGGGATCAAGCAGTCTCGAAAGGGCTCTTGAGAGGATCCATCAACTAGGAGTTTAGAATCCAAGCCTGTTCTTCTGAAGGAAGGCCCTTGGCTCACTGTAACCAAGAGGGTTATGGAAACCCTTGTGAGATCTGGAAGGAAGTGGGCTCACTGTTCCTTTCTACACACACACATGCACACCCCTTCAGATAATGAAATAGACACGTTTAGCCTGAGTGTCTCCCTGCACTCTTCCCATTGGTGTTTCTTGAATTCTCTTTTAAATTATGAATCGGCTCATTAATGGCCAGTTAAGATGACTGAGTGATTCCATCTATATTTCAGGCAAGCCTTGGGATCATTTTGGCCAATCAGGAGGACACCTTCCTTTCTATTTTCCCTTCCACTTAGAAACTGAAGTCATTCAAGGTGCTGGCCTCTGAGAACTCCCTGTGATTGACAAGGAATTCCAGAGATTGACAGGAAGATGCTTCTTTCTTTATAGAAGTAGATGCCTTGTCATGAATTGCCAGGATCAAGCTCCCCTAAAAGTTCCCCCCAGAACCTGATCCATGGGTATCAACCTTTTATCTTGATTTCTATGGAGGAGACTCCATCATGTCCTGAACTGTAATACAACCCCGAGGTGGGGGGTGGTCCCCAGGGACATTGGTGGGGAGGACACTTCCTCCTTCTAGAGGAGGAATACCCTGCAGGGAGGGGTCTAGAAACCATCTCAAATGTCAAATGAAGATATTGAGTCTAAGGAAGAGAAAGTTAGGGAGAACACACAACTGTCAGTGAGAATTCTCCCTTATGAGCAAGAGAAATGTGACATATTTGGTTAAATAAGAAAAAAAAATTATTGGTTCATGTGAAAGGGAGGATTGTGTAGGCTTCAGGAGTGGAACACTCTCTGTTTTCTAAGAAGATGGCAATCAGCTCTGTCCTACTCAAACAGAACAGGTTCCCCCACAGGAAAGAAGGGGTCTGTTACCACAGCAGGATAGGAGAGGTACTGGGAAGACAAAATAGCACAACTCCACCCCAGCTGACTACAAATTTATGAGATATGCCTCTGGGTTTTTTTTTCTATATAATGCAACTTTGATCACATCACCCTCTTGCTCATTATCCTTCAGTGGCTCACCAGCATCTACAAGATAAAGTCCAATTTCTTCAAATGACTTAAAAAGCCCTTCATGCTCTGCCCCTGGTTCCCTGCTCAGCTGCACCTCCTACCACTCTGCCCAGATCTCTCCCCAAGTTACCATTATACCCGGAGCCAGGCAGATATTGGTCCTTCTGCCTAATGTATGGGCTAAGCTCTTTCCTAACTCTTTACATCACAGCAAAACACAAGTCAACAGCATTGCCTGAAATCTTAGGGAGGAAGAGAAGTACATACCAGAAAGCATCCTATCACTGCCCTCAGAATTGACTCTCCTCCCACCCTCAGGCACCTTCTAAGTATCCCTCTTCCTTGGAGTTCAGGTCTAAGCAATGACCCCACCCTCATCCCAGCTCTTGAAAGTAGTTTTTCCCCTCTCACTCCCAGCTAAGATCTGCCTCCCAAGACCTCTTGTCCTACCCCAGAATTTGCCTCTTCTATACATTACTGGCAATAGGAATATCAGAACAAAATATCTGCCAGAACACTTTGCAAAAGTCAGAATGGTCAGGTTAATGCAGCGCTTTGAGAGGGACGCCAAGTCCTGGGTCTAGGTTGGGTTGCACCAGGCCCGGCCATGTTTCTTTGCACAGTTGCTTTCTCCAGTCCAAGTTGAAGAAGTGAGCACTTCTCTCCCACATTCTTCTCCATCTCAGCTCCTTATCTTGTACAAACAACTGATCCCAGAGTAACACACACTACTTTGCAAGAACACCCCAGCTTCAAGCATAGTGTAGTCTGATTCCAAATTAGGAGATGGTTGTGCTCTAAATAAAACAATGCTCAGAGGCAGACTTCTACAAATCATTCAATGTATATTACTAAAGGGTATTAACATTTTGGATCAAGAAATCTCCTTTAGGGCCCCATAAGTGTGTTCCCATTCTCACCAAGACTGATAGGTTTTTGCTTTGTATTAGCATAGCTAAAAGGGCCTACTCAAGTGGGACATTCAAAAACAAAAGGAGCATCTTCCATAAATCAAATTTTAATCTCCATCCTAAAAGACAGGTAGTTTGCAATCCTAAAATGTCATTTTTTTCCAGTTTAAAAGCAAATCCAACTTACTATAAACTCATTATAAATTATAAAATGTAATTTTATAATTCCAGGACAAAGGACAACAAGGAAAGAGATTGGGTGAAGCCTGATTTCAAAGTTTTGTCAAGGGACCCATATAAAGACATCCAATAAAAACATACAAATGAACAGATGTGGGAATTTCCCAGACCTGCTCCAAACAGTGATACATTGCATAGTTATTTTAAATTTTATTTTAAAACACAGCTAAACTCAAAAGCAAAAAAAGAAAATTTCTAGACACCAGAAATGAAACACAAACCTAAAGCCATAGAGCATCAGAAGGGACAAACCCCCCAAAAAGTAGATGGAAACAATAGTGAAATCACCCGAAAAGAAGCCTTCATAATGCAGACAGCACTTACAGGACTCTTATGGAAAATAACCCCTGTGAAAGATGAGCTCACAGACAAAAACTACAAAATTATATGTGAGGAAATCCAGTGACAAAATGGATATTCCACTGACCCAACAAATGGTTTAATCAACACCAGAGGAACGTCAGACTAAAAAAAAAATGATCTGAAAGGTGACTTATTTAAGAGTTTAGAGTGATAAAGAAAGGCCTATATAATAAGAGAAGAAAATTGTAAAATAATGACAAGAGGATTTGCAATTTTGGTTATAATTGTGAGTTGTACGTTTCTCTTTGTAGCTGTATTTCATTTCATGCATTTTGAAGTTTTATGAAGTGCATATACGCTTAGAATTACTATGTTCTCTAGGTGAATTCATCCCTTTATCACTGTGAAATAACTCAATTACTACGTTCTCTAGGTGAATTCATCCCTTTATCACTATGAAATAACTCCTTTTATCCTTGGATATAGTCTTTGCTCTGAAATCTGCTTTGTATGATATTAATATAGCCACTCCAGCTTTCTTTTGACTAGTATTAACAGATTTAGGTATATCTTTATTTAACCTTTCACTTTTCAAAAAAATCTTTTTATTCATTTATTTATTTTGTCTGGGACTTTGTTGCTGCACAGGCTGTTTCTCTAGTTGTGGCGAGCAGGCCTCCAGCTTCTTTTATTGCAGAGCACACGGGCTCTAGGGCACGCAAGCTTCAGTGGTTACAGCACAGAAGCTCAGCCGCTGAGGCTCCCAGGCTCTAGAGCATAGGCTCAGTAGTTGTGGTGCGTGGGCTTAGCTGCTCTGCCACATGTGGGATCTTCCCAGACCAGGGATTGAACTGGTGTCTCCTGCATTGGCAGACATATTCTTTACCACTACCCCCAGGGAATCCCTAACTTTGCACTTTGAACCTATTATGGATATAATTAAAGTGAGTTTCTTAAACAATATCCATTGGGTCATACTTTTTTTAAAAAAAAATCTCATAATCTATATTTTTTAATTGGGACATTTAGACCATTTACACTTAATGTAAATGTTGTTGATATGGTTGAGTTTAAATCTACTATTTTTCTATTTGAGTTCTACGTGTCTTATCTGTTCTTTGTTCTCGATTTCTACTTTTTTGAGCTACTTACCGTGTTTTATGATTCCATTTTATCATAGATCTACTTTATTCATAGGATATTATGTGCTATTCATTTCACCATAGGTCTACCTCCTTCTTTTTAACTCTGGTGTAATATTCCATAATGTGGATATATCATAGCTTATTTAACTATTAATAGAAATTTAAATATTTTTTCAATTTTTAAATATTACAAAAAGTTCTGTTATTTAACATTTTTATGTATATCTCCTTGTGCTTTGAGTATCTCTGTATAATCAAGTTCAGAAATATAACTTATAGGTCAAAGGATGTGTATTTTTTCATTTTGATGAAGTCTGCCAATTTGCCCTCCAAAAAATCTGTATCAATTTGTTCCACCAACAAACAGTAATTTCTTACCTCCTTGGCAACCCTAGATAGAATTTTATTTTATTATTTTTAGTCATTCTATTGGGGGAGGTTGTCAGTTATTATTATTTTAAATTTCCATGTCTCTGTTTTTTTAATAATATTTAAAAAAAACTACCACTTGGACATATGTACTTCTTATTTATTGGACATATGTACTTCTTCTGTGAATTGTGTATTGTTATCGGCAGAGTTGTGTTCCCTCGCCCCCCACCTCCTGCTCCTGCAAATTCATGTGTTGAAATCCAAACCGCTAGCATCTCAGATGTGACTATATTTGGAGAGAGGGCCTTCAAAGCAATAAGGTAAGATGCGGTCATGTGGTGTTTCCTTATAGGAAGAGATTAGGACACAGATTTGTGTGTGCTCAGAAGGATCATGTGAGGACACATAGAGAAGGCAGCCATCTGCAAGCAAAAGGAAGAGGTTTCAGAAGAAATCAAACTTGCCAACATCTTGATCTTGGACTTCTAGCCTCCTGAATTGCAAGAAAATTAATTTTTCTGCTGTTTAAGCCACCCAATATGTGATAGTTTCTTATGGCAGAGCTAGCAATATACACATATTCGTGTGAATATGAATACATGTGAATATACACATATTCATATATCTTGCCCATTATTCTCTTGAGCAATGTTTCTTATTGCTTTATAAGAGTTCATTATATATATTGATTTTATTATATATATATACATACACACATATATATAAAATAGCCTTTTGTTTAGGGTGACCACATAATGTATCACTCAAGCCAAGAAGACACCTTGAGAATGACAAATACTAGAGCAGATGGGACAGCGTGACAGCAGGTATAAACAGAGCCAAAGTTTTTCATTGTAAAAGCCATCCTGAGAAAACTACAGTGTTTGGCCACCATACTATGATCTGTTATATTTACTGCCATTTTTTTCTCCAAGTATATTCATTACTTTTAAATTTTTAATAGATTTATTTTTAGAGCAGTTTTAGGTTTGCAGAAAATTTGAGCAGAAAGTCTCCCTATTTATTAACATCTTGCATCAGTATGGTAATTTGTGACACTTTATGAACCAATATCAATACATTTAATAACTACAGTGAAGAGTTTGCATTAGGGTTGGCTCTCTGTGTTGCATAGTTCTGTGGGTTTTGACAAATACATAAGTCATGTATCCAACATTACAGTATGATACAGAAGAGTTTCACTGCCCTAAAAATGCTCTGCACTCCGTCTATTAATCCTTCCCTTCCTCCCTCAGAACTTCTGACAATCACTGATTTTTTTTACTGTCTCTATAATTTTGCCCTCTTCAGAATATCATACAGTTGGAATCATATAGTATCTAGCTTCTTTCAGTTAACAATACGCATTTAAGATTCTTCCATGTCCTTTCATGACTTGATAGCTTCTTTCTTTTTATCACTGGATAATATTCTATTGTAAGGATGTACCATAGTTTGTTTATCCACTCACTTATTGAAAGATATTAATATCAGAGTTTGTTTCCAGTTACTGAGTAATGAACAAAGCTGCTCTAAAGATTTATGGGCAGGTTTTTGCGGTTTCGAATTCATTTGGGTAAATACCTAGGATTGGGGTGGATGAATTGTACAAGAGCTTATGTTTAGCTTTGCAAGAGACTGCCAAACTGTCTTCCAAAATGACTGCACCACCTTGCATTCCCACCAGCGATGAATGAGAGTTCCCATGTCTCCACATTCTCGCTAGCATTTGATGTTGTCAGTGTTTTGGATTTTAGTTTTAGAAAGTCTGAAGCTTTTTCTACCCAACCTTCTTTCCTTCTTCCTTTCCTTTCACAGATGTCACATCTAAATTATACTCTGAAGGTTTTCCCTACATTCCTGCTCCTTTTTCCCTTTATCTTTTACATGCATTGTCCCAACAAATTCCCTCACCTTCTAACTCCATCTTGATGTCTACTTCCTAAAAGATCTAAGCAGATACGACTCACATGAAACTTTGAGACACCTAGAGAAAAGGCAGCACAGCCTCCGTTTTACTAGCACAGATCCTGGCAGAGATGGTGTAGTTTTAGAATAGCATCCATGGCAAAAACTTACTACTATCTGACAGCTTCCAGACTGCAGCAATGACATCTCTTCAGTGGCTCACTTCTGCACTGTGACTTTGGAAGTTATTCTGGTAAACTCATCCTAAAGTCTTTTCCTCCAACACTCCTTACAGTTCTGGCAGCTATACATAGCTTCCATAAATATCTTTCTGATTTAAAATAGTAAAATGGATTCTCTTTTCAGAAAGTAAAACCCAAACCTAATGTACTATCTAATTTAATTTCTTCCAAAGTGGGTGATCTATCGTCTCAAAACCATTCTTGAATACTCAGTCTTTTCCTAATGATTTAAAATGCTCTTTTCTCATACACTAGATTTCCATGCATCTATTTCTTTACTCTCTTCCATTGTTTGGTTTATCTGTTCATATATCAGTATCACTCTGAATTGACCACTTTATCAACATCAATCACTCAGTCATGTTTGACTCTTTGTAACCCCATGGACTGTAGGCCACCATGCTCCTCTGTCCATGGAATTTCCCAGGCAAGAATACTGGAGTCGGTTGCCATTTCCTTCTCCAGGGGGTCTTCCTGACCCAGGGATCAAATCCAGGTCTCACTTTAAAATAAATGTTTATATGTGGAAGAGCTTTTTCTTCTTGTTCTTACTGCCTCAAAATTCACTGGGCTATTCTTATTCATTTTTCCTTCTAGATGACTTTTAGAACTTGCTTGTAAAATTCCATTTTTAAAACCTTATTAAGTTTTTATTGGGATTTCCCTGAATTTATAGATTAATTTCGAAAGAATTTGTGTCTCTACAATATTGGATCTTCACCAGGATTCATTTGTATTGGGGACTAGCTAAATGGCTTGGGAGTGGGCCTAAAACTTGAAGGCTTGGGCTGCACCAGATAATTAATTGAGTGGCACCCAACTCCAGCACTCTTGCCTGGAAAATCCCATGGACAGAGGAGACTGGTAGGCTGCAGTCCATAGGGTCACTAAGAGTCGGACATGACTGAGCGACTTCACTTTCATTTTTCCCTTTCATGCATTGGCGAAGGAAATGGCAACCAACTCCAGTGTTCTTGCCTGGAGAATCCCAGGGACACGGGAGCCTGGTGGTTTACCGTCTATGGGGTCACACAGAGTTGGACACGACTGCAGCGACTTAGCAGCAGCAGCAGCAGCTCATAGATATCTTAGAAAGACCAAGAAAAGTTTTTCAGAATGGTGGGAAAGCAAGACAGGCCACCTGGAGTTCAGGAGTGATTTAACAATGATATATTGAAGGATAAATAACCATCTCATATGTAAAGGGAAGTACTTTAGGCCATATACTTGGCTGAGGGAGGGACTCTGGAGACATTAAATTCTTCCATGTGCTGATATAACTAAAAAGGCCCCCAAATCCCGGATGGCATCAAGATGGGACCAAAGGGGAAACAACACTGAGGATTCCGGAGAACTTGAAGCCAGGGGACAGTGGAGGAAAGATCCTGTTTCTAGTTTCCTGGAGACCAGGATAATGGATGTTTCTTCCATATCAGGCAGATAATACAGAAGAACAAGGTAGGCCTGGTAAGGGAAGACAGTCTTCTCGGAGAGTCAGGAAAAGAACAGCCTTGGAAGAGACTGGATATGGGCTGAATCAAGGTTTACAGAGTTGAGACATCCCTGTGCAAGATTCATCTGCAGTGGTGACCACAAATGAGTCCTGTGTCCACTTGGCAACAGTAGAAACTTCCGTTCTCCTTGATTTCGATGGCTTGCATGTGTATTATTATTGCTGAGTTACTGAAAGCAGAGAAAGAGGATTCATGGGTGTTATATCTCCTTCTCAGAACCAGAGCTTCAAGCCCTGGCTGATGGGAGAGGAAGTGTCAGAGAAGGCAAAGTGCTAATCTGACACCTGCTCAGAGCTCTCCTACTAGGATGTTCTCCAGAAGTCTTCCAGACTGAGCCACAGGCTTCTGGAGCAATTTGGGTCCCTGCAGCTGCTGCTGAGCTCCAAAATGGACCTTTCCTCTTCTACCTTCTTATTAAAAAAAAAAACAAAAAAAAACCACATCTGGATAATCCTTCAGAGTTTATATTCGTCACCTCATTTAGCCTCCTAAAGACACTATAATTTAGATGTACTCCAGTACTCTTGCCTGGAAAACCCCATGGACGGAGGAGCCTGGTAGGCTGCAGACAATGGGGTTGCTAAGAGTCGGTCATGACTGAGCGACTTCAGTTTTATTTTTTCCTTTCACGCATTGGAGAAGGAAATCGCAACCCACTCCAGTGTTCTTGCCTGGAGAATCCCATGGACGGGGGAGCCTGGTGGGCTGCCGTCTATGGGGTCGCACAGAGTCGGACACGACTGAAGCGACTTAGCAGCAGCAGCAGCAGCATAACTAATGATCGGCCTTAGAGAGATTATTTGACTCACCAAAGGGCACAAAGCTACTAAGTGACAGAGCCATTTACTTATTCAGCAAATATTTTCTGAGGCCCTACTGTGTGTCCAACATTCTGGAGACCCAGAGCTGAAGAAACCCTCCCCGAGTTGTCAGGGAGGTCCCAGCCTAGTGCGCAGCCAGGCTTGTGGACAGGCAAATTTCCCTGAGGCTGGGAAAGACTGAGGGTAAGAGCAGAAGGGGGCGACAGAGGATGAGATGGTTGGGTGGCATCACTGACTCAATGGCTATGAGTTTGAGCAAACTCCAGGAGCTAGTGAAGGGCAGGGAGGCCTGGCGTGCTGCAGCCCATGGCGTTGCAAGGAGTCTGGCACTACTTAGCGATTGAACAGCAATTGCCTCCCTGGTGGTCACGACCATTACAGAGGCTACACAGAGGCCAGCCTCCAGGAAGTCCTGGGAGTCTTCACAGACACAGAGGCAGCATTTGAGCTGAGACGTGAAGCATGACTAAGAATTTTC
Source organism: Neotragus pygmaeus (assembly GCA_006410875.1). Classification (NCBI taxonomy): domain Eukaryota; kingdom Metazoa; phylum Chordata; class Mammalia; order Artiodactyla; family Bovidae; genus Neotragus; species Neotragus pygmaeus. Next base: position 1,486,153 of record SJYV01045960.1, on the reverse strand, counting down.
CAGGGAGAACAGTGGAGAGGTTGTGTTTTAGGAAGGAACAGCAGGGGCAGAGACACCTGGCATGAGAGGACGAGAGAGGCGCGGGGAAAGCACAGGTTGCTGTGGATCAGAGAATCACAGAGCAGCAAGGGGCAGTGGAGCGGGTCTAGAGACAGGGCGTTCATTCCATGGCTGACGTGTGCACCAGACACTACCCCAGCAAAGCACATACTAACCCACGGCATCGTCCCCTTGTCTAGGCTGCGACCCCTTCCAGCAGAGTTCACACTCTGAGCCCCTGTGGGACCAGGCTGAGGCTGCCGCTGTGGGACTTTGTCTGTGTCCTCCCTTCCCCGCCCCCATGCACTCTGAGACCACATTTTTGACAAATCCTCTTCTCGCGGATTGCACCTAGGGAGCCACCCCAAACACCTGCTTTGTTATTTTCAATCACTTATAAGATCCTGATACCATGCTATGTATTTGTTCACAGTCCACCCCCTTCCACATCAGGTAGGACCTGGCCCATCTGATTCCCTGTGGTTTCTCACACCTGGAAGGGTGCCTGACACATAGTAGGTGCCCAGAATATGCCTTGCTGAATAAATGATCTCAGTGAATTCTCACAATTACGCTGTGAGGTAAAAATTATCATCCTGTTTTACAAATGAGGAGACTTGCCTAAGCAACACAGTTCACAGCATGGCCAAGGATTCCGAACTCTGCCTGCGCGACTCCAGACCAAAGCTTACCCTGTAAATTCAAGTGCGTGTTTACAATCTCCAGGATATTCCAGGCTATCTCCCATCTCCTCGGAGCTACTGAAGCTGCTTTTTTTTTTTGCAAAGAAATGTCCTTTCTCACCCCCCCCCCCCCCCCCCCCCCCCCAAANGTGTCCTCCCTTCCCCGCCCCCATGCACTCTGAGACCACATTTTTGACAAATCCTCTTCTCGCGGATTGCACCTAGGGAGCCACCCCAAACACCTGCTTTGTTATTTTCAATCACTTATAAGATCCTGATACCATGCTATGTATTTGTTCACAGTCCACCCCCTTCCACATCAGGTAGGACCTGGCCCATCTGATTCCCTGTGGTTTCTCACACCTGGAAGGGTGCCTGACACATAGTAGGTGCCCAGAATATGCCTTGCTGAATAAATGATCTCAGTGAATTCTCACAATTACGCTGTGAGGTAAAAATTATCATCCTGTTTTACAAATGAGGAGACTTGCCTAAGCAACACAGTTCACAGCATGGCCAAGGATTCCGAACTCTGCCTGCGCGACTCCAGACCAAAGCTTACCCTGTAAATTCAAGTGCGTGTTTACAATCTCCAGGATATTCCAGGCTATCTCCTCGGAGCTACTGAAGCTGCTTTTTTTTTTTGCAAAGAAATGTCCTTTCTCATCCCCCCCACACGCCTCCTCCACAAACACAGCTGATCTACGCAGTGTCCCTTGAGCCCCTTTGGCCTCTGGACAGCTTCCATCAGGTGGTTCTTTCATGTTTGTTTCTGCTTTTTCTTCTGTGAAGTTCTTTAGGGTAAGACCTTGCCACATTCATCTCTGCTTCCCTAGCACCAAGTGGGATCCTGGCAGAAGGCTAGCAATCTGTGAATATTTGTTAAATGAAAAGAAGGTAAGGGAGGGAGGGAAGGAGCAAGGAAGAGTGAGGGAGGAAGGGAAAGGTGGAAAGAGGAAGGGCGGATATGACCAGGGAAATGGGGGTTACAGAGCCAGGTCCAGCCCTGGCCCATTAATGCCAGCACTGTGCTGCACACAGAGGCCAAAGGTCTGCCTCTTGGAGTCTCTGGTTCTTAAATATTTGCTGATTGACAACATGTCACTGACAGTCCTTCAGCATGCACAGGACGGTTTCACATAAGCTGATGTTAAAGGCAGAACAAATCACATTTCTTGTACATGCCCTCTCCCCAGAATGGACACATGGTCGTCTCCCTAATAGCCATCCCATCTCCTTCATACTGGGCATCAGCCATGCTGTCTGGCTAGGACAATTCCACCCCAGCTCAGGTGTCTACAGGCAGATGTGTCCAATGGAGAGAGATGTAGATGGGGAATCCAGAGATCTGGGAGCCCAATTCCATCTGGGCCAAATTGGCAAAGTGACCCTGGGAAGGTCCTTCCCCTCTCCAGGCCTCTGAGGGACCTGATATCCACAGATGGTCTCTAACTTTCCTTCTGGCTCTAGAATCCCCGTATTTCTAAGACTCTAAATTGCCCAGTGCAGTAAGGCAGCCAAGGGTAGTGGCCAGGGCCCAGGATGAGGAGCGTAGATATCTAGGTTCAGAACCAGGTTCACCTCTTACCATCTCTGTGCTCAGTCCCTAAGGGCCTCAGTGTCTTCAGTGATACGATGGAAGAAAATCCTTCTTGCCCAAATTACTCTCCTGAGTGAATAAAGGGATCAAACATGATAAGGATGAAGAAAAGATAAGACATTTACTGCTGCTGATCACTTGTATTGGCTCCAAACCAGACATGGTGGTAAGAATTTGACAGACTTTATCTGATTCACTCTTCAGTCCTATAGGGTAAGAATTGTCCCCAGGGATAATCTGGGACATGCTAACCACCAGCCCTCTGGGGAGCAAAGCCCTGACTTGCAGGTTTGCTCATTTCTTTGGTGTAAATTGGGCTTCCCTGATGGCTCAGATGGTAAAGAAGCTGCCGGTAATGCAGGAGACGATGGCTACCCACTCTAGTATTCTTGCCTGGAGGATTCCCTGGACAGAGGAGTCTGGTGGGCTACAGTCCATGGGATTGCAAGGAGTTAGACACAACTGAGCAGCTGACTTTTTGGTGTAAATATTCTGCTGTGGCCCATTTCAAGCTAACCAGCTTCATATGACTGAATGAGAAATTGAAAAATACACACAGTTGGCTTTTGAGAGGGAGAATGAGCCAGTTCCAGTGCATTTCTGATTACTTCTGCTTTATTTATGAGAAAACTGAGCTTTGGCAACAAGGCCCTGTTCACACAGTCAGTACTAGCGGGGGCAGGATTGGAACCTAGACCTGATCCTTAAACACTCAGGTCCCTTCCCCTGCGCAACACCGGCACTCTGTGGGCTAGGGGGCGCCATCTATGCTAATGGAGAGACTGGACCTAGATGATGTCAGTTTGGAAACTGGCTCGACCACTTTCTAGCTGTGAGACCTGGCAGCCCTCAGCTTCTTTTAACCTAAGGCCTCAGTTCCTCACCTGTTAAATGGAAGAAAACCCACAGTGCACAAGTTTTTTTGGTGGCTCAAATCAACACTGTTATGCTTTGTGACAAATAACTCAGTCTCAAAGCAAAAGTGACCAGCCCCCCGACAAGGGGGCCGATGGGGAGTTGCTGCTGGTCCAAGGGGCCTACCTGCTCTAAGGACACTGCTTCCCGAAGACTTTGGGGCACTCATCTTCCTTTTGTAGCCTGAGGGTCTATAGCCAAAGGCAGGTGGAATCACCCTCCACCCTAGGCGGATGCCCGCTTAACTTCTAACAGGCTCAACCTCCTAACTCCTAACATTCCAGCTCCAGCCCCTCCCTTCTGCCCCTCCTGGGAGCTCAAGCTGGGCAGAAACCAGAACCCTGTTCGGAGCTGTTGGAATCCCACGCCTCATAAATCAGGATGCACCCTGAGCTGTGGGACCAAAGGAGTGCTCTGGAAAAGTGAGTGAATCTTCTGGTGATCATTTCCAAACACCATCCCACACTCCACAGAGGACTGACCCCTCCCCAGGCTTAAGCTGCCTTCCAAACCACCCCCACTACAGGTATTTGGGCTCACCTCCCTCTCTTAATATCCAAGCAGCGCAGGATGGAAAGAGCCCTGAGGCAGGGTTCAGACTCCTGGAAACCATGCCCTGCTCTGTGGCATGACTCAGAAGGGAAGTCAGCTGAGCTCTCAGAACCTGCCCTCACCTGGCCTGGCTGACCTGGAAAGAGGGAGCAGAAGGTCTGCGATCACCTTTGTAAGAGGCAGATGTTGTCTCTCTGTGCAGACCCAGTCTGTGCCCAAACCATGTGCATTTACACATACACACACACATATATGTGCACACACTCCCAACTATCCCCATTGTGGAGCATCCTTGGACTTCAGAGATGCACATTGTGACGTTGACTCTGGTCTCCCAAGAGGCAAGAAAGAGATTTCCAGGTGCATACCTGGAAATCCCTGGGTGCATACCTGCTAAGTCACTTCAGTCATGTCCAACTCTGCTACCCTATACACTGTAGCTCACCAGGCTCCTCTGTCCATGGGATTCTCCAGGCAAGAATACTGGAGTGGTTTGCCTTGCCCTTCTCTAGGAGATTTTCCCAACCCAGAGATCAAACCCAAGTCACCTGCATCTTCTGCATTGGAGGCAGATTCTTTACCCACTGAGACACCTGGGAAGCCTGATCCAAATCCCTCAGTTCAGTCGCTCAGTCATGTCCAACTCTTTGTGACCCCATGGACTGCAGCATGTCAGGCTTCCCTTTTCATCACCAACTCCCAGAGTTTACTCAAACTCACGTCCATTGAGTTGGTGATGCCATCCAACCATCTCATCCTCTGTCGTCCCCTTCTCCTCCTACCTTCAATCTTTCCCAGTTTCAAGGTCTTTTCCAAAGAGTCAGTTCTTTGCATCAGGTAGGCAAAGTATTGGAACTTCAGCTTCAGCATCAGTCCTTCCAATGAATATTCAGGACTGATATCCTTTAGGATGGAGTGGTTGGATCTCCTTGCAGTCCAAGAGACTCTCAAGAGTCTTCTCCAATACCACAGTTCAAAAGCATCAATTCTTCAGTGCTAAGCTTTCTTTATAGTCCAACTCTTACATCTGTACATGACTACTGGGAAAATCATAGCTTTGACTAGATGGACCTTTGCTGGCAAAGTAATGTCTCTGCTTTTTAATATGGTGTCTAGGTTGGTCATAGTTTTTCTTCCAAGGGGCAGGCAACGATTTTCTTCCAAATCCCTGGGAGCCCCTATAAAGAATCAGAAGGAAAAAACACAAGCTGGAAACTGTAAGGAAACAAAGCAGAGGAGAAGGGATTTCCTGAGTAGAAGGGGTTCTGAAACTGACCTGGGGTCGGGGGGGTTGTGTGCAGACAGCTTCCCTGGAGTGAGTCTCCAGCAGCACCCGCAGCTGGGACCTCAGGAAAAGCAGGTGTGACCCGGGGCTGAGGGGCTGACTTGGGATCTGAGAAAGAGACCACTCCTTCTGAGTGACCAGGGGGCTCAGAGAAAGAACTCTGGCCTTAGACAGAAGGATGGGGGAAAGGAAGGGAGGGGTGGGCCAGGACGAGGACCAGAAACCCTCTCCAGTGACAGGTACAATCAGCCTGGCAGAGGGAGCTGTCGTCTGGGCCAGGGTTGTCCTTGCCCTGGCTTGTCTGCAGTGTCGTTCCAGCACTTTCCTTTAAGTAAGTGCCTAAGGGATGGTCTGGGCCGAGACAGGTTGGGCATGGGCAGAGTTCAGAAGCAATGGTATCTTTTGGTGGAAATTTGTCACATTTTCTTGGCACCCAGGGGAGAGGTAAAAGGCACTGAGAGGGGTTCTCTCTGTGGGAATCTGAGCTAAAAAGAGGTAATTCAAGGGGATGGGATGGGGGGGTCCTGTAGGCCAAGCAGCACTGATCAGGGACCTCCCAGTGGTATGACCCTACTGAATTGACCATTATGCCAGACCAGGACTTGCCAGGCTCTTAGAACTGATCCAAACCATGGGCCCAACTTGCCAATCAAACTCCAAAGAGTCAGGACCTGTAGGTCAGCCTTGGCCAATGTGTTCAACGTGGCCTGGACGCCTAGACACATGAGGCTGGGGATGTGGGGTGTGTGTGAGGTCAGACGGCCATGATGCTGCCCAGAGACCTTCCCAGGCCACACCAGAGCATGAGGCCTTGTCCCTGGAGTGTCTCCAGATTCAGGGACTCTTCCCCAAATGGTGTTGGACCAACATTGTCCCCATGCCTCGGGGCTCCTCTTAGCCTCTCCTGGGTCTACCACCCCCACCCCTCTGCCCCCAGTTTGTGAGTGGGGTGGGTCCATTTCATGACACTCGCCCGAGCCTGCCTCCCAGGGATCACCCTTAAGCCTCGGTGGGTGCTCAGAGTGCTGGCAAAGTGAGAGGTCCCATAGCCCCAGACCATGGCTTGGCCAACTTCCTTGGATGGTGATCTTAAGGGTGGAGGCAGCTTCTGAGAGCTGCCCCCGGGTCTTACCCTTGGAAGGGGATTTGGCCTCTCCCAAGGCAGATGTGGGATCTGCAAGAGAAGGTAGGCCTCTGCAAGGGCTGTTGGAGACCCCACAGACCACCTTGTCCAGCCCCACACATGCAGACAAGGGCTCTGAGGCTTAGACTGAGTCACAGAGACAGGCTCACGGTAGACTGTGGCCAAACCCAGGCCTCCCACTGCTCATTCTTCCTATTACAGCTCCCACGACTGCTCCCCAGCCCCTGCTCAGATATGAAGACATAAGAAGTTTTCCTGGGCCTGGGTGAGGACCCCCGCCCCTCCCCACTCCCCAGGAGGAGTGTTGGAGGGGGGCAGGGTGAACTCTGACCAGGGCAGGAAAACTGCTGTCTAAACACGCCGCCGTGGGGCCTGTGTGTCTGGCTTACTGGCTGTCACCCGGGCCAGGTGGGCCTCTGACACACAGCAGGAATTTTCCATTCGCGCATCCTCTGGCTGGTTGTGATCCAAGGCATTTTCAAGCCTTTGTTTTTCATTCCCGTTGTCTCCCCTGCCCCACGAAGATGCACCCTGGGGTCCAGAACCTGAGCCCCTAAATCCTCAAGAAGGCTTCAGTGAGACTCACCCAGGAGCCACCTGCTAGGGCCTAGAATTCAGAATGATCAAATGTAGGAACAGATAAAGTGCTTTTTAAAAATCTACATGGATGATGAAATTAAAGCTCCAAAAGAAGGGTGACCTGGCCAAGATCATTCTACCATTAAGCAGTAACCAAGATCAAACACAGATTTGTCTAACACTGACACTCTTATACTTCCAAAGCCCCAGGTTTGCAAGGTTAAGAGCCAAGGTCAGTGAGAGACACTCTAAGCCATGTGAATGAGCTCCAAATGTGAAGCTGCACACAGGAGCGGAGCCATCCATGTGCAGAAACTGCGGATCACAGAAGTCTCCAGAATGGACACCTGAGTTGCCAAGGACACATGCTTCTTTTCACTCCTTTTCCAGCCTGGCAGCAGCAGCTCCAAAATCTATTCCCCAAAGGTAAGGCCAGTGAGTGGTGGCCTCTCTCTGCGAGGGCCTGTGATGCCCATCCTGCAGCATGGTGGTGGGATATTTCCTGGGTTGGGCAGGCTTGGCCGTGTGTCCAGGGCATTCCTTGGGCCTTGACCTAGTGGACATGTGGGGATACAGCGGATGTGCAGGGAGACTGGGCCAGCATGTTGGAGACCAGCCATGTTTGAGCCTGAATCTGGAGAGACCTTTGTCGAACAGTGCAGGGGCTCCAGGGGGCTGCCTCAGGTGGAGGTGTGTCCCTAGGGCAGTGTGCCTGGGGGTCAGAGCAGTACTGTGTCTGCAGGGCAGGTTCACTGCCAAGAGGAAGAGACTGACTCTGAGGTGAACGGCATTCTGCAGGCTCCTCGCTGGACCCTGGGATGTGTCCGAGAGTCACAACTAACTCCCCAGAGATTGGGTCCTCACGAAGCTGGACCTCAGGGCGCCCCAACCTTGTTCAGGGAGGTTGACAGACAGGGAGGCCAGGCGTGGCCACAAGCAATCCTCCAACCTCCATGAAACACGTAGAATGAGGCCCCCAGTTATCAACTCAGCATTTCCCATAGAAGTAAGTTCTATGAGACAGAATCAAAGGGAGTTAGAGGAAAAAAAAGTATCCATAGTCAAATAAGTTTGGGAAATCAGGTTAAATCAATCCTGCTTCTTCAAACATATTTCAAGTCTCCTGCACATCTCCTAGAGCAGTTGTTCTCAGCCAGGGGCAAATTCATCCCCCAGGGGACCTGTGACAATGTGTTTAGATGCTTTTAGTTGTCACCACTGGAGGGATGCTACTGGCATCTAGTGGGTAGAGGCCTAGCTGCTGCTGAACATCCTGCAATGCCCACCACAAGGAAGTGCCCAGTCCAAATGTCAATGGTATTAAGACTGGCAGACCCTGCAGAGCACAGCACACTCCCGAGGTAGGTGGCCAGGGCCCACAGTTTAGAGAACAGTGGTCATTTTGGACCAATCAGCATCTGCCCTCCCTGCCTATGTTCGAGGATTCCCCCTGTGAGCTCAATCAGAGGCTGCCGCCCAGAACAGAAGCAGAAAGTGAAATATGGAACTCACAGTGTCCCAGCCTCTTGAGCTACGGCCCAGGCACGTGACCTCACTCCACCCCTAGACTGTGATGTCAGGAAGCAGGGACCGTGCAGATGCCACTCTGATGGGGGTGGTGGCAGCAGTTACAATCTGTTCCCAGAGGCTACAGTGGTGGCAGTTCTAGAAGCAGCTTCTGGTGTTGGTGGAGTCGGTGGCACAAGCTGAAGTCTGAAGCATAAGTTTGGCATCAGCAACCATGGGGTCTTCCTGGGGCCAGTACTACAATATGACTTTGGACATTGTTCCTGGCTGCTCTGCCTCCAACTTTGGTTTTCTGACCCCACAGGAGATTCTGTGAGCTACCCAAGATTCTTAGAATAAATCCCATTTAAGCTTAAATTAGCAGAGTTAGCATCTGAAGCTTGCAAATAAGAACTAAACTCTGAATGATGCTCAGAATTTCCCAAATGTGTTGGAGCACAGGATTTTTCTTTAGCAAAACATCTCAAGACACCATTGTTCTATGAGCATCCTTTGAGGAACACTGGACAAAAGGATTCACATAACCTCTGCTCCAGCCAGAACCAGACCACTTAGTGGCCCAGCCCTACCCAAGGCCCTTGAGGACACTCAGCGCCTCTCTCCCGGTCCTCGCTGAGTCAGGGCTAGCCCACATCTACCCTCCTCCCCCGTGACAGCAAGAATTGAGAATAACCACAGCTGGCTGCAGCCTCAAGAATCAGAACATAACCAAGGTTTGGAAATGATTGGGCTTGCCGGAAGGTGGAAGGAACTGAAATATGGATACAAAAACCGTTGCTTGGTCAGGCTGTTGGTGTAGGCAGGTCGGAAGTATATTTAAAAAGAAATTGAGGTTTTGAGAATCTGTGGCATCAGTAGGGAAAAGAGAAAAACTTTAGTGGAGGTCAGAGTTAGAGAAGAGAAGAGTGAAGCTATTTTAGGAAATGTTCTGCCTGGACCTCATGGAAGGTTCTGAGCCGAGTTTAAAGAGAGTGATTTTAGACTCAGTTAGACTCATTCATTTACTGTGGAGCCCAGACACTGAGCAGGTACTGGGGAGACAAGTGTTGAATCAAACAGACACACTGGCCTGTCCCTACCCTCCTGGCATTTATGGTCCAGTGAGGAAGGTAGGCATCTGATGCTTTAGGTACAACTGGTCTTTTCATTATGATGATGTTTTGTCATTGGAAGGAAAGGGGAACAGAGGACCATAGCGGAAGGGATGTAACCTCCCTGGGGTCAAGGAGGACTTCCTGGAGACAGGACCATCAGAGGAGCAGGTGTGTGCACCAGGTGGACACAGGGGTCAACCTGCGCAGAGACAGAGTTCACATGGAGCCTAGGAGGAAGGAGCATGACAGGATGGGATATGAAAGAGGCTCCCAAAGCCCAAAGCAGCAGGACTGCCAGGCAAGCCTGGAGCAGCTGGGAGTGCGGATCCACAAGGGCCCCCTGCAGGCCATGCCGGGGAGCCAGGTCTCCATCATAAAAGCCATGGGAACCGTTCACTAGTGCATCCTGGAGCCGTGTGACACATACCGAGGGGAACCTGAAATTAGAAAAAATGCGGCTTCTCCAGCGGATGAGGCTGATGAAAGGAACCAGGCCTCAGATGGGCGTGAGCACCCAGGTAAACTAAAAAGAGGAAGCGGAAGGGGAAAGAATCGACTTGGAGAAGCGCCAACCATGTGCTTGGATCACGTGCTGGGTGTTTTACAGGTTACTTTGCATTTATAGCAGAGCTGAAATAACCATAAAAGCTGCTCTGCCCCACACAGAACCAATGCATGCTTCCCCTCCCCCGCCCTGCCTGTGCTTGCTGTTCAGGCCTGAAAGCTATCAGAGAAATCCTGGGAGAAAA
>SJYV01045960.1:1435468-1454394 GCA_006410875.1 Neotragus pygmaeus | reverse complement strand
CATGATGTACTCTGCATATAAGTTAAATAAACAGGTGATAATATACAAACTTGACGTACTGCTTTTCCTATTTGGAACCAATCTGTTGTTCCACGTCTAGTTCTAACTGTCTCTTCTTGATCAGCATACATATTTCTCAGGAGTCAGGTCAGGTGGTCTGGTATTCCCATCTCTTTCAGAATTTTCCACAGTTTGTTGTGATCCACACTGTCAAAGGCTTTGGCATACTCAATAAAGCAGAAATAGATGTTTTTCTGGAACTCTCTTGCTTTTACGATGATCCAACAGATGTTGGCAATTTGATCTCTGGTTCCTCTGCCTTTTCTAAAACCAGCTTGAACGTCTGGAAGTTCATAGTTCAGGTACTGTTGAAACCTGTCTTAGAGAATTTTGAGCATTACTTTGCTAACATGTGAGATGAGTGCAATCGTGCGGCAGTTTGAACATTCTTTTGCATTGCATTTCTTAGGGATTGGAATGAAAACTGACCCTTTCCAATGGCCTGTGGCCACTGCTGAGTTTTCCAAATTTGCTGACATATTGAGTGCAGCACTTTCACAGCATCATCTTTTAGGATTTGAAATAGCTCAACTGGAATTCCATGACCTCTACTAGCTTTGTTTGTAGTAATGCTTTTTAAGGCCCACTTAACTTCACACTCCAGGATGTCTGGCTCTAGGTTAGTGATCACACTATCGTGTTTATCTGGGTCATGAAGATCTTGTTTGTACAGTTCTTCTGTGTATTCTTGCCACCTCTTCTTAGTATCTTTTGCTTCTGTTAGGTCCAAACCATTTCTGTCCTTTATCGAGCCCATCTTTGCATGAAATGTTCCNGGGGGGGGCGGGGACCAGGGGGCTGGGCGCCAGGTTCTGGGGGAGTCCGGAGCCGACTGGGGCTGGGGAATTCCCCCCGGAGAGGGTCTAGGCGCAGAACCCCGCGCTCTCAGAAACCCGAGTTCAGCCTGGCGTGTCTGCTCCGCGGGGACAGGGCTCGGGGGGAGGCGTCGAATCCTGGCTCCGGACTTGACTCTCCGGCAGGGCCAGCCCTAACTTGTCCCTGCCTGGCTGCGAGAGGGTCCCACGGGACTCTGAAGTGTGTGAGAGGGGCAGGAACGGCCAGCGGAGGCTGAGGAGGAGGGGTGTGGCCGGGTCGGGCCCTGGAGCAGGGCGCCGAGTGTGAGTGGTGGAGATCGCTGGGCTCCACCGTGTTTCTGCACATGGGCTCTCGGACCCCAGTGTGTCCACACCGGCTGGGGCTCTAGGGAGACGTGTGGGCGCAAGTACTTGGCACTCCGAGGCACAGCGGGCCACTCTGGTGTCTGAAATACTCCATAACTGTGGCTATGAGTACTGCTTGGGGTGTGTGTGTGTGTGTGTGTGTGTGTGTGTGTCCACGCGTGTGTGTGCCCAGCTCCAGGAGTTTAGGCTGTGCCAGCCAGTGCCTTTAATTTTCTTAGGGCCGCAGAACTGGTGCTGGAAGCCAGATCCAGCCCTGTCTGCCTTCTTTACTGCTGTCCCGGGAAGACAGTCACCTCATAGGAATGGCCCCAGTTCCCTTCTTCCAGCCAGGGCAGACCATGGTGTAAGAGGCCACACACACTCCGGTTCTCTCAATATAGACACAGGTGCACACAACAGGTACACACACAAGCACACAAGCGGATATCCAGGAAAGAATCTCCAGTGAGGCCCTCGATGTGCTGTTCAAGTGTTCAAACAGGAATGAACACCGTGTCCACCCCCAAGACTACAATTCCAGCTCAGCTCTATCGCTTTTCCCACTGTATGACCTTGGGCAGGTCCCTTCCCCTGCCTGAGTCTCAGGTTCACCTCCAGACAACGAGGGGTTGGCTGAAATGATCTCAAGGGCTCCTCCCAGTCCACCTCCCCCCAGAGCTCATTGGGATGCTTCCAGGAGCTGTTTCCTCCGTCTTTCCCATTCCTGCTTCTCTCCCTGGTCCCCCTCCTAACCTTGGCTGAGCTCCCAGGGGCTCATTGCCATTTGGCATAGCCCATAACAAGATGGCAGTGTTTTCCTGGGAGTCAACAGGAGTGGAGAGGGGTAAAAAGCAGTACTGGACGCTGTGCCTGCAGTTCGTCCACTGCAGGATTGCCCTGAGATTCTGCTGCTGTCTGGAGACCACAGGGAGCTATGCTACATGGTTTCTGGAAGATGAAGGAAAGGACCCCAGGAGTGAATGTGGCCCAAGTGGGGGCACTTCTGCTTCCTGCTGATGCTGGGAATTTGGGGCAGGTTGCTCAGACTCCGGTCTGCCCAAAGAGGAGCCTGCTTTCCTGGGACGGACCAGACTAGGTTTGGTTTGGGGTTTCTTCCCCTCTCCCACCTCCCAGTCACCTGCCAGGGTTTCAGGAGCATTGAGCATCCTAAATCACCCCCTTCTCTCTCCACATATCTCACCCTTGGTGTATGCCTCCATCTTTCTCAGTACCCTGGTCCCCAGCCCCACAGTAACTTCCCACTGATCTCCTTACCTCCAGCCTCATCCTCCCTCAGGATAGCAAGCTCACAAAGACAATGCTACCAGAAAGAATTTCCCCAAAGCAGAGCTCTGACGTACTGATTCCCTTCTCAGAAGCCCTCAATGGCCCCCTGCTTCCCCTTCAATCCATAATCCCATGCTCCTTATCCCAAATTTTAAGGACCTCGTGCCTGGCTCCAATTTCTATGTCCAATTTAATTACTCACTTCTTACTGACACGATCTCTTCACTGCAGCCCAACTGTCCCCTGAGAATACCTGAAGTATGCCTGTATGGTTTGCCTTTTCCTCTGTCTTCTATTTATCTTGTCTAAGCTAACCTTCCAGGTCCAGTTCAAACCCCACCTCCTCCTTGAAGTCTTCCAGACGATCCCAGGCCACTGCTCTGGATGACTGCAGGACCTGCTGTCAGGAAGACCTGAGTGACACAGTGTAGGCTGCTTTGCATGGCTATTTACATTTCAGGACGAATATTTTGTCTCTTTAACCACAGGAGGTGTAATTAACCTCCATGTTGGTAGGGCCCTGTGAGTCCCATCTTTTTGCTCCTAGTGCCAGCACAGTACCTGGTAATACACAGGAGCACTCACAGAACACTATTGATGGGTTTAAGGTGTGCAGACATGAGAGGGCATCATCCTTCCTCCTCTGCCGTTCCTGCCATTCCCCAAAGTGCCTGTAGTCCTCACCAAGAAAGATGCTAAAAGCTGGGGGCAGAGGCAGACAGTGTGGTTGTGGTGATTATTTATTTATAAGGTGCTTGGCAAGAGGAGAGAGCATCAAAGCACCACCCTAATTCTGTGGGGGCCCCAGACTGGCACTGCCCACTCTGCCCCACCCAATCATTCCTGGCTTTTTGTCACCTCTCACTCTGGCTATGCCACCTGGCTGGAAGCTGTCCATATGGGCTCAGGTCTAAGAAAATTCTCTGTGGGCTGTGATCGGATGGTTGGAAAGGGCCCTACATTAGACTGATCTTGACTCAAAACCCAAAGGCAGCAGTCTGTGTCCACTTGACCACTTTGGGGACCCAAATAGGTCTCCTGGGGGACCAAGAATCCTACTGGAATAGAATGATGACAAAATTTCCCATTCATTCATTATGTTAGTGTTCACAGTATGCTCTCATCTCATCTCTTAAGTCTCAGCCTTCATAGCTCAGGGAAGTTGCCAGGGCAGGTACTGTTAGATCCCTTGTGCAAATGAAGGCATAGAGGCTCAGGAAGGGGAAAGGACTCCCCCAAAGTCACACAGGTGGTGAGAGCAGAGTTAGAGCAAGAAGCTGGGACTTCTGATTCGAAGCCCAGTGTCCCTTCCCCTGCCAGTTTCTTGGCTGCTTCCTCTGCCTCCATATGCCGTGAAACCCAGAGCCAGCTGGGACTGGCATGGCCAAGACATGCTTAGTGATGCCAGCTCGTAGGGTGGTCATGAGCAGCCCTGATTGGTTGAAGGTCAGCAGGGTCTGAGTTAGTCATTCACCTGGTTAGTCACAGTCTCCACTGACTGCAAGGATTCCTCCAGCTCCTTCATCCCTAGCCTCCCAGACAGGAAACCCTTCCTTCGTTGGGCCCTAAGTTCATCAAATGCAAACGGAAACACTTTTCTGGGAAAGCTTAACCTCTCTAGCTATTGAGTCATTAGACTCCTCCAGGGCCCCAGCCTCATCTATTCATAGCCCAGAGGCTGTCAGAGCAGGAAGGGACCTTGAGATCAGCTGGTGCCACCCCCTTTTCTTAGTGAGGAGAAACCAAAGAGGTGATGGGAATGGGGCAGCCAAAACTGACTCCCAGGCTCCCACTCCTCCCACTTGCACAGGCTGCTTCTTTATTAATATTATTATTATTTTCAGCAGCAACAGCAACAGTAATAATGGCAGCCACCACTTATTAACTACTCTTTGGCAAGCTTCAGTCATGTCCAACTCTTTGTGACCCTGTGGACTGTAGCCCACCAGGCTCCCCTGTCCATGGGATTCTCCAAACAAGAATACCAGAGTGGGTTGCCATGCCCTTCTCCAGGGGATCTTCCCCACCCATGGATCAAACGCATGTCCCTTGTGTCTCCTGGATTGGCAGATGGGTTCTTTTACCACTAGCACCATCTGGGAAGCCTCACGCTGCCTCTTTATTTATTTATCTATTTATCATTATTAACAGCAGCAACAGCAACATTAACAATGGCAGCCATCTCTTAATAACTCCTCTTTGGCAAGCTGTATACATTTCATTGGAGAAGGAAACGTCAACCCACTCCAGTATTCCTGCCTGGAAAATCCTATGGACAGAGGAGCCTAGTGGGCTGCAGTCCATGGGGTTGCAAAGAGTCAGACACGACTAGGCGACTAACACACATATATTTCATTTGCAGTCCCTCATTCAATTCTTTCACCAGCCCTTCAGGATGAGCATTATTATCCCCATTTCTCAGCAAAGGAGCCTAAGGCTCTAAGTGTCAATGACTCACCATGGCCTTGTGACTTGAATGTATGAATTTAGTGAAGCCTCTCTGATTCCCATGCCCTTGGACTTTTTGCCAATTTTTTCTCTGTTTCAAGAGCCCAGCCCAGACCTTGTATCTTGGGGATGCTAAATAGCCAAGATTTGTCTCTTCCCCCTGGCAAAATTTCCCGAGGGAGAGGGCCTCTTGCTCCAGTATGCTACAGCCAGGCTCTGCTCCCTGGTGCCCGGATCCCTGACCAACACAGACCACGTGCCACAGTTGTGTGCACAGGCCCTCCTGGAGGCTGTCGTGGGCTCACAGGTTTCCATTCTCCCACCGCAGGTCCCTGGAATCCTCGTGGCTCTAAGACAACAAGAGACCAGGAGATTGATTAGCTAGTGAAGGTGGGATGGAAAACCTGTTCTCCTTTCTTCCCAGCTTCCAGCCTGTGCTTAGCAGGACACAGGCTCCTAAGGCTCACCACGTGGCCTGGGAATCCTTAGACTGTGAATTCAAGCAGCGGGTTCATGAGGGAACCTGAACTTCTTATACCTTTCCAAGAAGGAAGAAAATACAGAAGTGACCTACCACCCTCCAAAATCCCAGAGTCCTCAATAAAAGTGTGAAAGGAGACATTAGCAGACATCCAAACACCCATAGAGGTGAGTGACTTGCCCAAGTTCACATAGCAAGTTGCAGATACAACCCTTGGATGCCCGGAGTAAAGATGTCTGTATCGCCCCAGCCTGTTTTCCTCATGAGCCCCTGCATCATTCTGTCTGCTTCTCACTCGGCTATTCCCAACCTCTCTTAACTTACCATGGGGATGGAGGGCTAGCTCAGCCGGAAACGGTTCTGCTGTCCACTCTCAGTCAGTACTTCCGTCCTCTCTGCCCATGGACCACCCCACTGTTTCTACTGCACAGCCTTTCCTGGGGGTGGTGTAGGAACATGGGTGCTGTCTTAGAAGCCTGGGTGCCTGGGTTCATCTGTCAACCCCCATCTCCACTTACCACCTCCACCCCCTCTACTAGCTATGTGACTTTGGACAAGTTACTTGGTCTCTCTGAACTCGTTTTGTCATTTACAAAACAGGAGAATAATATCAGCCTCCTAGAATTAAATGGGCTAATGTAAAGGAAGTGCCTGGTACCGAGTATATACTTAATAAACAGTATCTACAGTTGTGTTATTAATATTATTGCTCATGTATTATCCTTTTTCCTACAGAAGGGAACTGCTCTGTTTCCCAAGGATTACTCTGACCGCAGCTACCCCTACTCCTTCCTAACAAGTGGGGACAGTGGGACCGGGGACCAGAACCTGCCACATCCTTCCCTTCATCCTCCTAATCCCACTCCCCCATCCCAGCTTCCCAGGTCCTTGCTCATGCTTGGAGTCTGCCTGATATCCAGGCTCAGGGGCCATGCTCGTTTCTACGAGCAGATAGACTCTGCAGCAAACCAGTCAGGGAGAGTGAGGAGACCCCATCCTAGACTGGAACAAGGAGAGAGAAGTTCCAGTTCCACTAAGCTCAGTTGCTGGTCCCCTCTGGCCATCAGTTTCTTCATTCACAAAGTGGGTATATTTGATCAGAGGTCCTTCTGGCCATCATGCCTCCTGCCTGCAGTCCAATTCCCACACATCTTGGTTGGAGGCTGGAGACATGGAGGGCGTGTGAGCAAGAATGGGACAGAAATAGAAGACACATGCCTGACCATAGTGTGGACAGGACACACACAATAAGTTTTTTCAAAGAAAACATAAACAAGCACAGATGAATGTAGTGCAAATCACCACCATAAACAGCTTTCAGCTGGCAGCACAAACGGTAAATCTGTGAGTTGATTTTGTAATTTAAAAAAAAAAGTAAAAACGATTTCCCTGCCGACAGCCAGCAGCCAAGGAAGAGACCCAGCTCTGATTGAGATGGTGATGGGTTTAGGCAAACCTCACCAGAGACCCAGGATGGGCACTCCATCCCTCCCACTCCATCCCCGCCTGGATGCAGGGAACTGACCTGTGTCGGTAACATGTCAGGCACTCTCCAAGGTGCTTCTCACCACCTACATCCCCACAACTACCCTGTTAGGGCAAGCCTTATCCTTCTATTATGATCAAGGAAAGCTTGGAGAGGTTCAAAAATTGGCCCAGGATCATACAAGTATAAAATGACAGTAACAGGGCTTACACACCCAGGGCTCTATCTTTTCACAGAATTGTGCAGCTGCCTGCTCCCCACGGAGCCTCTGCCCTCTTCTCTGTATGAACCTCACAGGTGGTGGAGGGTGGGTACCAGGGTCACGCAGGGCATTCAGCTGTGACCTCAGCTTCAGGATATCATGACCCAGGACTGACTGAGCATTTAGTCTAGAGAGAAATCAGAATGTTAGCTCTCTCATTTAACAGTGTGGAAACTAAACTTCTGAGTGGAGGAGAAGGGAGCCCTGTTTCCTGACACCTCTTTCCATGCCATTCACCCCCTCTTCCCAGGCTCACAGAGAACAAAGCAGGCTGCCAACCAGCCTGTCCTGCTTGCCTGGAGTCCCCTGCTGACTCCCCTGTTAGTCTCTGGTCCTCGGAGAGTGCATGACAAATGCCTTTTTGTGGCTGTGGAAAGAGTAGTCACTGGCCCAGCTGATGTGGCCGGCTCCCAGTCTATCCACACTTCCCCGTTGTCCAGAAACTGCCCATACTCAGGCGGCTCCCACGTGGCTCAGGAGACCTGCCCCTCACCTGGAGCCACCCCACGCTGCTACTGCTGTAGGCACGCCTTCACTGTCCCATTTCCAGAGCTGACCTGTGGCCCCTGGGATTCCTACGAAGCGGGGCCAACATCCTAAGCTTCCCCTTCACCAGAGTGGCTCCTTACCACCCCTGCTTCCCACTCCCACTTCCTCCAGTGACACACATGGATGCTTTGTGAGGGAATCATGTGGATGCAGGGAATACAAGGCAGGAGCCTGGCCTGGGAGCTAGAAACTAAGTTCTTCCTCTCTCTTTAGACAAATTCTTCTCTCCCTCTCTCTCTCTCCCTGCTACCCTCCTACTCAAGGGAGAAACAGGCATGACCCTGGTGGGCCTTGGTCTCCCCATCTGTACAGAACAACTGTTCCCCAGGGGGAACTGGAGAAGGCTCACTCAGCAATTCAGAATTATCTAGGTTAATAGTTCCCCAATGGTCTTCTTTGATAACTGGGTTGGCCTTGTTTAAATGCAGATCCTGAACCAATAGGTCTGGAGTGGGGCTGAGAGTCTACAATTCTCACAAGGCCCCCAAAGAACTGCTGATGCTCTTGATTCACAGTCTATGCTTTGAGTAGCAAGGATCTAAATAACCTGGAGACCTGACTTCTGAGGATAGGCATGAGTTAGGGACTGTGGTTTTAAGAACAAGGTTGTGTAGGACTGGAAAAATCCTTAGGAATCTGATCCTGGAATGTCCGAGTCAATGGTCTCAGAGCTGGTAGTCTCTCGTCTGAGGCTGGGGCAGGGCTATGATTCACCCCAGAAGCAGCTTCAGGGTCACCTGTAGCAGTCAGGGATCAGTAAGAGAAACACAAGCAACAGGGGTTATATCTTAAGAGATGGATTGCAAGGAATTGGATTATGCAGTGGTAGTGGCGGGCTAGGCGAGTGAAATCCATAGAGCAGGACATTGGAAGGACAGGCTGGAACTCCATCCAGCTTGGGCTGAAGCTACTGTTCACAGGCAGAGTTTCTTCTTCAGGAGAGTCTTCACTCACCTTTTATGGAATTTCAACTGATTGATTCAGGTCCACCCAGTAATCTAGGATAATCTTCCTTAAGTCAACTGATTATGGACTTTAATCACATCTACAAAATGCCTTCAGAACAACCTCTGGATCTTACTTGATTGAAAAGCTCAAAACCTTAGCCAAGTTGACTCATCAGAAAGATCATCATATACCTCCCATTTATCACTCTGGGAGCTGCAATTAGTAACTTTTAAGGTTCTTGCCAACTCTGAGATGCTTTGATTCTTGATCTTCAAAGGGGCAGCCTGGAGACTTAGAGAACCCAAAGTAGGACTCATCATGTCCTAGGGACTCCCAGACCCTCTGGATCACCTTCCAAATGGCACGGACTTTAGCCTTCATTTTAGGTTTACCAAACTTCATTTTTAGTTTACTAAAAACTGTTGAGATCTCCTGAGATCTTCTATCAGACACTATACCAGGCACTAAGAGAATAGAAGGGCTTCCCTGGTGGTTCAGACAGTAATAATCCACCTGCAATGCAGGAGACCTGGATTTGATCCCTGGGTCAGGAAAGATCCCCTGGAGAAGGAAATGGTTACCCACTCCAATATTCTTGTCTGGAAAATTCCATGGACTGAGGAGCCTGGCAGACTACAGTCCAAGGGATCACAAAGAGTCGGACATGACTGAGCTACTAAGTATACAGCACAAGAGAATAGAAAATTAGATCCAGGTCCTTTCCCAAGGAGCCCTTGGTCCAGTGGAATTCTGAAACCACAAGATGAATGGTTATATATGGGGATCTTCTTGGTCCAGGGATCAAACCCGTATCTCCCACATTGGCAGGCAGACTTTTTTTTTTTTAATCTCAAATGCTAGTGGAGAGACTCAGAATAAGAACCTGAGAAGGCTTCCTGGAGCAGGTAGTACTTGAAGAAGGCTTGAACGAAAAATGAGAACTCTAGTAGGTGAAGATTGTCAGTGAGAGAGTTTCAGGGTAAGGAAGAAGCATGCGACAGGCTGGGATCATAAGTGTGCCCTGGGGAAGGTGTAGGGAAGCAGTCTTAGAGGAGGCTGAGTTCTGGACTCTTGTAGGTGGACTTGACTTGACGGGTACTGGAGGAGAGAAGTGACAGACCCCAACCTGTGTTCTCCCCGTGGATCCTGACCAGGGATCAGGATGGGATGCCTCTTTGATCCTAATTGAACCACCAGGTACCTTCATCATGCCAGTTGAACCAGTGGGTCACCTCAATTGAACTAGTTGAACCAGAGGGTAATGGCAACCTGAATCCTGATTGTCTGACTTCAACTCTACGCTGGTCACCGAGCAGACCGCAGCCAGCCCCCGTGAAGTGCTTTTACTTCCTCCCCTCGCCACGCTTCCTTTTCTGGGGCAAAAATCTGCTCTGAAGCCTAGGACAAGTGCAGGCTTATGGATGGTGTTCAGGGGACAACACTGAGCTGAAGGAGATAATATTGTCACCCACTGCTGTGTGGACATTTTCTGCAGAGACCACCCCGGGGCCCTGTTCCTGGACCCCTTCATCTCTGCTTGAGGCTTCGTGGCTTGGCACGGACTCAGTGTCCCTCTTTAGGAATGTGCAGGGCCTCTCCTGACCACAGCTCCAGTGCAGAAATAACCATCCGAGAAACATCCGGAGAAGCGCATTCCAGCCCGCTGGTCACAGGACTGGCTAGGGGCTCTCTCCGGAGACCCGAACTCTCAGGCCCTGGGGAAACAGCCTGGAGAGAGCAACCCCAGGCCTCGCGGAGTGCTCTTAGTTCCATGCATTGAACAGGATGGAAACCTGAGATTAGAGATGAACATAGAGTGGTGGTTCTTAAGAATAGCCAGTGAGTGAGCCAGACGCCTGGTTGGGGGTAACTCAGGCAATCCACCTACTCCCCCCTCCCCCGTTTGCAGAGGGAGGACAGGGAAGATGAACCCTGTGAGCTGAGTAAAAGGCCTGTTCCCAGAAAAGTAGTTGTTTAGAGTCAGAGCAATGGGCGTCCAGGCCCTGCCCCCCAGGAGAGAAATCATTAGGCCTAAGCTAAGCCCAGGAGGCTGGTAGTTTTAAAAACTCCCCTGGTGAGGGGAATTTGAAGGTTTGGGAAGCATGGTTTGGGAAGCATGGGAGAGAAGAGAGCTTATTTGAATCAGCATTCTATACTCGGAAGACTGGGCCACTTGCCAGCCACAGCTAGCATTTTCTTTCTGGATTTCCTTGGTGCTTGAGAAACAGTCAAGGGGCAGCTGAGGAAGAATCTTTGAAGTTCACAATCTTTGGAGTTCCTGGGGTCAGCCAGGTGGCAGTGACACCATAGGTCAGTGGATGGCTCCAGGAAAAGAATACATCCCACTCTCCCCAGAGGAGAAGCTCTCAGTGGGAGTACTGGGACAGGAGGTGGCTCCTCCATGGCTTAGCTCTCAAATGACCCTAGGAAAGGGGGTCAGCCCAGAAGAGCCCCCTCAGCTCTGTGAGCATCTTTCACCCAGGAACAGATAGCATTTGGCCCGGCTGAGCCAGGGTGAGCCCATCTTCAGCANTCTTAGAGGAGGCTGAGTTCTGGACTCTTGTAGGTGGACTTGACTTGACGGGTACTGGAGGAGAGAAGTGACAGACCCCAACCTGTGTTCTCCCCGTGGATCCTGACCAGGGATCAGGATGGGATGCCTCTTTGATCCTAATTGAACCACCAGGTACCTTCATCATGCCAGTTGAACCAGTGGGTCACCTCAATTGAACTAGTTGAACCAGAGGGTAATGGCAACCTGAATCCTGATTGTCTGACTTCAACTCTACCCTGGTCACCGAGCAGACCGCAGCCAGCCCCCGTGAAGTGCTTTTACTTCCTCCCCTCGCCACGCTTCCTTTTCTGGGGCAAAAATCTGCTCTGAAGCCTAGGACAAGTGCAGGCTTATGGATGGTGTTCAGGGGACAACACTGAGCTGAAGGAGATAATATTGTCACCCACTGCTGTGTGGACATTTTCTGCAGAGACCACCCCGGGGCCCTGTTCCTGGACCCCTTCATCTCTGCTTGAGGCTTCGTGGCTTGGCACGGACTCAGTGTCCCTCTTTAGGAATGTGCAGGGCCTCTCCTGACCACAGCTCCAGTGCAGAAATAACCATCCGAGAAACATCCGGAGAAGCGCATTCCAGCCCGCTGGTCACAGGACTGGCTAGGGGCTCTCTCCGGAGACCCGAACTCTCAGGCCCTGGGGAAACAGCCTGGAGAGAGCAACCCCAGGCCTCGCGGAGTGCTCTTAGTTCCATGCATTGAACAGGATGGAAACCTGAGATTAGAGATGAACATAGAGTGGTGGTTCTTAAGAATAGCCAGTGAGTGAGCCAGACGCCTGGTTGGGGGTAACTCAGGCAATCCACCTACTCCCCCCTCCCCCGTTTGCAGAGGGAGGACAGGGAAGATGAACCCTGTGAGCTGAGTAAAAGGCCTGTTCCCAGAAAAGTAGTTGTTTAGAGTCAGAGCAATGGGCGTCCAGGCCCTGCCCCCCAGGAGAGAAATCATTAGGCCTAAGCTAAGCCCAGGAGGCTGGTAGTTTTAAAAACTCCCCTGGTGAGGGGAATTTGAAGGTTTGGGAAGCATGGTTTGGGAAGCATGGGAGAGAAGAGAGCTTATTTGAATCAGCATTCTATACTCGGAAGACTGGGCCACTTGCCAGCCACAGCTAGCATTTTCTTTCTGGATTTCCTTGGTGCTTGAGAAACAGTCAAGGGGCAGCTGAGGAAGAATCTTTGAAGTTCACAATCTTTGGAGTTCCTGGGGTCAGCCAGGTGGCAGTGACACCATAGGTCAGTGGATGGCTCCAGGAAAAGAATACATCCCACTCTCCCCAGAGGAGAAGCTCTCAGTGGGAGTACTGGGACAGGAGGTGGCTCCTCCATGGCTTAGCTCTCAAATGACCCTAGGAAAGGGGGTCAGCCCAGAAGAGCCCCCTCAGCTCTGTGAGCATCTTTCACCCAGGAACAGATAGCATTTGGCCCGGCTGAGCCAGGGTGAGCCCATCTTCAGCATGACCCTACATCATCGATTTTCTACCAGGAGGATCAGACAGACAAAAACCCCTCCGGGGTCCACCTCCTGGTGGGGCCAGAGAAAGAAAAACCTGGGCCCAAACTTAGTGGCAGCCCCCCTTCCCTTGGGTGCTGTGCCTAGCTCTGTGCCCCAGAGTCCTAAGCACTCGTCTTCCCCAGGCACCAAAGAGGACTTGATGCCCCCTCTCTGCCCCTTAGGATCATCCACTGAATTCATGGAGGTGGGCTACATGTCATTCCTTGGAGCTGTGACTGATGACATTGCAGAGCTGAGCTAAAGAGAGCTGGGGACACAGACCCCTCCAGTGTTGCTCTGTTCCTACTTGGCTGTGAGATACACCGCAAGTCACATCCCACCCTGGCCTTGTTTGCAAAGGATTGGGCTGGTGATGTCTGAGCCCTTATGCTTGGACTGTCTCTGCTCCAGCTCAGCTAGGACCTACTCCAGCCTGAGATGCTTCCTACCCAGGATTATGCTCTTGTCCCCACTTCACCCCGTGATGGCTGAGCCCTGGAGGGACTTCCTCTGGGTCCATTCCCAAGAATAGAGCTTTGTACAGGACCTCCAAGTCACCCCTTTCTGGAAAGAGCATTTCTGACTGTGGCTGCAGCCTTGCTTATCAGCAGAGCAAGTCCACTGCCCCAGCCCCTGGGACAGCTGGAATGTGGGAGCCTCCCACCCAGAAAGTAGGGGGGGGGGGGCTGTTAACAGCTGGCAGCTCCCACAGTAGTAGGGGATGGGATTCAGGAGGCAGCGATGATGCTGAGAGCAGGCTGACCTCAGCCAGAACTCTCGGACAAGAGGGTAGCCAGGAGAGAGGCTGACAGTCTTTCCTGTCAGGTTGCCCCTGGGCAATTTTTTTGGCTAAGATCAAGTGGTGGCTCAGATGGAAAGCGTCTCTCTACAATGTGGGAGACCTGGGTTCGATCCCTGGGTTGGGAAGTTCCCTGGAGAAGGAAATGGCAACCCACTCCAGTACTCTTGCCTAGAAAATCCCCTGGACAGAGGAGCCTGGTGTCCATGGGGTCGCAAAGAGTTGGACACGACTGAGCGACTTCACTTACAGAGCATACGCAGGCCAGCAAGCACCTTCCCCAGCCTTTGACCAGAATGGCGTCAGGTCAGGGTGCTGATGCCAGCAAGCTCACACCCCATAAGGGCTGTCTCTTATACACATCTCCTCGCGGAGTGCTCTTAGTTCCATGCATTGAACAGGATGGAAACCTGAGATTAGAGATGAACATAGAGTGGTGGTTCTTAAGAATAGCCAGTGAGTGAGCCAGACGCCTGGTTGGGGGTAACTCAGGCAATCCACCTACTCCCCCCTCCCCCGTTTGCAGAGGGAGGACAGGGAAGATGAACCCTGTGAGCTGAGTAAAAGGCCTGTTCCCAGAAAAGTAGTTGTTTAGAGTCAGAGCAATGGGCGTCCAGGCCCTGCCCCCCAGGAGAGAAATCATTAGGCCTAAGCTAAGCCCAGGAGGCTGGTAGTTTTAAAAACTCCCCTGGTGAGGGGAATTTGAAGGTTTGGGAAGCATGGTTTGGGAAGCATGGGAGAGAAGAGAGCTTATTTGAATCAGCATTCTATACTCGGAAGACTGGGCCACTTGCCAGCCACAGCTAGCATTTTCTTTCTGGATTTCCTTGGTGCTTGAGAAACAGTCAAGGGGCAGCTGAGGAAGAATCTTTGAAGTTCACAATCTTTGGAGTTCCTGGGGTCAGCCAGGTGGCAGTGACACCATAGGTCAGTGGATGGCTCCAGGAAAAGAATACATCCCACTCTCCCCAGAGGAGAAGCTCTCAGTGGGAGTACTGGGACAGGAGGTGGCTCCTCCATGGCTTAGCTCTCAAATGACCCTAGGAAAGGGGGTCAGCCCAGAAGAGCCCCCTCAGCTCTGTGAGCATCTTTCACCCAGGAACAGATAGCATTTGGCCCGGCTGAGCCAGGGTGAGCCCATCTTCAGCATGACCCTACATCATCGATTTTCTACCAGGAGGATCAGACAGACAAAAACCCCTCCGGGGTCCACCTCCTGGTGGGGCCAGAGAAAGAAAAACCTGGGCCCAAACTTAGTGGCAGCCCCCCTTCCCTTGGGTGCTGTGCCTAGCTCTGTGCCCCAGAGTCCTAAGCACTCGTCTTCCCCAGGCACCAAAGAGGACTTGATGCCCCCTCTCTGCCCCTTAGGATCATCCACTGAATTCATGGAGGTGGGCTACATGTCATTCCTTGGAGCTGTGACTGATGACATTGCAGAGCTGAGCTAAAGAGAGCTGGGGACACAGACCCCTCCAGTGTTGCTCTGTTCCTACTTGGCTGTGAGATACACCGCAAGTCACATCCCACCCTGGCCTTGTTTGCAAAGGATTGGGCTGGTGATGTCTGAGCCCTTATGCTTGGACTGTCTCTGCTCCAGCTCAGCTAGGACCTACTCCAGCCTGAGATGCTTCCTACCCAGGATTATGCTCTTGTCCCCACTTCACCCCGTGATGGCTGAGCCCTGGAGGGACTTCCTCTGGGTCCATTCCCAAGAATAGAGCTTTGTACAGGACCTCCAAGTCACCCCTTTCTGGAAAGAGCATTTCTGACTGTGGCTGCAGCCTTGCTTATCAGCAGAGCAAGTCCACTGCCCCAGCCCCTGGGACAGCTGGAATGTGGGAGCCTCCCACCCAGAAAGTAGCGGGGGGGGGCTGTTAACAGCTGGCAGCTCCCACAGTAGTAGGGGATGGGATTCAGGAGGCAGCGATGATGCTGAGAGCAGGCTGACCTCAGCCAGAACTCTCGGACAAGAGGGTAGCCAGGAGAGAGGCTGACAGTCTTTCCTGTCAGGTTGCCCCTGGGCAATTTTTTTGGCTAAGATCAAGTGGTGGCTCAGATGGAAAGCGTCTCTCTACAATGTGGGAGACCTGGGTTCGATCCCTGGGTTGGGAAGTTCCCTGGAGAAGGAAATGGCAACCCACTCCAGTACTCTTGCCTAGAAAATCCCCTGGACAGAGGAGCCTGGTGTCCATGGGGTCGCAAAGAGTTGGACACGACTGAGCGACTTCACTTACAGAGCATACGCAGGCCAGCAAGCACCTTCCCCAGCCTTTGACCAGAATGGCGTCAGGTCAGGGTGCTGATGCCAGCAAGCTCACACCCCATAAGGGCTCAGCTTGGCAATGGATGGCAATACCGCAATTCCTGGGTCCTTTGGATTCTTTGAAAATCATCAGTTTGGCACAGCCCTTCTCTCCTCCAGATGAGAAGGCTGAGACCAGAACAGGGTGCAGGGGGAGAGTCCTGCCCCGGCCACCAGCAGTTCAATATTGGAGCCAGTCCTCAAACCCAGCCCTCCTGACTCTTTCCACTCCCTTGGCACCCTAACAGTCATTCCTCCATTCTCTTTCTTTTTCTGAGCATCCTCCATGTGTTGGGCACCACTCCAGGCCCCAGGGACTCAGACCTGGCCCTCATGGTGCCTACATTTCAGAGGAAGCAGATAGTCGATAAACTAAATTAGGTGATTAAAAAAAAACATCATCTCAATGGTGACAAGAGTCAGGAAAACAGGAGAATGGGGTAGAGAGCAATGGAAAGGAGGGATGGACCATCTGGGGATGCCTTCCAGAGCTTGGTATGTTTGAGGAACAGGAACATTAATGGCCATGTGGCTGCAGCACATTGAACAAAGAGATGGAGGCATGGGAAGGGCTGGATTCCGCAGGGCCCTGGAAGCCATGTTCAAGAATTGGATTTTACTTCTAAGTGTCACTGGAAAGTTGTAAGCGGGGTTGTGGTGGGATATGACTTAAATTTTTTACCAGTTCCCTCTGGCTGCTGGAGGTCAGCTGGCTGTCGTATAAGAGGGAAGCTGGGAGACCAGCCAGGCTGCAGCTGAGTAACTTAAAAAAGACAGAATGGTGACGGGTAGGACTCAGGTGGAGATTGAGGAGACTGCAGAGAGAGGTGGATGGAGGGTGTGTTTTCAAGACAGAGTTGGCCTGACCTGTTGATGGATAGGGTGTACGCACTGTGGGAAGGAGGGAGCCAGAGGGCTATGGGAGTGGGGGGAAGGGAATAATCAATGGTAGTCTTTGACCCGAGCAACTGAGTGAAGTTACCTTTTACTGAGCATTTACTGAGATGGGAAATAAAATCCAGAGAGCAAATGTTTGTTAAAGAGATGAAATTCCAGACTTCTTGTTTTAGACACAGAGGTTAATTTTGAGATGCTTATTACAAATCCATGACAGCAGTTAGACAGACAAGTCTACCAGCTCAAGGGAGAGGTCAAAGCTGAGATACAAATTTAGGTCTTATCAGATGGAAATAATATTTAGAGTCGGGCAGCTTGATGAGATCAACTGGGGAGGAGAAAGACTGAGAGAGAAGAGCCCAGCACAGACCCTTCCTCCAGCACTAGGGAGTAAAGCAAGGAAAGGGACCTGCCAGGACACTGGAGAGATCCTGGGGCGTGTAGGGTCCCAGGGCCAGGAGGCCTTGTTTCAGGAGAGAGAGAATTGTCGGCTGAGCCCACTACTGCTGGGTGATCAAGTCAAAAGACCACAGAGACAACCAGTGTGTTTGACCATGTGGAGACCACTGGGGACGCTGACCATGAAAACATGGTGTAAATTCCACAGCTTGCTCCTGGAACGTGGGAAGGAAAGAGCAGTAGGCGCATCCATTATATCTGACCAGCCTGAATTGAAACAGAGGGGCCTGATTCCAGGAGAAGCAGGGAGAGAACAAACAATATCCCAGCTCCCCATTTTTAGACATTTTCATAAATGCTTTACAAAGCTCCTGCAGAGGCCCATGAGGTAGTCATCATTATGTCCATTATGCAAATAAGGCCCAAGGTCCAGCCAGATTATTGGCTCAGGGCACCCAGCCAGGGACCTGAGTCCAGGCCTGTCTGACCTCAAAGCCCCAGCCCATCCCATTGTGCAGTAGCCCCCACCCCCAACTCCCTCTCTGCCTGCCTCTCCCCTGTTACTCCTTCCCTCCTCCCCTCCCATCCATCCATGTCCTTTGATCATTTCTGTCAGCTTCCAGCAATCTTGGCTTCTGCCTCCCTCCGCCAGGAAAGCTCTGCTTTTTCTCTTTGATCCCACACGACTGTCCTCGGCTTTGGTCTCTGCTGGGCCCAGTGTCCCCTCCTCCCTGTCGTTTCAGGATGTGCCGACAGTGGAATGGATCTGCAAGAGTTACCGGTAGCCTTGCGGGAATGGGGCCTGTGGGATGGGAGCGTGGCTCCTGCTTTTCTGACTGCCACTGGGGAAAGAGCCTGGGGGCTCTTTGGGCCTGACTGGGCTGCAGACCAAGCGCCTCTTGGCACTGAAGATCCAGAGATGCAAGCTCACAGGCCAGAATGCCTTGGGAGTAGCCAGGAGGGGCCAGCCAGGCGGGCCATGCGGTCTTACCCCAGTGGGCAGAGATGAGTCTAAATTCTTCTTGGGGGACTGGTTCAGTGGTTAGTGGGGCTCGGGAGTCCTCAATCGGGAGATGTAATTGGCTAAAACAATCCCCTGGCTGCCACCATCACTTGCAGAGATGAAGCGGGAGTGTCAGGAACCTCAGAGTCCCTTTTGGAGCCAGTCTGGTTCCAGTGGGAAGACACGGGTGGGGCCCAGGACTCTTGTTGGAGCTCTCTGCCCAGCCTGGTTGCTCCCCTCCCTCTACCACATCCCCATCCGGGTCGAGATGAGGGAGGCTGCCTAGGAAGCCCAGAGCCACCTCCAGCTCCTACCCTGGAGCTGCATTCTGAGGCCCTGTCTGCCCTCCGGCCCCCACCTGGAAGAGATGAGCAGAGGGAACCCAACACACGGAACCATGGGGCTCAAGCGTGCTCCCCAAAGCTCTGCCAGGGGGCTGCAACAGCAGTTAGCTCCTCACATGTCCCCCAGGTTATTTTTAAGTCACGTTCTTCCTGGTTTATTTTTAAAGTGACGCTGGCACATGGCTGGCTGGCCGCCCTTCCCAGGTGGTGGTGCCAGTTTGGGCCAGGAGTGGAGCAGGGCAAGTGGCACCCCTGCCCCAGGGCTCCCTGCTGAGGGCCCTGGTTACACAACCCCTCACTGGATGCCAAGGGAGATTGCTGCTGTGCAGAAAGCCTGGGTCCAACATGGGGCCAGCAGGTGGGCTGGCGTGGAAGGCCCACCGCCTGACACCCAAAACTCCTGTCCTGCCTTTGATGTACATATTTTGTATTCATGACCTTGA
>SJYV01045960.1:1410399-1433572 GCA_006410875.1 Neotragus pygmaeus | reverse complement strand
AAAAAAAAAAAAAAATCCAGTTGAAGGGTGTGGGTTGCTGAAGTCTAGCCTGCTTACCAAGCCATGCACTCTCCCAGGGACTGCATCCACCCCAAGGGGCCCATTTCTTTTCTAATTCGTCCCAAAGTGCCATGTAGTTAGGGCAGCCCGGCCCACGAAGTACTAGGTCTGGTACTGAGAAAATTCCTGATGTTCTTGGGGATAGTAGACTTAGTGGGTGAAACAGGGGCATCCTGATAGGTGAGAGGGGAAAGCAAGAGGGGCATGGTAGGCCTCCCTTCTTTCCTCTCTATCTCTGTCCCTTCCCTTTCTTGAAGATCCAAGGCTAATAGTGAGAAGATAGCAGAGACAATTTAAAAATGTCCTCAAACGTAGGGTAAGTCAGAGTCAGTAAGAAAAGTCCAAGGCCAGAGGCAGCGTGCTGTTAGGAGTTCCACCTTGAGAGGGGAGGCCTCACCACCTCTGGAATGGGAGTTGGAAGAAAAGAGCCAAGCAAAAGGAGAAGCAGTGTGGGCAGAGCCTTGCTCTGCCAAGAACTTGCTGTGTGACCTTGAACAAGTCCCTTAATTTCTTTCTCTGTGGCTCAGTTCCTGCATCTTTAAATAGGAATAATAAGAGCACCTACAGAATAGGGATGTTAGAGGATTAAAAGAGGTAACATATATTAGCTCGTTAGAGCAGTGGCACATAGTAAGCACTATATAAAGCTCAGCTAAGACTATTTTGAATTGGGGAGGAGGGAACAGTGACAGAGGCGTTTAATCGTTTAAATAAAGTCAAGGGCAGAGAAAGCCAGCTCACCCAGATTCCAAGTGGGGGTGGTGGGGGGACAGAGGAGAAGGCACCACAGCACTGGAAGCAGTAGCTGGGGAGAGCTGGGCACCGGGGAGAGTGCCTGGGTCTGCCCACCTGCAGCAGTAGGCACCGCAGAAAGCAAGCTCAGACCTCCCTGTGTGAACAGGCATGTCTATAGGCCGCAGGAGCCAGGGAGTCCTTCTCCAATTATACCCCGGCTGGGCTGGGCTCTCATCCGCTTCTGGGCAGCCATGTAGATGGTAAGATTGCAAGGCAGGTGGAGTGGCGGAGATGATCAGAAAGGCTGGGAACTCAGAGGTCAGAGGAGAGGTGACAAGCCTGGTGAGTCAGGCGGCAGGAGGCAGGCTGGGGCTGAGTGTCTGCTTCCTTGTTTCTGTGTAAATGGCAGTGTCCCCAAGGATGGGGACAGCTGTTCGCTGTCGCCCCTGAAGATGGCTGAGAAGCCATGGGCTGAGTCTCACTTCATTCCCCCTCAG
Source organism: Neotragus pygmaeus (assembly GCA_006410875.1). Classification (NCBI taxonomy): domain Eukaryota; kingdom Metazoa; phylum Chordata; class Mammalia; order Artiodactyla; family Bovidae; genus Neotragus; species Neotragus pygmaeus. The sequence continues at coordinate 1,432,280 of SJYV01045960.1, read as the reverse complement.
GAACATTTCTGATAGGACCAGAGTGGAGTGGGCTGTGTTTCCATGGAGAGTCGTGGAGTCTTAGACTCGGGGTCAGGTCTGGGCCTGTGTGGAGGAGGAGCTGTGATTGGCAGCTTCTTTCCATCCCTGAGGATGTGAAGGGACAGCAGGGGTTCAGAGGCCAGATCCCGTGGAGGCACCTCTCCTTTTATTGACGTGCAGATGTAACTGTGCAGGGGCGTGTCTGCCCCCATTGTCCCCCTGGTTCTTGTGCTCTCTTCCCTGGATGGTGGACAAAGTCGAGCCAAGATGCCACGTTGGGGGACGTGTGGAGTGTTTGAGTGAGTGAGCGTGTGTGTGCACACACATGCCTGTGTAAGTGGTGGAGGTAGGGACACCACGTCTGCAGGCTGGCTCAGAGGGAGAAAAGGTCCTGGCAGATGCCTCCAGACTGAAGTCCCCGTTGCCTGGAGTCCCTCTCCTCCAGGCCTTGTGCCAACCTATGCCATCTGAGCTCCTNTAAATATTCAGCAAGAGCAAGCTGGTGATGTCCGCAATGGATTCAGAACTACACATCTGATCATCAGTGGTGTGAAAGCAAAATGGCAAATTCTAATAGTAGACTTTCCATCCCCTGAAGACAGTTGGATGGATACAAAGTCAAAATCATTCAAGCGTCTTCTGTAGAACATTCTAAAAATAAAATCTATGGGTTCCAGAATCTTCCACAGGGAGGGACCACATGATGTATATAGAAATCCATAGCCAAGCTGTCTGTCATCGCCTATTTCTTGGAGATGGGTGTACACATACCCCTTAGGTGGAAGTGAGCAAAGCCACAAGCTACCCACAGCACATGCACCAGCAGGCCCAATTTGACTTCAAAAGACGGGAAATAAAGCAGCAAAATATCTGCTCCCTGCATCTACATGAAATGAGATTGAGTTTTCAAATGATCCCGTCACCAAGACGGAAAAGAGACACTTCTTAGGTACTGAGTCTGATCTGTGGGATCAGCTCTAACCAAGTCACAAGAATCTCCAAATTTCAGTAGATTCAACAGAACTGTGTCACCCGATAACCAAGAGAGTAGAAAATTTGGTTTTGACTTGCTTCTTCTCATGGCAACTCAAAGTATTATTGTTATGTTGAAATACAATACAATACACAATAAAAAACACACAAAGTTTTACAATAAAACACAATCTAAACATTTTTAAACTTGAAGCAGATCGTTGTGGGCAGTAAATTCCCCCTCCTCTGCCATGAAGACATTTAGTTAGTTCTGGAAAAGAAAGACGGCCAGGCTGGAACCTCAAACCTAGGAAGACGAACACTGGCCCCTCAGNTTACAATAAAACACAATCTCAAAATTTTTAAACTTGAAGCAGATCATTGTGGGCAGTAAATTCCCCTCTGCCACGAAGACATTTCAACAAAGAAGTTAGTTCTGGAAAAGAAAGACGGCCAGGCTAGAACTTCAACCCTAGGAAGACGAACTGGCCACTCAGTTCACTGCAGGAGAAAAGCCTGTCCCACAGAATTGAAAAGAGAAAACCTAAGCTCTGCCTGGGCTGGAATGCACCATGATTGCGTCTGATCACTTATCCTGGCCTTCACTGCAACTTAGGGAGGCAATTACAGCTGTGACCTCCCCATTCTAAGATGGGCAAACTGAGATTAGACATGAAACCAGTAAGGGACACAGCTCGGTGTGAACCCAAACTCCACCACCACCCAGCTCCTGGTAGCATCTGCCATAGTGTGACCACACAACTTCCCCCAGGCTGCTGCCGAATTCACCTTCACGTGCAGCACCTGCCATTCCCAGGGCACACACACCCCACTTTGGCCGGACTTTCTCTGAGGCCCGCTGAGATCCACAGCACAGCTCCCTCAGAGTGAAAGGTCCACTGGAGCTACTGAGCTTCCCCCCAAGGCAAAGAAGCATTCCCAGCACTGGTGTTAAAGTAGGAATGAAGTTGCTGGGCTGAGAGAGGAGGGCCATTGAGGGCCCCGTGGGAAGGCTTGGCCTTATGGATCATTCGATGACTCTGAGAGCTCTGGGAGGAGCTGGAGTGTCTCAGGCAGCAGCTACTAACCCTATGGAACCATTGAGGGCTTGATGTGTGACCAGTCCAAACGGAGATGTGCTATGGNCTTTGGGGGCCCCGTGGGAAGGCTTGGCCTTATGGATCATTCGATGACTCTGAGAGCTCTGGGAGGAGCTGGAGTGTCTCAGGCAGCAGCTACTAACCCTATGGAACCATTGAGGGCTTGATGTGTGACCAGTCCAAACGGAGATGTGCTATGGATATGAAATACACCCCAGCATGCAGAGACTTCATGTGCAAATAAGAATTCAGAATACCAAGTTAATAATTTATATATTGATTGCATGCTGAAGTGATCATATCTGTCATATATTGGGTTTTGTTGTTGTTGTTTAGTTGGTAAGACATGCCTGACTTTTGTAACCCCATGGACAATAGCCTGCCAGGCTCCCCTGTCCATGGGATTTCCTGGGCAATAATATGGAGTGGGTTGCCATTTCTTTCTCCAGGGGACCTTCCCAACCCAGGGATCAAANCTCCAGGCCTTGTGCCAACCTATGCCATCTGAGCTCCTGAGCCCTGGGGAGGGTGCTGAGCCTAAGAAAAACCTCCTTCACATCTCCTGGCATCTGCTCCCCAATTCCCTGCCAGCCCAGAGCTGTCTGGGCCACTAGCCATGACCAGAAAGGAGAGTGGGAAGCAGGTGACAGAGGCAGAGGCCTCGGGGCCCACGCTCGCTTCAAGGCCTCCCTGCTGAACCCAACCCATCCATCCAGGTTGACTTCATGCATCTGCTGGGGATCCACCACGGACACCGAGCAAGGTGGGAGAAGCACCCACCTCTAGGCAAAACCCAACACCTGCTAGAGAGTGGCAGGGGCAGAAAAAGGGGCCGTTCTTCCAACAGAGGGATGGGGAAGGTGTGCCAGAGGGGGCAGCCCTGGAGCTGTCCTTCCTTGGAGGACAGAAGAGATGAGGGAGGCAACTCAGGGCAGCCCGACAACATGAGGAAGTGCAGAGGGGCCTGGAAGTGTTGGGGGACTGGGGACTGAGTAGATCAGGTAGGGAATGCCTCAGGCTGTGCACAGCCTACACATTGGGCCCAGAAATCCCTAGACTGTGCTGTGTGCATCTGGGGAACTAAGGAAAGCTTCCGACTTTAATACTGACCTTCTGAGACCCTCCGCATGCCGGGCCTTGTACTACAGGTGGCACTAATGGTAAAGAACCCACCTGTCAGTGCAGGAGATTTGACAGACACAGGTTCGATTCCTGGGTTGGAAAGATCCCCTGGAGGAGGGCATGGGAACCCACTCCAGCATTCTGGCTGGAGAATCCCATGGACAGAGGAGCCTGGAGGGTTATAGTCCATGGGGTCACAAAGAATTGGACGCGACCAAAGTGACTTAGCACACGCACACACATTAATCCCAAAGTCACCCAGCTACCTAATCAGAAGGGGTCAGAAAGGCAGTGTGGGTTATGGAAGAACAGCAGGCTTGAATCAGAAGGCCCGGGTCCCAGGTTCAGCTCTAAGTGAGATGCCAATTTATCAGGTTTCTATGTCCCCAGACCTCTAATGGAGACCACTCCTGCCCGTTGGATGACACAGGGCTGCTGTATGGATTTCACAGGAATGTTACTAAACACTATGGGCTTCCCAGGTGACTCAGACAGTAAAGACTCTGTGTGTAATGCAGGACACCTGGGATCGATCCTGGCTTGGAAAGATCCCACTCTAGTATTCTTGCCTGGAGAATTCCATGGACAGTTCATGGAGTCGCAAAGAGTCAGACACTACTGAGTAACTAAAACTTTCGCTTCACTTTTCAGTTTACTAAACACTCTAGAGCACCGTGCATGTGGATCTCCCTAAACCCAGCCAGGGCCCTTCTGCTACGCTGCGCGTTTTGCAAGACATACCTGGGACCCGGTGCTCGGGAGCATGGCTTCTCCATCTGTAGCGACTGGAGCTTAGCCAGGGCAGAGTGTCTCCTTGGACCAGGGTGAGTTAAAGGGGACTTCTGAAAGGAAACAGCACCACCTAGCCAGTGTCAAGGGTCACCAGTCAGAAGCCCAGGGCTCTCTCTCCATCTCTGTCAGGCCACACCATCCCTGTCTCTGCTGTTTCTGCTCACTCTGGCTTCTCTTCCCCTATTACCCTGACTTACATGTGGCTTTGGCTCCCTCTGGTCTCAGTTAGGACCCAGCTCTTGGTAGTCTGGCAGCTTAGCTCCCCAAAGCTGTGCAACCTCTCAGCCCTCAGCCCATTCCCTGGGAGAGATGATCTGATTGGTCCACCCAGCCAGTAATGTGGGTCCTCTTAGACCAGGTGTGCAGCCCTGGCCCAATCTGCTGTGGCCTGGGCCAGGATCACTTGGTGCAAAGGTGCTACCTGGGTCCATCCTTAACTAGGATGTGGCAGGAAGGACAACTCCAAAGACGTGGGAAGAGGGAGGCCATCCCAGACATTTCTGCCCCAGAGCTTTCCTGGAGGCGCCAGCCCCATGCCCTCCAGCTCCCCTCTCCTTACCTCCTGCTCTGTCTGCCCCCAGGCTCTTATTGGAGCATCCCAGGACTCTCCAAAGAGAACCTCCAGGGTGCTGTTCCCTGGGACAGAAAGGACTGGCCATTCAACTTCTGGATTCATCAGCTTGGCAGAAGGCAGGCAAGAGGAGAACAGATAGATGATCTTTGGCAGGATGCCACCAGGCTCAATGCAGAGAGCTAAGACTCTAAGACCCAGATCCTACCCTGAGGGGCTTCCCATGGTCTTAGAATGATGACCTGTGGGACATATTTTGCATGCTCTATTCACAAAGTGTATGGTCCCAGGGACACCTGAAAGCGCCTGGACTTTTAAAGATATTGGTTGAATCCTAGCTTTTCCAAGTTTTACCTGCATGACCTTGGGAATAGTAGTATTTAACTTGAGCCTTGGTTTCCTCACCAAAATGGAGTTAATAATGCCCAGCTTGAAGGTCCTGGTGAAAATTAGAGAAGGTTGCTGCAAGGGTGTCTGGGTTCCTGACACTGTTGCCATTGTTAGCAGAGGCACTAAGAGCAGAGAGAGCAGAGGCTCTGTTCTGGCCTGTGGCTGTCCCCAACTCTCTCCCCTTCCTTCTTACACTCCATCCACTCCTGGTTCCCTCCTGCCACTCCAGACCCAGCCACAAGGGTGGGGAGGTCAGGAGACAAGTCTCCTAGGTCTGGGAGACCAGACCTAGGCCCTGACTGCCTCTCAAAAGCCTTGTCCAGTGTCCAGCACCACCCCGGGCCAGCTGCCCTGCCAAACTTCCACTCTGCACAGGCAGACTTGTCTGAAAGGAGCTTTGCTCCCAGAGGCATCACTGTACATTAAGGAGATGGGTAAATACACTAGGCAGCATCTGCCAAGAGGCCAAGGAATGGTAGAGATGGATGCTGTGTGCAGAGCTGAGAGAAGGGGACACTTGCAGCCCAGAACAGGAAGAAGCCTTTTTGGGAAAAGGCAGTGGGGATGGGCCAGCAACGCCGCACCAGAGGCTCTGAGTGTTTAAAAAAGGAAGGCAGTCCTTAACAATAATGCTGCAAACCTAACATTGGTCTGAAATTAAAAATGTACTTTAAAAAAGAGTAAATGGTAGAGGATGAAGAAGGAGGAGGAGGAAGAAAGAAGGAGAAGATGAAAGAGGAGGAGAAGATGAAAGAGGAGGAGAAGGAGGGAGAGAGGGAGAGTATGGCCTCAGACAACCCTTGATCCAATTTCTAGTGACAAGCAGGACCAAGCAGCTCGGTGCACCAGCCAGGTGTTCACATCCACCCTGAGCAATGCTTCCAGGTGTCCAGGGACATGTTCAGAGACCGCATTCCCAGCCACAGGATCACTGGCAACGTTGCATGCCCTCTGACTCCCTTCTAGTTTCTGGGTGTCCACAGTTCCACTGTCACAGAAGGGCCCCTCTGTATAGACTCACCATATCCAGCGTAACTCTTCACTTAAAGGACCTGCCAATTGACTTGTCTTTGTTCCTGGAGGGCAAGACCAAGGCATCCTTGGCCCCGTGACCCTTCCCCGCACTCAGCCTGGTACTGGCACGAAGTAGTACGTGCTTAAAAAATATTTGTTCAATTAATTAAGACCAGCAAAGAGGAAATAAAGCCCTTTTGCCTTGTTGATTTTCCAGCTGATTTTTTGAGACCAGCAACGTGCTGTGGCCTCCCTGGGGTCCCCATTGCTGCCCACTCGGTCCCGTTTCCAGGGCTGGCTCTGAGCTCCTCCACCACTGGCCTGGCCTAGGCCAGTGGAGAGTGTCTTCTGTGGAGACCCAGCAAATGCTTGGACCTGGCTTCTTGGGAGAAGGGCCAGGAAAGAACCGGGGAAGGCAACTGCTTTGACAGACAGGGAACGAGGTGCCACGACTATCTCAGAATTCAGATGGGCCATGGACCCAGATCCCGGAACCCAGTCCAGAGACCCCAGAGGCCACTGGGATATGTGAGAAAGACAATGGGACTCAGCCTGGCTCTGCCACACACCACACACCTGGTCACCCAGCCACTCAGCTTAGTCTCCTTAGCTCAAAACCAGGGAATGTGCTTTCCAGGTGGAGCATTTAATGAACTAACACTGGTTAGGTTGCATGAGGCGATAGGCCTGAATTTGTAAACCCTGACTCAGTCACTCATGGGCTGTGTGGTCTTGAATGAGTTGCAGAAACTTTTGGTGCCTCTGTTTTCTTATAGGGAAAGTGGAGATAATATCTATCCCATAAAGTTTTTGTGAAGATTAAATAAAATAATGTATGTCAAGCACTTAGTATGGTCCTGGGCACACAGATGCTCCATAAATGTAAGCTTTATGACTTACTGCTATTACTATTGCTGCTGCTATTATTACTACCATTACTATGACTGCTTCTACATCACTGATACCATAACCTTTACCATTAGCTCTACTGGGCGCCAGGCACAGAGTTCCTTAGAAGTTCAAGACCTCATCCCCATCCTCCGCATCCAGAAAGAGACTGAGAGGAGAAAATGAGACAAAAAGGAGGAGGAGGAAAAAAGAATAGGAAAAGAAGGAAGGAAGAGGGAAAGAAGAAGAAGGAAGCAACTAAAGAAGTAAAAAGAGGGTTTCCCTGGTGGTCCAGTAGTTAAGAATCTGCCTTCCAGTGCAGGGGACGTGGGTTCAGTCCCTGGTCAGAGAACTAAGATCCCATATGCCACAGGGCAACTAAGCTTGCATGCCCCAACTAAGACCTAGCGCAGCCAAATAAATAAATGAAAGTGAAAGTGCTATTGGCTCAGTCATTTCCAACTCTTTTCAACCCCAGTAGGCTCCTCCGTCCATGGAATTCTCCAGGCAAGAATACTGGAGTCAGTCATTCCCTTCTCCAGGGGATTTCTCTGACCCAGGGATCAAACCTGGGTTCTTTGCATTGCAATTCTTTACAGTCTGAGCCACCAGGGAACAGATAAATATTTTTTAAAACAAGCAAAAATGAGAAGCTCAAGGCCCTAGACTGGTCCCTCCAGCTAGTTGTGGATGGGGCTAGGAGCCCCTCAGGGCTCAGCATTCAGAAGGGAGAATCTGGGGACCAGCAGGACTTCCCAAGGGAGACTCGGGCAGGGACATGCTTCAGTCTCCTCCCTGATTCTCTGCAGCCTGCTGCTCTGGGAGACTGTGTGAGGACTCAATTTTGTCTCTGGAGTCAGTTCTGGCTGCCCCTCTGCTTCCGCGGGGCCAGCCCGGCTCCAGCCTTCCATTCCCCAGGACAGTCCAAGGGTTCTCACCCTGTGCCCAGCGTCTGCTCAGCGCTGGCGGGGAGAGCTCTGCAAAGTGCCCAGCAACTATGGGTCTAACACGCATCTGGAGGCTCAGGGCCATGGCTTTGGAGACTCAATAATCCCCCTGAGAACACCGCTTTCTCCACTGTTCATAGGGGAGGGAACGTGGCCCCTCCGTAAGCCCAGGATCCTAGAATGTCATGGGTCTCAAGAGCATCTCCTCCAGCTCTTGGTTTCCCAGAGGAGGAACCCCATGCCCAGAGAAGGGCGAGGTCTTGCCTGTGATCACAGCGGTACAGCTGGAAGCAGACCAGGTCTTCTGACTTCATCCCACCCTGGAGGGTCCCCAGGTGGCCAAGTACAATGGTGAAAGAACGGCCTTTGACTTTCAAGCTTGATTCTGGCATATAAAGCCTGAGATACAACATTTTATCTCTCTGAGCCTCAATTTCCACATCTGTAAAATAGAAAATAATAGTAATAATGTAAACACCTCCTCTACAGGATTGCTGTGCCAGCTCAAACAATAGAATATAGAGAAATTACTTTGTAAATGACAGAGTGCTGCTCAAGTACAGCGCAGACATAGCTATTATTCTAGAACTTAGAGCACTGCCTATATTAAGGGCTCAAAACGTGTCTGCTGGCTGAGTGGCTGAATGTTTGTGGAATGGTGAATGATGATGAACAAACGACTCCAGGAGCACTGGTTTGTTTAGATGGGTGGGATCAAGGAAGGCTTCACAAATGGAGTGACTTGCGGGATGGGCTTTGATGGAGGAGTAGAAGCCTATCAGGAAGGAAAAAAGAGCACGAACAGAGTTCAGAAATCGGGAAATGCAGCCATGGCCTCCGAAAAGCTGTGAATACCAGTTCCACATGCAGGCTTGGGCGCCAGACCCTGCTCAAAACCCATTCCTATCCTCAGGGTATATGTGTGGTATGTGGAACAGAGGGAGCTAGAAATTTATTAAATCCTAAAATATAGTTTGTCAGAGAAGAAATAATCTTCTAATTGAACATCCCATGTAATAGGTAAGAAAACTGAGGCTTAGGAGCTAACATGCCTTAACAAAGACCCTATAGCAGGCTCAGCCATCTAGGGCCTATGGACTGAATATGGTCCACTTCCTGTTTCTGTAAATAAAGTTTTATTGGAACACAGCCATGCCGATTCATTTACATATTGTCTATGGCTGCTTTCTTGATATGATGGCAGAGGTGAGCGGTTGCAAGAGACCAAAAGGTCTGTGAAGCCTAAGATATTACTATCTGGCCATTTATAGGAAAAAGTTCACCATCTCCTCTCCTACAGCAAGGTAGTGACAGAACGAGGATGAGAGCCAGACTTCTGACTCCTGGTTGGGTGTTCTTTAACTCCATGCCTGCTTACCGTACCCTCTGGGCCCTGCTCCACCCCACACAACACTGCCTGCAGGATGCAATTTCAGGTGGCCAGGCTCCCGGCAGGCTCAGCTCCAGGACACGTGGTGCAGTCAACTGGGAACACCCAGGCTGGCCACTGTTGCCCCCATGACCCAGCAAGACTTCCTGTTGGGAGCAGTTCAGTCCCTTTTGGGGGAGTCTGACAAAGAGATGCCAACACGAGCCTGCTTCTCTTCCTTGGGCAAAGCAGGAAGAGCCGGAGAGTGTGTAAGTGTAGGACTCAGGCCAGCCAGATGCCAGACTTACAGACACAGACTTTCAAGAAGCACAAGGGCGGGGGGTGCGGGGGGACTGGCATCTCCAGCCATCTGCTGAGGTGGCCAAGTCCACTTTAAATTGTGCTGTAGAATTCCTTTCTCAATGCCAGACTGTCCCTGGTGGATTCATTTAATTAAAACCCCACCAGATCCCATCTGCTAGAAGTTATAAGTTTGCACATGTTCTGTCCAACTGGTCACAGGATACAGGGAGGCCACAGGCTGGGGCCATGGCCGCCTGATGCAGTGGCTGGCATAGAACAGACCTGGCAGGCCCCAGGTCAGCACCCTTCCTGGGACACCCACGGTTGCTGCCCGAAACACGGCCCGCCCTGGGCCTCACGCTCTGTTCATCCTCCCTGGTTCCACCACATTCAACCTTCAGGCTCATCTGTGAGGTCTTCTTTCTTTGATTCACTCATTCTACAGAGATTTACTAAGTGTCAGTTATGTGCTGAGCACTCTTCTAGGTATGGGGAAACTGGTAGTAACAAAAGAGACAAAAATCTCTGCCCTCATGGGCCTTAAATGGCTTCCCTGGTGGTTCAGATGGTAAAGAAACTGCCTGCAATCCAGGAGGCCCAGGTTCGATCTCTGGGTAGGGAAGATCCCCAGAGAAAAGAATGGAAACCTATTCTGATATTCTTGCCTGGACAATCCCATGGACAGAGAAGCCTGGCAGGCTATAGTCCATGGGGTCGCAAAGACATGACTGAGCACAAAGACATGACTGAGCGCAAAGACATGACTGAGCGCAAAGACATAACTAACACATGGGCCCTATGTTTAAATCCACAAATATGAGAGCATATCACACATGGTGTATCTACTTTTTTCCCTTCTCCCCTCTCCGTTCCTTTCCTCCTCTCTCCTCCCTTCCTCCACTCCCCTCTCCCCTCCTGAGCTTAGTTTAAGCCTGAGCCCTTGACAATGGAACCGTGCAGAAGTCTCCTGTTGCATCCTTCCTGCCATTTCTCACTGCCATCCGCACCAACATGCACAGGGGGGCCAGGAAAATCCATCTCCTTACCTCTTTGGCATGTGCCTCCCATACTCAGGAGCTGTCAGTTGCTTCTCAATGCCTTCAAGTTAAGATTAAATTCCTGCCCCTCCCCTTCAAAGCTCTTCACATTTTAGCTTTGCTCCCATACCAACTTTCACTATTCAAGTGGACTTTCTGCTCCAAATAACCCCCAATTTTTGCTGTTGTTATAATATTCATTGCTTTCTACTTAGTAATAGATTTCTGTAGAAAATATATATAAAAGAAAATTAAAATTAATCATGAGCCCATGATGCAAGGGGGCTCCTGTGGCTCAGATATAAAGAATCTGACTGTAGTGAGGGAGACCCAGGTTCAATCCCTGGGTCAGGAAGATCCCCTGGAGAAGGTACTGGCAACCCACTCCAGTATTCTTGCCTGGAGAATTCCATGAACAGAGGAGCCTGGAAGGTTACAGTCCATGGAATCGCAAAGAATCAGACGCAGCTGAAGGGTTGCCACTTCACTTCATGATACAAAGGTAAACTCTCAGGAGCTTTTTAGCTTCTATTTCTATGTGTGTGTAAGTGTGTGTGTGTAGTTACACTTTTCATATTTGTATGTTTACTGTGGGATCCCATTACATAAAGAGTTGTATCCTACCATCTGTGTGCCATATTCAATAGTAGTCTTTTTATGTAATTAAGAGACTCCTAAGAACAGCACTTTAATGGCAGCACAACATTCCACCACATAGCTATACCTTAATATGTCTGCTGCTGCTAAANGGCAGGCTATAGTCCATGGGGTCGCAAAGACATGACTGAGCACAAAGACATGACTGAGCGCAAAGACATGACTGAGCGCAAAGACATAACTAACACATGGGCCCTATGTTTAAATCCACAAATATGAGAGCATATCACACATGGTGTATCTACTTTTTTCCCTTCTCCCCTCTCCGTTCCTTTCCTCCTCTCTCCTCCCTTCCTCCACTCCCCTCTCCCCTCCTGAGCTTAGTTTAAGCCTGAGCCCTTGACAATGGAACCGTGCAGAAGTCTCCTGTTGCATCCTTCCTGCCATTTCTCACTGCCATCCGCACCAACATGCACAGGGGGGCCAGGAAAATCCATCTCCTTACCTCTTTGGCATGTGCCTCCCATACTCAGGAGCTGTCAGTTGCTTCTCAATGCCTTCAAGTTAAGATTAAATTCCTGCCCCTCCCCTTCAAAGCTCTTCACATTTTAGCTTTGCTCCCATACCAACTTTCACTATTCAAGTGGACTTTCTGCTCCAAATAACCCCCAATTTTTGCTGTTGTTATAATATTCATTGCTTTCTACTTAGTAATAGATTTCTGTAGAAAATATATATAAAAGAAAATTAAAATTAATCATGAGCCCATGATGCAAGGGGGCTCCTGTGGCTCAGATATAAAGAATCTGACTGTAGTGAGGGAGACCCAGGTTCAATCCCTGGGTCAGGAAGATCCCCTGGAGAAGGTACTGGCAACCCACTCCAGTATTCTTGCCTGGAGAATTCCATGAACAGAGGAGCCTGGAAGGTTACAGTCCATGGAATCGCAAAGAATCAGACGCAGCTGAAGGGTTGCCACTTCACTTCATGATACAAAGGTAAACTCTCAGGAGCTTTTTAGCTTCTATTTCTATGTGTGTGTAAGTGTGTGTGTGTAGTTACACTTTTCATATTTGTATGTTTACTGTGGGATCCCATTACATAAAGAGTTGTATCCTACCATCTGTGTGCCATATTCAATAGTAGTCTTTTTATGTAATTAAGAGACTCCTAAGAACAGCACTTTAATGGCAGCACAACATTCCACCACATAGCTATACCTTAATATGTCTGCTGCTGCTAAATCACTTCAGTCGTGTCCAACTCTGTGCCACCCCATAGATGGCAGCCCACCAGGCTCCCCTGTCCCTGGGATTCTCCAGGCAAGAACACTGGAGTGGGTTGCCGTTTCCTTCTCCAATGCATGAGACTGAAAAGTGAAAGTGAAGTCGTGTCCGACTCTTAGTGACCCCATGGACTGCAGCCTACCAGGCTCTTCTGTCCATGGGGTTTTCCAGGCAAGAGTACCCAGACCCTACTGGTGAACATTCAGACTGTTTGCAATTTTTCACAATGAAAATGCTGCTATAAACATCCTTGTTCATAAATCTTAGTTCCGATCTCTGGTTCTTTTGCCAGGAGAGATTCCTAGAAGTGGCCTTGCAGGGTCACAAGCAGATACATTTCCAAGGTTCTTGAGATGTATAATGTAGCTGCCTTCTTGAGAGAGTCTGGTCATGTCCCCCTCACCCTCCATTAGTGAGGATGCCACTCAGCCTTGGGTTAATTTGCTCTGCCCCTAACATGCCACATGTCTTCCCAGCATTGTGTCTGCTTTAGCAGCTCCCTTCCTTTGGAGCCCTGTATTTCCCACCCATCCTTCAGGGCTCAGGGAAAATACTATCTCCTCCGTGAAGCCCTTCCTGATACCTGAACTGGAGTTCTCCACCAGTAGCTCTCCCTGAGGTCCCATCTTAAACTCTTCCTGAACCATTTCCCGCTTTTGCCTTGCATCTTAATAATTTGTGTAATAACAACCTTCTCTTTGGATGGGGCATTGAAGGTTTCAAAGTGCTTCTCCTGAGATGTTGCATCTGATTTGCTTTCAAATAGAAGGTGTTTGAGATCAAAGACCGTGCTTTCATCAGCTGGGTTTGCTTCTCTTGGCCCCATCACCCACCTCAAGCTAGCCTTTGACTTAATGGACACTTACAACAACCTTCACTCTTTGTTGTCCTACCAGAACAGATTTTTGAGGACTCCCCTCTGCAGTGAGGACTGAGCAAGATCAGAGTGCCCTGGATTTCAGTCCTGGCTCTGTCCTTGCCCTTTTCTGGGCCTCGGTTTACCCATCTGTAAAATGAACAAGTTGAAATACATAGTCTCCCATATTCCAGGACGGATGGCTCCCTGGCCCCTGGGACCCAGAACAGCCCTGGGGTGCCTCTGAGGGCCCCTGTGCAAAGCTGGCCTCTGGGATAGGCCAGAGGGAGTTGGCCAGGGAGGCAGGCCTGGCTTCAGGCCAGGCTGTGTCTGCAAACACTGACCTTGGCTGCCGCGGCGATTTTCCATGACACCAGCACCGCCCCCCCTCCTTAACTCCCCCTAATCCCATGTGGGCCTGGGGAGGGGGGAAGAGGGGGACTGTCCTACATCAGAGGACCCTGAGCCAGAGTCATGGGGCACCTGTGGATGGGAGCAAGCTTAAAGAGAGAAAGAGGAGAGGGCAGAAGGCCCCCACAGGGGAAAGTTGAGGAGGAAGGTGGAGAAGGGGGAGCACCATGGTGGGCAGTAGAAACAAAAGCTGGAAGAGGAGCCAGGAAGATGGGAAGAGAGGCCCTGCAGAGGGGCAGGGCCGAGGGAGGGGCGCTGTGCCTGAGAACTGTCCTTCCCTGGCGCTCTGGCCTGGAGGGGGACAAACTCCAGACCCAGTTCTGCGCACTGGTCCCTCCTCCCAGGCCAGATCCCTGAGGCGTGAGTGGTTTCCCAGGCCTACCTCAGGCCTTAGCCAGGCCTGGGACAGAGGGGATTCCTTTTGGGCCCTGAAGCTGGTTTCATTTCGCAGGGTCCTGAGGGCCACTGGGAGGGCAGGAGCTGTGAGTCACAATGGCCTCTCCTCCCTGCCCTCCCCCAACCCTGGGTGTCTAAAGGAGGTTTCTCTCATCCACATCTCATACTTCTCAGCTGTCTGGGCTGAACAGCGTTATCTGAGCAGCTGCACCCACCAGGCCTTGTGCCAGACACCGAGGGGACTTGCAGGCCCTCCAGAAGCTCAGAGTCCTGCAGAGCTCCTCTGCACAAATCCAGGCCTGGGAGCCAGGCAGAGGGAGAGGCACCTCCAGCCCTGGGAAGGTGCTCTGAACGTTCTTGGAAAAGGCAAGGTCTGAGCTGGATTCTGGAGGATGTAAGGAGGAGGCCTGCCTCCTTGCCCCACCTCCACCAAGCTGGGCAGCCTCTCTCCTGCCTCCCTCCCGAAGGCCTGGGCAATCTTGCCAGCTTCCTTCCGCCACATCTCCTTTAACACACCAAAGGCACCAGCAGCGCCTCCATTCCTACTTCCTGGCTTCACATTGCTGCCACCTCTGTAACAGGGGAGTGGCTCCCTGTCTGTACCTTTGAGTCCTCCGTGGGCCTTTCTGAGGTGCCCTCCGCAGGCCCAGTAGGAGAGCCCCACCCCCTCTGGGGGCACCTAGGGTCTCACGGCCAGTCCTCGAGAACTGCCCTGTCTCTCTCAAGCCCCCAGTCCTCTCGGGCTGTCCTACCAGGCCCAGACAGCACCCTGAGGTCACACCTCCTCCCCATGTGCAGCTTTGTATCAGCCCAGCTTGCCCCAGAGCACACAGCCTGTGGGCATCTCTGGCCACAGGTCACCTCATCTACCTTCTCTTAGGGCAAACATCAGCCTGGCCAGGGCCATATTTACATTAGATAACTAAGTCTGCGGGGAACCCAGAAACAGGTTACAGCTAGGCATTGCCAAGGGCTGTGTGTTTCTAATCTACAGAGGGGCTGGGCCAACCAGAGGCGGGACACCAGAGAATCTCAAAGTCAGGGACCTGGAATAAGGAACCATAGAGTTCTTGATGCTACAGAAGAATCTTTCCCAAACTGTTGCTCCAAGGAACATTTGTCCAGCAATAAGCACAGTAAGAGAAGCACTCCAAGGTTACATAGGCAGGAAAACGTAAGCACACTCTCCCAACTTTATCTGACCTTGCTCACAAACACGTGCAGGGCTCTGATATAGCCTCCACTTAAATGACAAATAATCCAGTTGAATTCAGCATTCCCTGCAATTTAATTTAACTAAGCAAGACTTTTCTCACCCAACAGTTATTAACAGTCCATGAAATTAGTATTCTAGGAAATCTACCTTTGGGCAACACCGATCTCAGAATGTGGATGCTGAAAGGAACTTTAACGACCATCTAATCTTGATGTTTCCCCAAATATTCATAATAATGATTAATATTTATTGATTCCAACATCCTTGGGCTTCTTTGATGGCTCAGACAATAAAGAATTGGCCTGCAATGCAGGAGACCTGGATTTGATCTGGGTTGGGAAGATCCCCTGTAGGAGAGCGTGGCAACTCACTCCAGTACTCTCGCCTAGAGAAATCCCATGAACAGAGTAGCCTGGCAGGCTATAGTCCATGGGGTCACAAACAGCTGGACATGACTGAGCGACTAAACACACAAAATCCTGAGCATTTTAAGTTGACTAACTTATCAAATCCCCATAGCCACTCTATGAGTTCAGTGCATCATTACTCCCATTTTACAGATGAAGAAACTAAGGCACCTAGGTGATTAGATAACCTAGTCACAGTTGAAATCTCTTTGACTCCAGAGGCTTCTCTTACCTATACCACTAAACTGCAGAGATTCCTGTGGAAAACAGACATATCCATTTTTATTATTTAAAAAGCATAACAATAACTTAATTCAGTCTCTTAAAATCAGTTATCCCATGTTAATCAGAAATTCTGATTGGCAAATGTGTTTCTAATTAATTTTGATGGGAAAATAATTCATTTTTTCACAGTTATCTATTCAGTGCCTATTCTAGGTAGTAGCTACACTGTACTGATCAACATATTGTATTTCACATGTAAAATCCTTCAAGATTTAGACTATATGAATGAGTAGGTAAACCAAAAAAGGAAGGCATCCATAGCCAGGGTGGAAAGGTGAGGACCTTTAATCTTATTTTTCCATGTCACAAATGAGGAAAACTGAACCCCTAAGAAGAAAAAGGACTTGCCCAAGGCACAAGCTGGTTATGGTCAGGGCCAGGTCAGAGCCCCAGATCTCCAGTCTCCTAGTCCCACGATGCTCTTCCACCCAAGGCTGTGGCCAGCGTTCTAATCGTCTTGCCAGCTAGGCCAAGAGTGAGAGGTCAGGCACTCAAGCTATGGGCATGTGAGGTCAACAGGACCACAGAGCTGAGTCCAACCCAGCCAAGGCCATTACCAAGGGCTCAGGCTGGTTATTTGTGCTTTGACTAGAAGGAAACAGGCCACAGGGAGAAAAAGTTCAGTAAGAGGGACAGCTGGACCCCAACCCTCTGTGTCTCCCTGGAAGACAGAACTTCAGCCAATTTCTGGGCCCCTTGGTGATGTTGGGAGGAAAAGAGAAGAACTGAGGCCCTCAGGATCCCATCCCACCTAATTGTTCCTGTTGCCTCAAAATATTCATAATGACTATTTACATCCAGCCACCTGACTTCCTCAGGTAAATTCTATGTTCCAGCCAGGTTTCTAGGCATCTCTTAGCTGGGTTGCTCCCAAGCAGGGGCTTCTGGGTTCTGGTTGAATGAACAGGTTATACTGAGACAGAGGGCAGAAGACAGAGCATTGAGTTTGGGATGGAATAACCCAGGTGATGGTCCTGGCTCTGCCATTCGCTAGCTGTGTGACCTTGTACAGGTCACTCTCCCTCTCTGGGCCTCCATTACCTCATCTGTACAATATAAAGACTAGGCCATATGATCAGTAAGGACCTTTCTGGCTCTGAGGATCGTTAAGTCCATGGTGGATTAAGAAAAGGCGGCTGGGAGAAGAGGGGACTGGCACAGCCCCAGTCAGCGCTCTGAGAGGCAGGCCTTGAGCTTCTTGGTCAGGATGAGAGTTTTAGCTGGTGGGTCATCAGGTACTGTGAGGGAGGACCCTCAGAGAATCAGCCCCAGAGCACAGCCTGTGTGTGTGTGTCAGGCTCACACAAGGACAGAGGGAGCCCCTCTCCCTGAGATGTGCAGGGCTGGACAGGAAGAAGAAAATGGGGACTCCCTTCATCCCTCTCTCCCTCGTAAACCCAAGCCTGATGGGGGCGAGCACTGTGGCAGGCAGCTAGCCTGTTGGCAGGCAGACAGGCCTTGCCAAACTCCCAGTTACTTCCCAGAAGTCCCAGGGCCCCCAGGGAGAGGCTCCACCCCAGCTGGCACCCCTACAAGCTGGGTGCCCACGTCAGTAGGTCCTCCCGGCTCCCTCGCTCTTTCACCCAGTGATAATAGAACAGGCGGAGGGGCGGGGGCACACTCACCCTAGGCCTGATGCTCGGAGAAGCATCCGAATGCCTTGGCATCGCACCCCTGTTGCCATTTCTGCCACGTGCAGCTCAGGGCAGTGTCCAGGGACGGGGCTCCTAGTGGGACGCTCTTCTCTGTGGCCTCAGTTTCCCATCCTGGTTGCCTTTCTGGGTGATAAATTGGCTCTGAGGCATCGGAATGAGCAATGAGTCAGAGTGTCTGGAGGCCTTGGCCAACTCACGAGGCTTCTCCAGACTTCATTATTCCAACCATAAAAAATGGAGATAGTCATAATAACGACCTTGTAGGAAGTTTTTGAGCATTAAAGTTTAAAATGTATCTGAAGGATAAGATCTGAAGCCTCAGCGTGTGGTAGGAAGGGAGAGTGGGCCCTGGAGGGCATCTGACTTGAGAGGGTGAGGCATGTCTAGGCAGGGGCCACCCTGGACAGGACAGTGGCTGTAGCAAGGCACGAGGCTCTGCAGCGGGGGTGGGGGGCTCTGTGGGCAGCCACAGTGGGCATTGAGGCTGCCAGGCAGGCAGGCACTGGGTTTTCCTAAAGGATGGAGGGTCAGGAGCAGTCCCCGCTTATGAACAAACACAAGTCAACGGGGCAGTGGTGGTGACAGTGGCGTATGTTTCAAACGGTGGGATACAGTTGCCTGACCCCGCGGGAACTTCCTGATCCTCAGGACTACACTCTCAGGCTGGCTTTCCCCCATGAGATCTGCTCACTGCTCCTTCCTTCCAGAACTCCACAAATTCCAAAGTACTTTCACGTCCAGTCTCTCCTATACTTGTTTTTCTGGCAGCTCCACACAGCTTTGGGGGTCTTAGTTCCTTGGCCAGGTATCAAACCCAGGCCCCTGGCCATGGAAGCATGGAGTCTTAATCCCTGGAGCACTAGGGAATTCTCTCCTTTACTCCTGATGGCAGCTGTAGCAGTGATGGCCAGGGTAGAAATTAACAGCTGAAGCTCAAACCCCCACAGTGCAGAGCAGACCAGAGGGGTCCAGAGAGGGGAATGGATTTGCCCAGGGTCACATAGCCAGCATATGGTCAAGCCGAGACTGGTCCATGCCTCCCAATCTGTGTTCAGCCCCAGCCACAGTGCCAGGCTCTCCCCCACACCCTCCGCTGGGGGACAGGGAAGGACAGGATGAGGAGCTACTCTGGCTCAGGGCCCGCCCAGCTGTCTAGGTGAGTTGTGGTCTGGCTGCCGTGGCCAAGCTGGCGGGCACAATCTGTTCTCACCCCGCTGGGGCCCAGACGGGCCAGGCCCAGAGACTCCAGAGCTCAGCTATCTAGGCCCCTGGCAAGGGATGACACTGTCACCAGCTAGATGCTATAATTGGGGAGCAGGGGAACCCAATCTAAGAGCAGCCCGCAGCCTCACACACCCCAGACCTCCCTAAGCTTTAAGATCCACAGCGATGCCGACTTTACTGGAACTGAGCTGTCCACCAGCCCAGGTGATCTCTTGGAAATGTGGAGGAAACCTGGCGCTTCATCATTATTAATCACAGTGAGCTCTTATCGAGCACTTGATATGTACCAGACTCTATGCTAAGTGCCTTATACACATTCTCTCACTTATTTTTCCCCTAAAGCCCTGTGATGCAGGTGCTAGTTACTAGCTCCATTCAACAGATGTTAGAAACTAAGGCTAAGGAGGTTTTTTTTAGGGGGAGGGGGCCACCTTGAGTGGCATACAGGATCCTAGTTCCCCAATCAGGGATCGAACCCATGCCCCTTGCAGTGGAAGAAGTCCTAACCACTAGAGCACCAGGGAGGTCCTCCTCAGACAGTTTTTTTAAAACAAACAAACAAAACACATACATAGTTCATAGCAGAGTAAGGATTTGAATGCAGATCAGACACCAGGGCAGATGATATCCTGCTTTGCCATCAACTCATCAAATGAATTTGGGGCATACCCCACAGGCCTGGCTGGCAATGTGTGTGGGAAGGGGGGCAGGAAGGGAGGAACATGACAAGGTCCAGCAATGACCACTCCCACAGAT
This sequence comes from Neotragus pygmaeus, assembly GCA_006410875.1. Classification (NCBI taxonomy): domain Eukaryota; kingdom Metazoa; phylum Chordata; class Mammalia; order Artiodactyla; family Bovidae; genus Neotragus; species Neotragus pygmaeus. Next base: position 1,412,665 of record SJYV01045960.1, on the reverse strand, counting down.
CCCAAGCCAGTATTAGCTGTTCATATGTAGTTGGGGGCCTGAATGACACAGCAGGGCTGAGCTTCAAAGCTGAACATTCTCAGTGCCACTCAAGGCAGAGATCACTTTCAGCTGTGAGCAATCCAGGATGGCTGCAGGGAAGAAGCATTTGGTTAAGTTTGGTAAGGCTGAGAAGAGAGGGGAAAATAGAAAGCTTTACTTTATTATAACAATCTATTGATAAAAGTAGTAAGTATCTTAGTAACCCAGTGAAGGAAGCAGGGCCAGGACCAGTAGACATCATTTTACAAATGAGGAAACAAGCTCAGAGAGGGGGAGTAATTTCCCCAAGGTCACACAGCCACTAATGACAGGGCCAGAACTTGTGCCAATGGCTTCTGAGTTTCCATCCAGGGTCCTTTCCCCTCCATGTCTCCAGGTGGAACTTTTTTTTTTTTTTTGGCTGCACTAGTTCTTTGCTGCTGTGCGCGGGACTTCTCTAGTCGTGAGCAGGGGCTAGGCTTTGCTGTGTTGATCGAGTTTCCCACTGCAGTGGCTTCTTCCTGTTGCAGAGCACAGGCTCTAGGAACATGGGCTTCAGTAGTTGCAACACATAGGCTCAGAAATTGCAGCCTGCAGGCTCTAAAACACCAGCTCATTAATTATGGCACACAGGCTTAGTTGCTCCAACACATGTAGAACCCTCCTGGACCAAGGATCGAAACTGCCCCCTGCATTGACAGGCAGATTCTTGTCCACTGGACCATCAGAGAAGTCCTCCAGGCAGAACTCTTGACTGAGGCCGTGTGATAACTGGCTCAGAGGGAGGCTTTGCCTCTGCCTGGCTCCTGGCTAAGGACTGAAGGGCAGGGTGGGCATGGTATGGGTTGAGATTGCCTGCCTGGTGATAGTAACACCGGAAGGTTCTTGCTTTGACAAAGGCAACACCACCTCCCCATAAGGACAGACTCTACTTCGGGGGCAGGCACAGAGGATGACCACAGGGCTCCAGACAGAGTCTGATGAGGACTGTGGAGTACTAATTCATGGGGGGAGGGGACTGTCTCCTTTCCCCTTCTCTGACACAAGTGGGCCGGCTGCCCCTGGGAGCCCCAGTAGGGAACTACCCCTCAAGCTTTAGCTGGCAGCAAGTAACTCATCAAGGAACCCAGTTTCCCTCCCTTCACATCGAATCCCAGCATGTCCAACCTCCTCCCTTATAGTCAAGGAAACCGAGGCCTGGAGAGGACTAGGAACAGGTCCAATGCCCACAGGCCGTGAACTGGAAGCCAGGTCTCCCAACTGACTCGCCAGCTCTCTTCATGAGATCCATGACTAAGTTCCCAACAGCAGCATCAGTCAGCTCCTCTTCTGGGTATAGAAAAAGGTCGGGTAACTTGAAGGCAGGTTGCTCTGCTTCCAAACAGTGTGACCTTGGAAAGGCACTTAACCCTCCCTGCTTCCTCTTTCTCTCTACCGACCCCCGGGGAGTGGTCAGAAGAATAAAGAAAATCGTCAGTGAGGAACCAGCACAGTGCCTGGGGACAAGGATGCGCCCATAACTGTGTGTTATCTTTTCTTCAGTTCAGTCGTTCAGTCGTGCCGACTCTTTGTGACCTCATGGGCTGCAGTAGGCCAGGCTTCCCTGTCGGGAAAAAGAGGCCAGACTCCGCACCACCGTGGCAGAAGATGAGGAGAGAGCAGGGGAAAGGGAGGCAGGTTTCTGGAAGGGCAGCCCCATCAGCATGTGCTTTCTCTTCTCTTCCCCCGTTCTCCCCTAGGCTACGGCCACGCAGCACCCAGCACCGATGGCGGCAAGGTGTTCTGCATGTTCTACGCGCTGCTGGGCATCCCGCTCACGCTGGTCATGTTCCAGAGCCTGGGCGAGCGCATCAACACCTTCGTGAAGTACCTGCTGCACCGAGCCAAGAGGGGGCTGGGCATGCGGCGCGCCGACGTGTCCATGGCCAACATGGTGCTCATCGGCTTCTTCTCGTGCATCAGCACGCTGTGCATCGGCGCCGCTGCCTTCTCCTACTACGAGCACTGGACCTTCTTCCAGGCCTACTACTACTGCTTCATCACGCTCACCACCATTGGCTTCGGCGACTACGTGGCGTTGCAGAAGGACCAGGCGCTGCAGACGCAGCCTCAGTACGTGGCCTTCAGCTTCGTCTACATCCTCACGGGCCTCACGGTCATCGGCGCCTTCCTCAACCTCGTGGTGCTGCGCTTCATGACCATGAACGCCGAGGACGAGAAGCGCGACGCCGAGCACCGCGCGCTG
>SJYV01045960.1:1340235-1410341 GCA_006410875.1 Neotragus pygmaeus | reverse complement strand
TTTCCAACTCACTCCTCAGATCTAAGTCACCAGGGCAGGAGTTCTCACCCCGATTTTACAGATGGCACTGAAACCCAGACGTGTGACGCGACTTGCCCAAGATGACATGGGTAACAAAAGGCAAACGGGAGCAAGAACACAGGCTGTTTGTCCCGAGTGCTCTTGCCTTCTGACTCTGCCTGCTCTTTGCAAGCGAAGTTCCTGGCCTGCACACCCTGGTATTGGGTGGGCAGCTGGGCCTTAGACCAGGACCAGAGCTCAGGACTGAGCCCGTGCTGGGCTCAGCCGATCTTCCACTTGGCCACGAGGCAGGGCTCTGAGTGGGCTGCTGACACAGGGCAGGACGCTCCCCCCCACCCCCAGCTCCCACGCAGTCTCTGAACTTCCTCCTCACAAACAGGGGAATCCTTAGGGCCAGGTAAGCAAAGTTGAGACTCACAAAAGAAAGGCCAGGAGCTGGGCTCTAGGAGTCTGAGAATCCGNCCCCCAGCTCCCACGCAGTCTCTGAACTTCCTCCTCACAAACAGGGGAATCCTTAGGGCCAGGTAAGCAAAGTTGAGACTCACAAAAGAAAGGCCAGGAGCTGGGCTCTAGGAGTCTGAGAATCCGGCAGAGTGACCTAGCGAGCCACCGGCATGTCCTCCTGGGACATGATCTCTGGCCCCACAGACAGCGATGGTACCTGTGTCCCAAGGAGCTAGAGAGAAACCGCAGCTGCAGCAAGGAACGGCCCTCCCTGTTGTACCCACTGCCTGCCCCACCTGCGTGTGACCTGGAAGCCCAGGTGGAGGGCAGCAGATGGAGGTGAGATCCTAGTCTCTTCACCATTGGCACCCAGAGCGGGAACTGGGACCGCGACTCAGGACACCATCGAGGGGTGGGTGAGGGGCCTCTCCCCCTCCAGACTACCCCCTCTCTGCTCCCATGTCAGCTCCTTAACGCTGCTGAGCAGGGCCGGCCCTGGCATTCAGGGAAGCTGGAGTGGGGGCCCCCAGGGTGATCAGCCCCAGCCCCACTCTGACTACATGCTCAGCCTCTGGGCGCCTCCAGGAGGGAGGAAGTCTGTGTGTGAGTCCTGTCCCAGCGGGGAGGACCTGGCTGCCCAGGTGCCATAGAGAGCGGGGCCCAGGACCTGGGTTTGCCCTCTGTGTCTTCGCTGGGGGGCGGGGTGGTGCCGGCTGCTTCTGTCCTGTGTGTGACCCTGCCCTCGAGGGGTCCCGTCCCATCAGTCCCGAGGGAGCCACAACCAAAGTTGCAAGCAGATGGTGGGGAAGGAGGCCGAATGGCGCTCACAGAGTGGGCTGCTCCGTCTCCAGCCGGGTCTTTCCTAGCGAACTGGAAGGCCGACATTGCTTCCCTCACCCCTCCCACTGCAGGCAGCCTCTCTGCTTCCCCAATGCCTTATGCCTGGGCACACTGCCACAGAATATGCAATACGTGTGGGTGACACGCCCCTGCACCCACACCCTCACCCCGGGCAGCCCCTGGACCCCAAAGGCCGCAGCTGCCACGGCCTGCCCTCAGCCCCTCCTGTGTATCTGTCTTCACACCGAGAATGGCGCCTAATAAATACTGTCCATGGAGACCAGGCTCAGGCTCAGCTGCCTCTGTTATCATGTACCCTTGGCGCTACTGGGGAGCAGCCACTCCCCCGCCAGGGTTTGTGGACACACACAGCAAATGCAGCTCAGGGGGAGATACATAGAGGGCACTTCTCTTCGGAGTTCATTTTTCTCTGGGTGTGGAGGGACAGCTCAGCCTGGAAGTGGGCCCCAGAGCCCAGGACCGACCCAGGAGCAGACGGGCCCTGCCCAGCTGGTGCCAGTGCCTGGAATCAGCTAGCCACTGGCTTCCAGATGTTCCTGAGTGTGAGCCGCAGTGGCTTTTGACACCACAACCCATGCCTATCTATGTACCTGTCTGTCTATCTTTCATGAAACCTATACGACAGCCAGTGCACTCTAATGCTTTCTATTCTAGTTCATGTTATAAAATGCTGGTCACAGCCCACTAAATTGATTTCTCTCCCTACTAATGGTTTGCTCCCTGCAGATCGAAATACACTGGAGAAATAAAAGGGGTAGGGGCAGGGGCACCTTACCCAGTCCTCCCACCTACCCACATAGGTCACTTGAAAGATACAGAGAAAGACCTATTTGCTGGGGATTCAGGAATCAGAGAAAGAGGTGGTGGCACCTACAGGAGGCAGGACACAGCCAGCCTTTGGGGCGCTCCTGGCTGCTCCCTGTAGCAGGGGGAAGGCCCCTGGACCACACTGCTTGGCCTCAGCCCTTGGGTTGGCCACCGCAGAGCTCAAGCTACTCTTGGCTCACCTGCACTTAAGACACCTCATCAAAAGCCAGGGCTTCCTGCCCACAGCCTGTCTGCCTCTATCTTTCTTAGAACAGCTAAGTTAAGAAACAGTGTCATTCTTGAGGTCAGCAGTGACCAGTCCAAGATTGCTTCGACTTTCCTAAGCAGTTCCTACAGAACATAAACTTGCTGACCCTTGCCTTCCTTTCTTCATTACCTAGAGCAAAATCATCAGAATTGGAAGCAATGCCCCAGGGGCTGCATTTGTCCTAGTCTTCCGAGGGGTGATCTGAAAGGTGGGAGTGCTGGAACAGCATCCCAGCCCCTGCCCATAGCTCCTAAGGGCTTGGAACAGCCTGTGGCCCTTGCGCGGGCTCTTTTATCTTCAGATGATGCCTCCCTCACCCTCCTCACTTCCACCCAGCCTCTGAGGCATCCTGCACTAAGAAGTTTATGTACAGCAAAACAAAAATAGCAAACCAGCACCATAGAGCAGGGAGGGGTATAAAAACACCACGATTTTGCCTGATGTGGTGCCTCAGCACTGGCCTCAGATGGAGACCGAAGCTTCCTGGGAGCTAAGAGAGAAAAAGGCCTGCAATGGAAACGTCCCAAAATGTGTCCCATGGTGTGCCTTGTGGGAAGAGAGTTGCTTGGTCAGATGAACGAACCCGAGGGGTGGGGCAGGGAAAAACACTGCTCACGCGCGGAGCATCCCAAGACATCTTAGCTCAGTGAAGGTTCTGAGAAGCCCAGCCCCAGACACAGCTGTTCACCTGGGCTCCACCCAGTGCTGCCCAAATGTACTCCCAGGACCAGCTCTTCTGTTTGCACGGCATCTCCTCATACCCTGAGTCCCACAGAGTGCACTTTGGGAAAGCTGACCTAGTGAAATCTCTGTCTGATGAAGGGAGAAGGTTGACCATTCCCCCTCAAAAAATTCTAAAAGGAGCTTAGCTTATAACTCCTTCTCTAACTGAAGGCCATGGCATTATGAAATACATATTTTATTCCTGATTATGCATCAGCTTGAACCAAGGCTTGGAGCAACTCTTTTGCCAAGATCAGGCAGTGGGTTGGTGGCAGAGTTGGGATTTGAACCCTGGCCTCTCGGCTAGGAAGGGCATGGTCTCAGCCAGCTCACTGCATCCTGTCCCCAGGGTGGGCCACATCTTCAGCAAAGGTTTGGCAGAAGTTAGAGCTGTTTACATGTGTGTAAAGCGCTTCAGTCATGTCGGACTCTCTGCGACTTCATAGACTGTAGCTCGCCAGGCTGCTCTGTCCGTGGAATTTTCCAGGCAAGAATACTGGAGTGGATTGCCATGCCCTCCTTCAGGGCATCTTCCCCACCCAGGGATCAAATCCACATCTCTTTCATCGCTTGCATTGGCAGGCATGTTCTTTACCACTAGTGCCACCTGGGAAGCCCACTGAACTGTTTAGGACGTGTGGTTTCTTATTCGGAACCTTGGTGAGGGGAGGCCATAATTTAAAAATGTCTCCCTTCAAAGATGACGGATCCTGATGGAGCCAAGCTGTGCTGTTCCACCTCAGGTCCTCGCAGGCCCACAAGCAGAATCATTTAGCTCTTTTTTCAGGCTCAGCACTGCCCCCACAAGGCCGACAGCTTTACCACAACTTATCTCAGGAAGCCAAGGGCAGGGAAGGGGTGTCTAGGGCCAAGGAAGGACTTCAGAACAGATTTATTGTCAGAGCAAAAGGCAACAGCCCCACCCCAGGGCACACCTCGCCATCTGCACTGAGTAGCAGGAAGCTGAAGCCCCCTCTCAGTCCCAAAGTTGAGTTCAAGCTAGAAGACTGAGACTGTTTCCTGAGGGGCCCTTGAACTGCCCAGTCTACAGTGGACACGGTCCCCGGCTCTAGCCCAGTGATACTAGAACAACAGCCTCAGGCACTGCCATCACCTTGATCAAAGATTGCAAAGAATCACATACACACATGCACACTCCTCTAGATTTTCGGTCCAGCTACTCTTTTTCAGAGGAAGGGAGGAAGTGATTTTGGTTCAGAGAGAGGAAGTGAGACATTTAAGGTCATGAGGCAAGATAGCCAGGACTGGTATCCAGATATAGTCTCACTTTCCACGCCCCTTCCCACATACCCACATAGAGGAAGCACCCAGCCTTTCCTAACTCTGATTTCAGATGAAAGCTGCTAATCTCCGAGGTTGAGTCACTCCAATGCTGGCAGTTTCCCACATCTACATCTGGACAGACACCAGGAGACTCACACTCCTGCCCCTCGTTGCCCAGCTGCAGGGAAGGGCCTTGTAGGTGGCGCACCACCCCCCACAAGGATGGGGGCTATGATGGAATTGACATGATTTTCTCCATAATTTTCTCTGGCCATGAACTCCCCGAAGTCCACACAAGGGGCATTTTCCACGTACAAAGCCCTCTCACTTCATTGTCTGATTGGCTCATTGGACAACTCTATGACTTAGGTGAGGATTAACACTCCCATTTTACAGATGATAAAACTAAAGAAAGATACAAGGTCCTGAGAGCCCAGACTGTTCCATATTCACTTCCATATTGATGGTGGATGTGCTGGGTGAGGGCTCCTGCTTGGCCCCAGTACTTCTGGGCCCCAGTTGTCCCCCAAAGCATGCCAGGCTGGTTCTCCTGGGCTGGAGACCCCCAGGTGGAGGTGGCCCACAGAACTCGTTAACAGGAGACAAGGAGTCCTAAACATTTTACCCACTTCACTTGAGCAAACTCTACCCAGAGCCCTGGACTTTGGATTAAGGGCAGCAGAAGACCCTTAAAAACAGCCCCTGCCCTTCACCTTGGAAGGGCCAGGGGTTCCCTGGGAAACGGTCACGCCTTTGACCCAAGCCATGTCCCCAAGTCAACACACTTCCACAGTTCTCATTATTGAAGAAGGAGCATGTGAACAGGTCATCCCTGACCACAGAATATCCTGTCTGACTACCAGACTGGAGTCGTAGGAAGAAGGCCTAGGTCCCTGGGCTTGTTCCGGACCCAGTGTCGGGGTCCGAGTGGTCCTGTCCTTCCGACTGCACAGGTTTAACTAAGGAGAGACCGAGGCTGCCTCTGCGGCAGGGAGACTGGCCAGCTGTGCTGTTGTGCTTTGTCGCAAAAACTCTCATTCTGCCCTCATTCCAGGACACAAGAAGTTTCAAGGAGAATTTTGGCTTCCAGAAGGTACTGTGCCAACTCTTCTCCAAAGGTAAAGGACATGCTCAAGAATCAAGGGTTTATTTATTATTGAGTATCTACTGTGTACCCCCGAACTGACAGATCTCACAACCACCCTGGCAGGCAAGTGCTGTTGCCCTCCTTCTGGTAGACAGGAAAGGTAAGACTCAGCGATGTTAAGTGACTTGCCTAAGGTCACATGGCTCAGTTCAGTCGCTCAGTCGTGTCCGACTCTTTGCGACCCCATGAATCGCAGCACGCCAGGCCTCNTAAGTACAGCAGCCTGCGTGGGCAGTGAATGCCTGGAGTGGGGCAACGTCTGCAGAGGAAGCCTCAGGTTACTTCAGAGAAGCCAGGCCTCATCACCTAAGGACGGGTCTTGCTACTGTGTGTGCATGTACATGTGCTGGGGTGGGGGAGGGATTCACCAGAGCAAAGACTGGGCTTCAAGCTCCTACAGTCCAATGTCTCTTAGGCCTTAGGTCTCAGCCGCGTCTAAGTCTGACTGTTTTCAGGCCTAGGTAAAGCCCCTTTCCCTCATCCCACTTGATCTGCCAGGCTAGCCACATCTCTCTCTCGTGAAGGGGATGAAGGTGATGAGTCAGAAGACGTCAGATGTCAAGGGCTCTGTTCCCCCTGAGCACTGGTTCCCACAGATACTCTGGTCTGACCCACCAGGCACCCAAACACCAGGAAATGCACTACACACCCTTCATCCCCAAGATAACACTCCTGATTCAACCGAGCACAGGAAACTTGAGGGCAACCGCAAGGCTGGCGGGGGAAGTGTTTATAGACACCATATTCGACATGAGGGACCATCTTCTTCCTTTGAAACCTCCCAGGGTTTACCCTGGGCGGGGGGAGGAGGGGGGTGGTGGTGCTGAGCACTCAGCCAGGAATAATACAGGTCTAATGGGAGAGTGGGGGCTGGCAGCCAGAGCAAGGGGGTGATGGAGGCAGGAGGGCACAGGTGTCAGCCCCAGGCTGCCCAGGAGACAAGACTGGTACGATGGGCGAGAGCCAGGCACAAGTGCAGGGAAGCTGTGTGCAGAGAAGACCAGGCATGGGATCATAAACCCAGAGGATACTTGGGACCTTCCATCTAAGGGGCCAGGTCTCCGGGTCTAAGCTGGGTAGCAGGGGAGGGTTCTAGGGAGACTCTGCCCCCAACCCCCACTCCTGCAAGAAGTCAGCAGGGTGGTCAGCCAGGGCCTCAGAGGAGCCTCAACCTAGTTTAGAGCCCTGATGTCCGGGTTCCCCACAGGCAGGCTTCACTTCCTTCTCTGCACGGTCCGGCCCCGTAGCCCCTCCCAAGATTGCCATCTTTAAGGGCAGAGGTGCGAACACCCTGGTTAAGAGCAGAGGCCAGGGGAGAGGGGCTTTGATGATAAAGAGCAGGCGGCAGGGGTCTCAGTCTAGGCTGGCAGAGGGCGGGCTCTGACTTGAAACCTTTGCGCATCCTTCTGCTCCCCCCACCGGAACCACGCCCCAGAAGCCACACCCCAGTGGCCTCCGAAACACAGGTGGAAAAAAATAGGTTCAAGCCGGAATCCGATCTGGAAACCCAGGAAGGGTCTGGAAACGCCGGCTCTCGGCTGCCCGGAAGCCAGGAAGAGGGAACTCGAGCGGGCCTGACCCCTCCCGGATCGGGCAGGGCAGCAGCTGCCGATCACCACCGGCTGGGGAGCCACAGGTGACGGGAGCTACAGGTGACGGAAGGTGATGGGGGCGGCGGCCGTCCCGCGAGCCAGCGCCCGCCCGAGGAGCCCGGCCCCACCCGACCGGCCGGGTTCTGCGGCGCGCCCCGCAGCCGGGCTCTGGACAGGGAACCGCCCCCGGTCCCTTCCCTTCCCACCGGTCCCGCCGTCGGTCTAAACCAGAGGGAGGGCAGGAGGGTCAGTGAGGAGGCACGGCGGGGAGACAAGGGTTGGGACCTGCTCCGCCAGGCGACGGGGAGCCCAAGCTTCGGTCCCGCCACCAATATTCCAGAATATCCCTCCGAAAACAAGCGGGGCGCCGAAAAGTTTATCTAGGACCCCAGGTTCCAGCCGCCAGCCCGCGGGCCATCGGAGCCGAGCTCACGCGAGCTCGTGACCCCAGTGGGTCCGAGGGGCGGGACCCGGAGTGAGGTCGGGGTGCCCGGCTCCTAGTCCCACTTTCCAGAGTTGTAACATGTNATGACCACTGGAAAAACCATAGCCTTGACTAGACGGACCTTTGTTGACAAAGTAATATCTCTGCTTTTCAGTAAGTGGCAAAGCTCCACCCAGGAATCTCTGACAATACTCAGTGCACATCCTTGCCTGGAAGGCCTCTAGTCCAGCCTCCCCACAAAGCAAAAATCCCCTCAGCATCTTACCTACCAGGCCATCCGGCCTCAATTACAGGACCCTGGCCCTCTGAGGCAGCCCCTTCATTCACTGAAAAGCATCTCTATGACCATATGGAGACATCGGCCACATTCTTTCTATTGAATTCTTCCTATTCAAGAACAGCTCCCCACGTGGACAGGTACCTCCCGATCTCCAGGTTAAACATCCTATTTGTTCATCCACACCTCCATAAACAGTGCATCTAGACCTCTCATCAGCCCTTCTCTGGAAGAGCTTTGGGTTACTTCTTCCTCAAGAGCTTGATCTGCCTTGGGTGGTCCAGCCACACAGAGGTGATGACCCTCTCCTCCCTTGCTCTGGATGCTCCTATTAATGCAACTTAACAGCACATCCAACACATAGGCAGCCACCTCACAGTGAGCTTGCAGCCCACCAAAACTCTCCTGGAGCTTGTCGTGTGAACCACTGTGGCAGACACTGTTGTTGCTGTTTAGTCCCCCAGTCGTGTCCGACTCCTGCAGCCCCGTGGACTGTAAGCCCCACCAGGCTCCTCTGTCCATGGGGTTTAACCCCCTGCCAGGCACCTCTGTCCGTGGGATTCTCCAGGCAAGAATACTGGAATGGGTTACCATTTCCTTCTCCAGGGGACTCTTCCCGACCCAGGGATCAAATCCACTTCTCCTGCATTGCTGGCGGATTCTTTATCACTGAGCCACTGGGGGAAGCCCAATCAAGAGCCATCCCTGCGCCCCTCTGCCTTGAAGGCAGAGGGAGACATTCCTCGAGTGCTCACGCTTCCCCAATCCCAGTTCCAGGAAACAAGCCAGTCTCAGTGACCTCAAGCATCTTTCCAAAGATTGGGTGAGTATGTGTGCTCCATTCTGATTAATGGGTTCTTCAGAAGAGTCTGCTGGGGGCTACTGGGAGAGGCTTTCCTAAAAGAAATCCTAGAAGAGGAACTGCTGCTCTACTTTGATCGGACCCTGCCTGGAGTCCTGGCAGCCATGAGAGAAGACCTTGTGGGCACAGAGAGGCTGGCAGAAGGAGCAGACGCAGAACTCATTCATCACTGTGACAGTGAGCAGCCCCTGGAACCCCTGACCTCAGGCCATCTTGTCACAGGAGGCAGAAAGTGTAAGACCCAGATGGATTTCCATTCCTGGCAGCTGAAAGCCCCATAGCCTGCAGGGTTATTGCACTGTCTGAACCTGGTGGACTTTGTTTTTCCTGCCTTCACAGCCTTTAGCAACAGTAGCCTGCTTCTTCCATTCCTGCCTCTTAAATAACAGCTGGGGCCGATCCCAGAGGTTTGTGGTCACTCTTGGGTTTAAGGAAGTCCCAGTCTAGTCTAGTTTAAAACTTTAATCTCAAATCCATTCTAATGCTTGTATTCTCCCTGTTCCCAGAATAGACTATCCTTCAATTGAAAGGACTTAGAAANTAACAGCTGGGGCCGATCCCAGAGGTTTGTGGTCACTCTTGGGTTTAAGGAAGTCCCAGTCTAGTCTAGTTTAAAACTTTAATCTCAAATCCATTCTAATGCTTGTATTCTCCCTGTTCCCAGAATAGACTATCCTTCAATTGAAAGGACTTAGAAAGGGAAGGAGGCATGCTCTTTTCCCCCACCCCCTCCTTCTATTTCTGACCCTTCCACAGCCTCAGGCTGGAGTGAAGACTTAGAAAGACAATGGAAGCCCAGCACGGCCTGGCTCTCTGGCTCTCGAGGGCCCCTTTGGGAGCTTTCAGAACCCACACAGGAGCCTCTTCAGTGCCCCCTCCCACAGAAGGCCAACCCAGTGTGTCCTCAGGCTCCAGCCTGTGGGGGTCCCCCTGAACAGAAAGGCCAGCCTCCTCTGGCCCTGCAGCCTGCCCTCTTGGGGGAATCTGTAAAAATCCAAAGGTGGCCCAGCCATCTTCCAGTGTCCCCTTGGCCCACCGGACACCCACCATGCCAGACAGAGGGAGTGCGAATGGCCCCCAGGAACTCCTGCCACCTGTCCCCAGTGTTTATCAGACTTGTTCAGATAAGCGGAAGATGGAAGAGCAAGTTCCTGGCTACGTAGATATCTAACCTGGGAAGAAGATGCCATCTCTCCTTCTGGTAGTCTCTGCGGCTCCAACCTGGCCAGGCTGGGGAACAGGGAACCAAGGCATTCTCCCCCAGGCTGACAACTCATAACTAAAGTGAGCCTCCCTCCTGACTCTGATTTCCTGCTTACTTATCCAGGCCAGGGAGGACTGAGAACATCTCTTTGTCCTTGACCGTGCATATGCCAAAAAGCAAATGCCACTGTAAGAGAAACAGTTAATGCCTGCTATGTCCCTTTCAAGCCAGGTCTCTCCTGGACTGTAGCGAAGCAGTTGCTTTGCTTAATGTTGGTGTAAAATCTCGCTGACATAGCACTACTAGAATCTCATCTGGTTGGTGTCAGGCTTTTGATGATGTTCTGGATGTTGAAGCCTGGTTCTACTATTAAATCTACTCCCGCTCTCTCCCAGCTCCATATCGCCCACAGATTCAATAATCCAGCTTCCTGTGCTATTATTCAAGGCTTTGATGAAAATATCAGAAGGGAACAAAACCAAATCGAAGACCCTTCATTGGGGGTGACATTTATTCCAGCGTGTTCCTCATGAACTGTTACTGACTCCAGCTACTTACCGCTTCCTTTTATCTGTTTGATCATTGCTCACAGGTGATTGGGCTCTCTAGTCCATAGCTCTCTAGTCTCCTGGGATGTCAGTGACCTGAGCTGAGCATTTGGACTTGCTGAAAATAGCAAGTGCCTCTTTGCTAGCTCAGCCTTCCCCCGCTTCCCCCACTACTTCATTTGGGCATGTTCATTTAGCTCCACTCTGCCCAGCCACATCTCAGCCCCAGCTCCAGGCCTGAGCACCACTCATCTCCTCCACTTCTCACTTCTTGCCTCAAACTCAGCTCCTCTCTCAGGCAACTGGTCTACCCTTGAGGGGAGAGGCAGGGGGCAATCACTGGAGTACTTAGATGACCTAGGAGCTGGAATCTGCTACAGGAAGCCACTGATATACAGGTCCCTTAGGTCAGCTGGGGCTGGGGCAGGTGGAACACCGAATATTTATTAAGTAAATGCCAGGAGCTGGCCTAGATGTGTTACCGGATCCTTATCACATCCCTCATCACATCAATTGTCTCCATCTCCTAGGTGAGGAGAGGAGGTGAGGGAGGTCACATCATTTGCTTAAAGTCACCTAGCCAAACAGCAAGTGGCAGAACCGGGTTTTGACCCTGGGTTAGGGCTTCCACCTTCCACACCAGCTACCACACCCTCTGGGTAGCTGTGCCCACTCTGTTTTCTCACCTTCCCAGCTCCACTCCCAGGCAGTTAGGCACCGGTGGCTGCTCCAGCAATCTCTGGAAGACAGGGCCTGAGCACCGCCCTTCTGAAGCCCCCAGGAGGGAGCAGCAGGTTGAGAGTGAGAGGAGGAGAGAGGAGGGGGAGGGGTGATATCAGGCTGCAGGGACGTGAGCGAGCTCAGTGTTCCCAAGACCCAAATGATTGGGGATTAATCCTCCAGATCTGGCGTCGCAGATGCGTCCTGAGTCTGTGGCCACCCCACCCCCTCCAGCCCACTGCGGTGAACAGATGGACAGACCCCTCCCTGGGTCTAAGTAGGGCACTGCAGAGGCTGCTGGGAGGCCGGGAGGGAGAGGAGGGGCAGACCCAGCTGCACCTCCCCAGCCTGAGCCCCCCACCTTCCAAGGCAGGAAGACCCAGCTCTCTGAGGGCCAGCTCTCTGCTGCCAGTGGTGGGGGGTGCTCCACACGAGGCATAGACTCCAGTCCCAGTTGAAGAACAGGGATGAGCACTGCAAGGGATTCGTGCACAAGTCAGGCGGACCTTTGCAACCTCCTTAGCCTGAGACCACAGGAGCTGATGAGGAATGGGAGTTTCCTCCTCAGAGCTCTAAAACAAGGCGAGGGCGGCGAGGTGCCCAGAGTTCCCATCACTGTGAGCACAGCAGGGTGGGGTAGGCCCTGGGGGACCGGGACAGTGCAGACACAGAAACACAGCAGCTGTGGGAGCCGGAGGCACCCTAAGACCCATGAGTCCTCATTATGTTCCAGAAGGGAACACTGAGGCTCAGCAGGGAGGGCGGACCTGCACGCAGGGAGTGGGTGACAGAGCCGGGGGGCTGCCAGCTCCCTGAGTAGTGCTGCCTCCATATCAACACAAGCTGCTGAGCTTTATTTCTAATAGCAAAACAGGAAAAAGCCAAAGGTTCACCAGCAGGTAGATGGATAAACCAACCGGCTATTTCCCTGCCAAGAACTACTAACCACTCAGCAACGTGAAGGGATGAGCCCGTGTTACCTGCAACATGGATGCATCACGATCACGTTGAGTGACGAAAGTCAGGCAGAGAGGGCACACTGTAGAATTCCATCCACATAAGCTCTGGCAAGTCTAAGCTGACCTCGGGGATCGACGGTCAGCAGATTGATGGTTTACAGCGCCAGGAGGGGCACTAAAAAGGAGCCCAGGAAAGATTCGGGGTGATGGATATTCACTGTCTTGATTGTTTTGTGCTGATGGTTTTGCAGGTACACACACCTTCCAGGGGGAGGAAAGGGCAGATGCGGGGAGAGCTGGCCAGGGAGGGGATGGACACAGAGCAGAGCTGGCCCTGACTGAGCCTGGAAGGAAGGCTGGGATGTAGCCAATGGCAAAAGTAATGGCGGGAGCTTGAATGAAGGCTCAAACAAGGCAATGCTCTCAGAAAATTCCAAAACACCGGAAAAAGCTCAGAGCTGCCTTAGGAAGGGGAGGGTATGGGGTTGAGGAGGGGAACTCTGGGTCTGTCTCCTTCATGGTTAGATCTCTGGAGTACCTCACAAGTAGATCTCACAAGTACCTACAGTTAGCAGGCATCAAAAGACAGTCATGGACTTGTGACTGGGAAGAAAAAAGAGGAAAAAGAGGAGGGGAGTGAAAGAGAGACCCTGGACACGTCCACCAAGCTGCAGTGTGTGGCTGTATTATTCCACAGGCAGTAGGGAGCCAGGGGGAGTTTCAGAGCAAAGGAACAATGCACATAATTTAGAGTTTCCAAAAATATACCTGGAAGCAAAGTGCAGGGACCTCCCCCCACTCCACCCTGATGGATATACCTGCTCTCGGAAGGACTGCTCCATCTCTGTACCAGCCTGATGGGGGTGGTTGGGGCACACAGTGGGCCCTTCTCCAAGAGCTGGAAGGGCCCCATATCCCCAGCTGCTCTTCCAGAGCTGAGAACAAGCTCCACCCCTTGCCTGCCAGGGAGGCCAAGGAGGGCCTGTGGCATAGCCGGAAAGGGAAAAGATTTTCAAAACCCTGTACTGGGATCTCCCTGGCTCTCCTTGGCCTGACATGTCACATGGGCTGCTAACCCACAGCTCAGCTCTTCTAGCATCAGCAGCAGCCCCAGAAGCCCAGCCTCCAGGGCAGGAAGAAGGAACACAGGTCTGCAGGGGTGTGCTGAGGCCAGGAAGGGCAGGTACCACATGTCCACTGGGCTCCTCTACCAGTCAACAGCTAAGAAAACTCAGAAGGCCCAAGTGGGTTCCCCAGGACACCACCTCCCCCAGGACCAGCTCTGTGCAAGTTGAATGGGCTCCCAGGATATTGAGCCAGCTGTCTGCCTGAGACCAGACTGCTGTCATCCTGTTTTCAATTCAAGCATCAAAACTGAGCAGCAGCTACCTGGGGTGTCAAGATGAACCTTGTAATCTACCACACCTGGCAGAGCACTTTACAGTTGATCCCTTTGTCTCCTTTCTGAAGCCACGAAGCAGTCAAATCCTACAAATAAGGATTGCATGCTTCAGCTCAGCCTGTGGACTCTTCTAAAGTCCCACAGCTAAAACGCTTAAGAGAAGGGAGCTTTAGCTTCCAAGGCAATCTCAAGAAAGGCCCAGAAAGCATGAGGACAGGATGAATCTTCACAAGGAAATTTAGAGATAGCTCAGGGTAGGACCAAGCTGTCCCAGCCTCGTAGGTCTGCCATTACTGAAAGGCCCCAAAGGGATCACCTTATCCTGTCCCTCTTTTGTAAATGAGACTCAGTGCTAAAATAATGTGTCCATAGTCTTTACAAGGAAAGTGGCAGAGCCAGGATTGGGCTGAAAGACCTCTCTGGAATTAACACTTGTGGAGAGTACATCTCTCTTCCTTCCTGCTGATTCACAGGGAAAAATCTGACCCTCACATGTGGACAACGTCCCATGTCACCAAGGACGCACCAGGAGCTGCCAGGGAGTCAGTGTGGGCCCAGATCCCGTCTTCAGCAGGGCCGTGAAGGCTCGAGCGGGGCTTACCTTTCCCTGACTCAGTCTGCACAGGACAGAACTCATCATTGTGCAGGATTTAAAGAGTTAGAAGGAACCCCCCAAAGTCATCTCCATCTGCCTCATTTCACCTAACAAAAACCTGAAGCCTGAGAAAGACCAAGGAGGCAGTCACACTCTGAACTGGGAGAGTAAGAATCAGGGAGATGCCTGGATAGGCTGGCCACGGGGTCCTTGGCGGGGGCAAGGTATGCATAAGTAGAGTTATGTGGGTCACAGGCTCACCCTCTCCCCTGTTCCCACAGCACAGGCGGACACCCTGAAGCCTGTCCGCCAGGGCCCTGGGGCCAAGTTAAATTTCTCTACCACAGGGAAGAGAACAGCCACCAATGCTGAGCACCTTCCAGATGCCGGAGCCATACGAGCCGGGAATTACTCTCCCCTTTTTACTGATGAACCAAGACTCAGAAGATTGAACGACCTGCCCAGGTCACACGAGCGGGAAGGAGCAGAGCCTGGCCTGAAAATGCAACGTCCTTCCCACCAGCAGCTCACTGCCTCAGTCTGGGCCCCACTGCTGCTCTTTCCTCCCCAGGGTGAATTGCCCCAGCTTATCGGCTCAGCCAGCAGCCCTGAGATGGGGTCTCTGTGGTCCTTCCGGTGCCCTTCTCCAGCCCTGCTTCTGGGATCATTCAGTGCTAACCCAAGACCCCTCACGCAGGAGTCTCCCCATCAGATAGTGCAGAGTCAGCCCTGCCAGCAAAGACCAGCTCACCAGACCTTGGATAATCTCCAGGTAATTGTCTTGGGAATCTGTATTTTTCCCTTTTTACAGGAACCTGCTGGAAGCACTGCTTTGGAGAAAAAAAGTGAAGAAGCATGGGATCTATGCTTCCAGTAAAGGTCTCCCACAGGTCTGTCTATGCTAGAGAAAGGAAAACTTATTTCCACTTGACTCTCAGGCCTGAAGCAAGCTGGTTTTGATTCCCCTTGGAATGGAAAAAGAGCCCTTTCTGGGAGGCACAACCTCATGTGGTGAAAAACATCCCCATTGTGCCTGAGCTGAGGAGGATGGTCGGGAAGGATGCCCCTTCCTCCAGGCACCTCCACACCTGGGGGAGCCACTCAGCAGGAAAGAGAGCTCCAAGGTGCCGACGCCCTGCCCACACGGTCACGTCTCACTCAGGAGGAGACAGACGTCCTCCCCTGACACGCTTGCCCTGCCTGCACCCTCCTGGCTAAAACCCTTCTCCACTGTGGAGAAAAGGCCATTTGCCTGGAGTCGCTAAAAATTACACGTTAACAGCCCTACTGATTTCCAGCAGTTTCAAATGCTAGCTTTGGCCAAAAACTTCTTTAAAAGGCCAGGCTCCCTTCTGATTCCATAGCGTTTACATTTTATAACATTTAAACAGAAGCGCTTTCAAGCAAAGATAGGCAGTACTTTCCTCGAATGTCCCCATAAAAAGTAAAATCTGAGAAACGTCTACACTGGATGGTTAGTGAATGCCTTCTGAGCCATGTGATGATTAGCTCCATCTGCACAATAGTTCAGAAAACTGCTGTCTCAACTGGGGACTCTCCTTCTTGGAGAAGACCTTCTGCCTCCCATCTGGGCTCGGTCCTGGATATCAGTTCCCAGGAGAAGGTGTTCTCTGTGGAGGCAGCTGAGTCTCCATTCTTTACATGCATACCAGCTACATTAACTGAGCTCTTCTCTGTCAGGGGTAGACACTACTAAGGGAACTACATAGAAGAGCTTATTTGTCATCAGTGCTCTGGAAGGGCTTACGTGGGAAAATAATCTAAAAAAGAGTGAGTATATGTATATGTGGAGCTTCCCCGGTAGCTCAGCAGTAAAGAATCCACCTGCAATGCAGGAGATGCAGCAGACACAGGATGGGTTCGACCCCTGAGTCAGGAAGATCCCCTGGAGGAGGGCATGGCAATCCACTCCAGTATTCCTGCCTGGAGAACCTCATGAACAGAGGAGCCTGGCGGGCTACAGTCCATGGGGGTCACAAAGAGTAGACACGACTGAAGTGATTGAGCATGCACAAGCACATATGTATAACTGATTTACTTTTTCTGCACACCTGAAACTATCACAACATTGTAAATCGACTATACTCCAAAAAAAAATTTTTTTTTTTTTAGTTTATTTGCCAGATCAAGGCAATAGGGTATAATATGACTATTATGCCTGTTTTGCAAATGGTAAACAGAGGCTCAGAGAAGTCAACAGACATGCCCACCATTGATTCCATAGGTCATATCCTTCAACTATCTGTGCCCAGGCCAAGGAATAGCTAAACTGACAGGGAGTCTGAAACCTTGAGTGCCAAACCTGGGGTCCTGGCAACCTCTAAAGTAGGTCGCCTGCCACCCCCACTTAACTGCATCCTCTACCCTTGGCACCAAGAGAAGCTGAGCCCTCAGCTTCTTCTTGCTATTCCACATCTCTCTGAATCACTCACCTTATGATGCCCAAGATACTCCTGGGGGGTTGCTTTTTGATGTTAAGCTTTCTCAGGTGACTCACAGACCTTTTAAAAAGCTGGATGGGCCCCAGCCATAGAGTCTGTCCTTTAGCAGCAGCAGCAGCACGCCATCTAGTGGCTGTGTGGTGAACCTCGTATTGGCCAACCGGCAGGATCTGGGAGGCCCTTAGGTTGTCAGGTGATCCAGGTGAAGTTCAGAAAGGGGAAGTGACCATCCTACAGGCACACAGCAAGTTAGTATTCAGTCTCCAGGACCATAACCCAGATCATGGTCAGCAAGACTGTGGACTTCACACACAGTTTCAGGGAAGCTATGTGTCTGGAGGTGAGGTAAGGTGAAGTCGCTCAGTCGTGTCCGACTCTTTGTGACCCCATGGACTATAACCTACTAGGCTTCTCCGTCCATGGGATTCTTCAAGCAAGAATACTGGAGAGGATTGCCTTTTCCTTCTCCAGGGGATCTTCCCGAACCAGGGACCAAACCCGGGTCTCCTGCATTGGAGGCGGACACTTTAACCTCTGAGCCACCAGGGATTTATGTGTCTGGGAATAGATCTCAATTCTAGTAGCTGTAAAACTAAACCATCCTGTTCACAGTGCACCATTGTCCTGGTACTGAATCCTTTATCCTGTTTACGACCTATATTTGAATATATAAAGATACATATGATGTAAAATCCAAAAGGTAGCAAAAGGGTATGTGGTGAAAAGAGAGTCTTTTAGCCCTCCACCATCCAAGTCTTGGGTTATCAATTTCTACATGTCTGTCCAGAGCAAAACTTTGTAATTTACATTTTTTTTTTTCTTAAACAAATGGTAGCATTTCCTACACAGGACACTTAGTAAGGTATCTTTGAAGCCACTGAACATCAGCAAATAGAGTTTTCTTGTCCGTTTGTAAAGTCACTCTGCTTGTCCCTTTGTAAAGCCCTACTTTGTAAAACCACCCTTTCTAAAGCCATACATGGATACAGGATCCATGTATCCTGTCAGGGGTACATGGAGGTGCCACTTAACTACTTTACTGCTGATGGACATTTACGTGGTTTCCAATCCTCTGCTGCTTTAACAAACACAAATGGAAAACCCTTTAGACTAAATCTCTGGAAGTGGAATTGCTGGAATTATCAGTGGTGATTCATTTTGGTCTCATATACCAGCAAACTCAATATAATGAGGGCTTAAATACTTAAAGCCAAAGATGTTACAGAAGAAAGGCAAAAGGAAAGATTTGAAAATGACCTCATGAGATCCTGAAGCTGGAGGCAGCAGGTGTCACCTAATCTAATCATCTCTGGTCACCATAGAAACCAAAGTCAGTCCGGAAGAGCTTGTGAACAACAACGTCTGCACCAGTTCAGAGCATCTACATTCCCTTCTCCCTTCGAGGTCCTGGCAGACCCGGTTCCATTGTCTCCTGGCTCTACCTTAGGAGAGAGCTAAGACTTGATCCTGGCTCCACACTTCCCAGACCTCTCTCTCCTCCTTCCAGCCACAGTCTCAGATGGCTGCCCTGCAATGCCCACCTGGTTGGAAGAGATGAGCAACTGGATACACAGTCCAGCATCCCAGACAAAACAGAGCTGGACACTAGTTAGAGTAACAGAAACAGAATTTTATTCAGGACGATTCCAATACAGGGAAGGAGACCTCAGCATAGAACAAGGCTCAATTCCAAACACAGCATGAGGAATTTATAGCTTAGTCAGGATCTATAGGGTCGGGGCTGGGGAAGGGGTCAATGGATCGAAAATTGCCAAGAGGGAATATCAGGAATGAGGGGAATTTTGGCTGAACTAACTTAACCGGATTCTTGCTGAAGACAGGTCAGGGTAATCAGACATCCCCTGGGGGATAGGTTGATCAGATAACAAAGATGGTCCCCTTGGATATGGAGGGTGGGGGAGGTGCCGATTAAACTGACTTGGCAGGGCTCTAGATAAAACTGGATTTTATAAGCAAGTGCACAGATGGTCCTAGAAGGTTAAGGAGCCTGACTCAGGTCTGGTCTCCTGCCCATCAGGAGGGCACCTTCTAGTCGGGGAACAGTCTGCGCAGCAGGAAAATGCTCCAAGACGTACAGCAAAAACTTGTTCAAATTAAAACAGGTCTGACCTGGCCTGTCTGTCTTGTGTCGCTATACTTCCTTAATCCAAAATGTGAATAAATTGATTGGGGAAATGGTCAATCTTTCAGACAAGCCGCAGGCAGGCGTTCACAAGCTTTGAATACAAATGCAGGAGTTTGCAATGAAGTGTTTTACTTTACTCTGGAAATTAGAGGCTCTTTGAAGGTAGCATGCAAATTTGTTCAACATGTCCTAGACTTTGAAAGAAAAGGCCCAAGCCTGGATCACACTCTTATGCAAATCAGGAGAAGTGCTTCTTAACGTACAGCCTGAGATCTGCCTTGGCACCGATGGGCTAGACCAGCCCTGACCTCACAGGAGGCACAGTAACTCTTCCCCACACCTACCCCTGCCCTGCTGCATCGGCCCACCTTCTCTTGGTACAACAAGCTGAGGATGCCGTGTTCCCATTTTACAGATAGCAAAGAAGGGCTCTGTATGATTAAGTGACTGAACCCGGTCACTTTGTTCTAAGTGGCTGACCCAGCCTCTCTCTCTTCCCCAACCTGAGACAACTTGCACAGACGTCATTGCATTCCTGAAGATTGTGCATTCTTAGGCTTACATGAAAAAATTCCTATCTCCACCAACCACCACATCCATACAGGAGAATTCTGGGGCTCTGGCACCCCTATGCGTGAATGCTATGCATGCTAAGTCACTTGAGTCATGTCTGACTCTTTGCAACCCCATGGACTGCAGCCCACCAAGCTCTTCTGTCCATAGGATTTTCCAGGCAAGAATACTGGAGTGGGTTGCCATATCCTCCTCCAGGGGATTTTCCCAACCCAAGTTTTTTAGGTCTCCTGCACTGACAGGTGGGTTCTTTACCACTAGCACCACCTTGGAAGCCCTAATGCTCAGTAAATTTCCTCCCTTTGCTGAAATTTACTACATTTGCCCCCTTTCAGGTAATTCTAGGTGATCTTTGGGCAACCTGAAGTCTTTAATCAAGACAATAAAAACTGAACAATTAGAAGACAACTGCTCCTCTGATGGTCNCCTTTGCTGAAATTTACTACATTTGCCCCCTTTCAGGTAATTCTAGGTGATCTTTGGGCAACCTGAAGTCTTTAATCAAGACAATAAAAACTGAACAATTAGAAGACAACTGCTCCTCTGATGGTCAAGCTGCTAAGTCACTTCAGTCATGTCCGACTCTGTGCGACCCCATAGACAGCAGCCCACCAGGCTCCCCCATCCCTGGGATTCTCCAGGCAAGAACACTGGAGTGGGTTGCCATTTCCTTCTCCAATGCAGGAAAGTGAAGAGTGAAAGTGAAGTCCCTCAGTTGTGTCTGACTCTTAGCGACCCCATGGGCTGCAGCCTACTAGGCTCCTCCGTCCATGGGACTTTCCAGGCAAGAGTACTGGAGTGGGGTGCCATTGCCTTCTCCGCTGATGGTCGAGACCACCACCCAAAAAAGGTTGACCCATCTTTGACTTTGTAAAGGTTCAGAATGGAAGAGAGGAGGCCCCGGAGGGCCCCTAACCTCCATACCCCACCTCACCTTACCCATCCATCACCACTGTCCCCAGCCACCAAAGTCCTCACTGGCTTCCCTAAGCAGCATCCTCAAGGACACCAGATCTCCCCAGAAATTTAGGAGGGCAGAGATCCAGGCCAAGCACGGAGTATTAACAACCTCTGTGGCTTGTTTGGGAACATGTTACTAAACCCAGGAAATCAGGACTTACAAAATCATGAGGCAAATTTGCATCCAAAAGGTTACTGCCATAATCTTGGCTTTCATTCTCTGCCCACTGAAGTGGAACAAGAAGTACGGAGGCAGAGTTTGGAGGAAACGGAACGATGGCTTTAATCCTCAGCCAGCTGAGAGAGAACACAGCAGACCAGTACCTCAGGAACTGTCTTCCACCTCCGAGGGGAATGGAGAGACTTTGTACAGCCCGGGTCTTGTGGTTTTAGGGTAAATGATGAGGCTTGAAGTTTTGAAGGTCTTGCATTCTTCTTCTTGCTTTGTCTCAAAACAGTCAAGAGCTGGCATTAGGTAACCCCGGTAACTGGGTCCCTTTGTTTCTAGTTTATTGTACTTCAGCCTTCTTTCTGACCACAAAGGGTGGTCTGGGGTAAAGGTAAGCACTAGGTACAGGATGTAAAATTAGCATAGAGTTAAATGATAACAGATGCAGAATGTAGCTCATGCAGTCTGGGGGAGTTAGGTGGAGGATATAAGTTACATAGTGTCAAGTTAGTTTTGAGGAAAGCAAGCTTAGTTCTAGACTACAGATTACGAACAGTTAAAGTAAAAGCTAGGAATGATCAGGCTGCTCGCTATTCTCTTTATCTTCTTTGTTCTCAGGAAAGGGAAAGAAAGAAAAATTCATTTTACCTCTTTTACCTTTTCACTGCAACAAAAATACACCTGAAGCTCTACCCCTGAATTTCATCAATAAAAATCTGAAGGAGTTTGCAAAGCCAGTGTATGAACATGCTGTCAACTGAAAAAAGAGCGCGCGTGCACACGTGCACACACACACCCAACCTAAAAACTGAGAACTTTATTTGATGAACTTACTGATGACTGCAGCCTGGGAATCAGATTCTTGGATAGCTCTGAGGAACTGTTCCTTAAAGGTAAGGGAGGAGCCAGAATATATAGTTTTTGCTGGGGAAAACAAAAAACCTGTGGTTGAACGTTAATCCTAAAGTTAACATTAATCCTCCTAATCACACATACACACAAAAAACAGACACCTCAAGTTAATGATTTTAGTGCTTTACTTTGTATGGGCCAATGCAGGCGTCTGGGCTTATTGAGCTTATTCCTTTGATACTCACCTTAACCACGGAGGGCCAGCATCCTGTTTTCCTCCAAACTGAATCCCCTCNGAAAGTGAAAGTGAAGTTGCTCAGTCGTGTCCGACTCTTTGCGACCCCATGGACTGTAGTCTATCAGGCTCCTCCGTCCATGGGATTTTCCAGGCAAGAGTGCTGGAGTGGATTGCCATTTCCTTCTCCAGGGGATCTTCCTGACCCAGGAATCGAACCCGGGTCTCCTACATTGCAGGCAGACACTTTACCGTCTGAGCCACCAGGAAGCTCAGAAGGTGGAAACATCTGCAAATATATGAAGGGCTTTCAGATGAAGGAGAGATTCGATCCCAGGGACATAACACAGCCCAGTGAAAGCGAAATTCAGGGGCAAAAGCTTCAGTGACAGACGTCGGTCAGTGCGGAATGGCTGGTGGCAGCTGCCCAGAGCACTGTGCCGTGACAGGTTCTGGACTCGGTGGGGCCCCATGCCAGAGTCAGCCCACCTGCTGGGTGCTGGCTGGCAGGCCACTCCACAGCACCGTGTCCTTGCCACCTGCTTCTAAGCCACTGCTAGGAAACCTGGCCAGAACCTTCAGCTTATGTGAAGGTGACTAGGCGGCCTGTGTCCGGTGGCCGTTTCCCAGGGTGCATGTGACCTGCAGACCAGGGCCTCGACATTTTTTGAGCATGGGTCCTTTGATAGTCTGGTGAAGCCTAGAGTAGTGTTTTGAAGTGTGCAAATAAAACCCCAGGGATTACAGAAAAAGCTAATTGCCTTGAAATAAGATTATCCAGACATTAAAAAAGCCAGTTTGTAATATAGTAACAGGTATGTGCATGCACATCTTAACACATGAAATTATATGCAGTGGGTCTGCTGCTGCTGCTAAGTCGCTTCAGTCATGTTCTACTCTGTGCAACCCCATAGATGGCAGCCTACCAGGCTCCTCCATTCCTGGGATTGTCCAGGCAAGAACACTGGAGTGGGGTGCCATTGCCTTCTCCAAACAGTGGGTCTAATTACTGTAATTTTTGACTAGTGATGAGTGTAAGTGATACCTCACAGTATCTACAATGACTTGAATGTGAAAATGAGAATAGCTGTGTGACAGAGTTGTAGGTCCTGCAATAGTATATTTATAATTTGAAGAAATGCTAAATTTCTGCTAGTGGTTCATGAGATTTCAGCTAAAGGTTCCCAGGCCCCCACTGTCTGTCGCAACTCCCAAGTGAAGACTGCTTACCGTGAAGACTAGCACCTTCAAGGGGGAACCCCACTCTGGGGCAAGACCCCTAAATCTGGCCTCTTGGCATCAGGAGGCGTGAGCTCTCTGCAGGCCTGGGACCAGGTGGGAGAACCCATGCACTGCAGGGTTTGACCTTCTCTCTGTCTGCTGCAGGTGGGCAGACAACTTCGTGGCCCCAGGCTGTGGAGGGAGCCAGGAACACAGCTTTCAGCATCCCTTCCTCCAGGTATCTGTGCCTCTCCTCTCCCAGCTCTGTCTCCCAGGGCTCAGGGCAGGTCCCTGATGAGGCCTTGCTGTTTCCTGCCCTAGGAGTGGAGTCCTCCCTTGCTCCCTACTTCTCTGTCTCCCTCCCCAGAACACAGGCCAAGGTGTGGGGTGCCCCTGGAAGGGGCCAAAGGCCCTGTTCCCTGTAGGAGGCCTGCACAAGTCCTGGTGCGTGGTCATGTCCTGGACACCGTGAGGCCAGCCCTTACCACGACAAAGTCAGGACCCATTTGGAAAAATCAACCCCTAGTAAAACCTGCTCTCCAGCCATGGGGAGCCCAGACCCACTAGGACAGGGCAGGCACCATCAATGGAAGGTTCCTTACTGCTGGACTAGGAAGGGGGTGAGACACATTTCAGCCTCAGTGCTGCCAGCAACTTGCTCTGTGACCTTAAATAAGTTCTTGAGCCTCTCAGGGTCTGTTTCTCCATCTGGAACTTGACCAGGAAGTGGCCTAGACTGGTGGGTTTTCTGGCCAGGCTCTATAGCCTTAGGGCTTCCATCAAGGTGTCTGAGGAACTCAGGAGTAGACCGAGGAGGCAGCAGCTCCCACACAGGAGCTCCGCGTTTATCTGTTTTACATGTTGGGTTTATAGGTAAACTCTTACTTGAAGAAAGATGATTTTAAAAAAAATTTTTTATGGGACTTACCTGGTGGTCCAGTTGTTAGGACTCTGTGTTTTCGCTGCTGAAGACATGGGTTTGATCTCTGGTCAGGGAGCTAAGATCCCAAAACCGTGTAAACTGGTAGTTGCTTAGTCATGTCTGACTTTTTGCCACCCCATGGACTGTAGCCCGCCAGGCTCCTCGTCCATGGAATTCTCCAGGCAAGAATACTAGAGTGGGTAGCCATTCCATTCTCCAAGAGATCTTCCCAACCCAGGGATCAAACCTGGGTCTCCCGCATTGCAGGCAGATTCTTTACCATCTGAGCCACCAGGGAAGCCCAAAACCATGTGGCATGGCCAAAAGAAAAAAAAAAAGTTGCAGGTGAACCTCCTTCCAGCTCTGAACTGGCCTGGTTCCGTCCTTGCAGGCCGTGGGCATGTTCCTGGGAGAGTTCTCCTGCCTGGCCGCCTTCTACCTACTCCGGTGCAGAGCCGCGCGGCACCCAGACAGCAGCGCAGATCCCCAACAGCCCTTCAACCCTCTCCTTTTCCTGCCCCCAGCCCTCTGCGACATGACAGGGACCAGCATCATGTATGTGGGTGAGTCGCCAGGCCATGCTGCCAAGGGCTCAAACTGTGGCCCCAGGGGGATGCTGGTGAAAGAGCCTCCCCCACCCCCAGCTCATCTTCAGTTCAGTTCAGTAGCTCAGTCGTGTCCGACTCTTTGCATGGACTGCAGCATGCCAGACCTCCCTGTCCATCACCAAGTCCTGGAGTTTTCTCAAACTCATGTCCATTGAGTCAGTGGTGCCATCCAACCATCTCATCAACTCATCTTCAGCACCCACTTTACACACACACACAGCTCATCTTCAGCTCCCCCTTTACACACACTCACACCCCTTTACACACATACATACCACCCGCATTCACTGAGTACTTAGCACATGTCAGGCCTGCCTTCACCTCAGTGAACAGAGCAACCAGGCCCTCAGGAGCTCACATCACACATCTCTCCTCTCCCAGCCCTGAACATGACCAGTGCCTCCAGCTTCCAGATGCTGCGGGGAGCCGTGATCATCTTCACAGGCCTGTTCTCAGTGGCCTTCCTGGGACGGAGGCTGGCGCTGAGCCAGTGGCTGGGCATCCTTGCGACCATTGCCGGGCTGGTGGTGGTGGGCCTGGCTGACCTCCTGAGCAAGCACGACAGCCAGCACAAGCTCAGCGAAGTGATCACAGGTGTGGCCGGGGACAGGCGTCCAGGGGTTGCCCCGCCCAGAGTCAGGGGAAAAAGCGTTTGATAGGCTCTGCTGCCTGCCAGGCCTTGGGGGAGGGTGTGTGGGGTACCAGCTGTTGACCTGCACCTGCTCTCGAAGTGATGGGAATGAGCAGGGCCAAGCAGCATGAGAGAGGGGTGGGTAAGGACTGGGGAGGTGGGAGAGGGAGAGGGCTACATTTACTTACAGCCACACAACCTACAGGATCCAGGAGAGGAAACACATGAACGTTTACTGAGCACTTACCCAGTGATCAGCTGGCACTCTGCGCTGCGCTTGGCGTCACTGTCAGTCTTACGGTCCCAGAAAGGAAGACCTGTAGCAGTTTTACTGTGAAGTGCCACCCTGGTCCCTCAGAGGCAGAATTAAGCCAGAAATGTCCATTTCAAACCCCATTGCTTCTCAAAAGACCCACTTACCCGAGTTGTGCAGCCCTCAGACCCCTGGACCTTCTGGACCCTCACTCGAGAGGGGTGGTGACAGTGCCTGCCCTGTTGGCCTGCCCCACCCCTCGGGGGCCAGGAGATCAGGCTCAGGGATGCCCTGCAGAGTCAGGGGCCATGAGGGGCTGTTCCGTCCCTGAGAGAGCTGTCTCCCCGAGCCCTGGCCTCACCCTGGGCCCTTCCTTTTTCCCACAGGGGACCTGTTGATCATCATGGCCCAGATCATCGTCTCCATCCAGATGGTACTGGAAGAGAAGTTCGTGTACAAGCACAACGTGCACCCACTGCGGGCAGTCGGCACAGAGGGTGCGTGTGAACATGGGCTGGCGGGAGGGCGCTGGGTGGGGTGACCTGCAGGGTGGCACATGGAGAGAACGTGTTGAGGGCATGGTGGGTGCTGGGGACCTCTGGGAGATGTGAGCCTGCCACCTCCCATCCTTCCTTCACCACGTTCAGTTCAGTCGCTCAGTCGTGTCCGACTGTTTGCGACCCCATGAATCTCAGCACGCCAGGCCTCCCTGTCTATCACCAACTCCCGGAGTTCACTAAGACTCACATCCATCGAGTCCGTGATGCCATCCAGCCATCTCATCCTCTGTCGTCCCCTTCTCCTCCTGCCCCCAATCTCTCCCAGCGTCAGAGTCTTTTCCAATGAGTCAGCTCTTCGCATGAGGTGGTTAAAGTACTGGAGTTTCAGCTTTAGCATCATTCCTTCCAAAGAAATCCCAGGGCTGATCTTCAGAATGGACTGGTTGGATCTCCTTGCAGTCCAAGGGACTCTCAAGAGTCTTCTCCAACACCTCAGTTCAAAAGCATCAGTTCTTCGGTGCTCAGCTACTCTGACACGTGCCATGCACTCAGCCAGGAGCTAAAGGAGGACAGAGACGAAGATGAATAAGATACAAGCCACGCTTTAGGGAAGTCGACCACTTCCTGGAACTGACCAAGAAAGGAACAGGCAGTCCACCTTTACTCAAGGGATAGTTCTCTTGCCAAGCATATCTGAGTGTCATGGCCCAGGGAAGGTGGCATTCGAGCTGCAGGTTTCAGCAGACAAGAGTGGGAAGGAGGGAACTGCAGACACAGAGGAGATGTGGGGAGCTGGACGTGAGTTTGGAAACCAGTGAGGAATAGTTTGGGCAGAGGTACAGTAGTTTGATGTTGGAGAAATAACCAGGAATTAAATATGTCAGGGCTACATTGTAGAGAACCTTGAACATCAGGCAAGTGGATTTAGATCTTAAATGACAGGCAGGGAAAAACTACTGAAGGTTTTTGAGCAGGAAAGTAAATTAAAATCAGTGCTTTAAAAATATAAAACTAACAGGGTTGATTAGAGCAATGCAATCAAGGTGTGATCCTTGGTCTCCTCAGGGAGCTGGCTGTGCCTGGCGCTCTGTGAGCCAAGTTATGACAGACGTGAACCACCTAAATTGACTGTCATCAAGCACACTGATCGCTTCCACTTATTTTTTTCTAGCATGACTTTCAGAGTGAAAGTGAAAGCATTAGTTGCTCAGTCATGTCAAACTCTTTGCAACCCCATGGACTGTAGCCTGCCAGGCTCCTCTGTCCATGAGGATTCTCCAGGCAAGAATACTGGAGTGGGTAGCCATTTCCTCCTCCAGGGGATCTTCCCCACCCAGGTGTTGAACCCAGGTCTCCTGCATTGCAGGTGGATTCTTTACCATCTGAGCCACCAGGGAAGTTACTTCTGAGTGAAGCAGTGCCTTGATTTACATTCCAGTCCAGCTCCTTGTCACAGACCAGCAGCACTGAATTAGAGAGCTGTGTTTCTCCACACTTGGGAGAGCAATGTAGTGCTTGGAGACAGCCAGTCCTTCTGTCAGTGAATAGAACCGAATTTTAAAAAAACGTCAGACAGCATTGTATGTTGTAAGGATAGCTGTTTTGTGGCAGTGTGCACATGACTGTGGATTGGTCAATTGTGTATAAAGTGTATTTCCTGTTCTTGGTCCAGTCAGGAAACAGGTTAAAAGTGGAGAAGGGGCAGCCAGAGCCCGTTCAATAGGCAGTTTTGAGTTTCTAACGAGCAGGATGCCTCCAGGACCTGAAAGGAAGGAGCTGGTTTGAGGGCGGCTTGGCAGGGGTGGCCAGAGGTCAGCGGAGCCCTGGCAGGCCGGGACCAGGGCCCCAGCAGAGAACCTGACATGCTCCCTCCACTCCTGCAGGCCTCTTTGGCTTCGTGATCCTCTCCTTGCTGCTGGTACCCATGTACTACATCCCCGCCGGCTCCTTCAGTGGAAATCCTCGCGGTACCCTAGAGGACGCGCTGGATGCCTTCTGCCAGGTGGGCCGACAGCCACTCATCGCGCTGGCGCTGCTGGGTAACATCAGCAGCATCGCCTTCTTCAACTTCGCAGGCATCAGCGTCACCAAGGAGCTGAGTGCCACCACCCGCATGGTGCTGGACAGCCTGCGCACCGTTGTCATCTGGGCACTGAGCCTGGCGCTGGGCTGGGAGGCCTTCCACCCGCTACAGATCCTCGGCTTCCTCATCCTCCTGGCGGGCACCGCCCTCTACAACGGGCTGCACCGCCCACTGCTGGCCCACCTGTCCAGGAGCCGGCCCCCGGCTGAGGAGGGCGAGCATGAGAGGCTGCTGGGAGGCTCTCGGACTGCCATCAACAACGCCAGCTGAGCCTCCTGCGGGGCCTCTGCCGCCACCCGGATGCTCCCTGTTCACCCCGAGGCTGAGGCCACGTGGGCTGGTGAACCTCAAGTTCTTTGCCCCCAAGGCCTCACCCCGGCCCCTCCCCACTGACCCCAACCCAGGGCAGCCACTGCCACACATCCAGGTCTTCCTTTGTCACCAGCCTGTGCAGAGAGGTGTTACCCAGCCCCCTCTAAGGCCTGAGTGCCATGCCCAACCCCTGCCAGGCTTTCCCCAGACCCCCAGACCCCCTGGAATACTAGAGATAAATCATGGGGTAGAATTGAAGCAGCCCTAGGGCTTCCTCTTAGGTCATAAGCTAAATGTGTTTCTCCCAGGAAGAGAGGTCAGTGAGCAAATTCTAACAGAACTAAGCACTCTGTTTTCTAAAACTTGTAAGATATTCCCTAACTCTGGAGACTGAAGTTTCAGCTGGGGTCTTGCTGCAAATGCTGTGTGCTCCCCTGTACCAGATTCTTCTGGGCCTTGGCATCCTGCTCTGTACAAGGTGTCCACAGTGTAGGACCAACCTGGGGGAGGAGGAACAGCCCGTTTATTGGAAATGTCTCCTGCCCACGGTGCTCCTCCTCGCTTGCACCCCTGGGCCTCCCCACCTGGGAGAGATTACAGGGGGTTTCCAGGCAGCCCTTGATAACAGTTTTTATGAACTCTGATTCATTCAGCTTCCATTTTGAAGCTGAGTACTAGAGTTTTAAGTTGTTTGGCCCAAAGGGCTCTCCTGCCCGGGGCTCTGGCCATGCAGCTACATGACCGGGCGGCAGGCTGGGGTGTTGAGGGCATTTGGGTCTCAGCTCCACCCCCAGCACCCCCACTCCATGGAGAGCCCTCCAGGGTGATGGGTCTCCCACGAGTCTACCGTTCAGAGTGATGCTGCTATCCCAGGTGCGTGTTAGTGCATAACAGTCTGCACAGGCAGATGCGGATGAGAAAACTATGGCCCAGAGAAGGTCAGGTGATGTCCTCATGGAGCCAGTATTCCAAGTGCGGATTGCCCGATTCCACACCTGTGGCCCCACCTACGATACGAGTGTCTCTGGGATCTTTGGGCGGGGGTACATCCTGTGCTCTTGTCCTCCAGGTAACCCACCCCTGAAGAGAGGGAACTGGTAGCAGGGACCCCAGCGAACTGAACAACCCTTCTTTCCAGTGGTCCTCACTCTGTGGTAGTTTCTGGAGCCTCGGTTCACTTCCCTGAGCAGCTCGATCATGAAAACAAAACACCAAATGCCTGCCTTAAAATAGATCATGGGGAAGGAATCTCTGACCAGCAAAGCCCTCGGGCTGTGGGACCCAGCAGGTTCTTACATTCCTGTACCCCCAGCTCTGAGTTTCAGGGGTAGCTGAGCTCCTCTGGGCCATGGTGTATATCACAGGAGGGAGGAGGTGGGGACTATAGCTGCCTGGGGGGCTTACAGTGTTGTTTCAGGGGTTTTATTTTTAAAAAAGGGAAATAGGCAATACGGACTTTTTTCTTTAGTGAGAAGAAGAAACACAAGGGTTAGGACATTTCTAGAGGTGATGTCTAGAATGTCAGAGTGGAAAAACTCTAATGCACCAGAGAAATCATCCAGCCCCAACCCCCATTGTTCACATGAAGAAGTTGAAGCCCAGAGAGGAAGACACTTCTCAAGAATGCACAGAGCCAAGGGGACTGGCAAAGACAGATTTGCTGGTTCTCAGGCCTTTCCCATCCCGTTCTCCCATCGGGGGAGGGCTGGGAGCCTGAACTCAGAGTCCAGGACTGGCTGAAGTAAACAAATCATGGACCGAGTGGATTTTAGCATTGAAGGGTTGTGGAGTGAGGGGCAGCAGAGCATGGGGAGGGGGAATCATAGTCAGGCCTGCCATCCATGCAGGCACCTGTCTCTTATACACATCTTNGCTCCAGCCAGCCAACTCAAGGAGATACTGCCTTAAAGGTCCATAGACCCACATCAACCCAGTCTGCCTGTTGCTGAGTATTGTTACCTTTTCAAGGTTTTCACCCAGATTCTGGAACAGCCAAGGGGGAAATCACCGTGGGCATCACAAAATCAGAAGTCATGAGTACAAAATAGTGTGTGTTTGCTTTTATTTGTAAAATAAATGTCAGAGGAGGAAAGAGCCACCAAAATTCGAGGCAGAATATTATTCTCAGGTTCTGTTCCTCATTCAAAGGTAAAGACTTGGGTTCCATTGCCTCTTGATGCAGTGAGTAGAGTTCTTCATTGTGAATCCAGAGTTCCAGATCTGGCTCTAACTTGTGGCCTGAGAAGCCCCTTCCTCTCCCAGGCATCAGTCTCCTTGTCCCATGGATAAAGGGAGTGAGCCAGATATATTCACAGGCATCTCCAAGCATCAGTCTCCATGTCCCACAGATAAAGGAAGTGAACCAGGTATATTCACAGGCATCTCCAGGAGTCTATGGTCTTTGTTCCTACTGATGATCCAGAGATTCTTCCGTGCTGACCAGCAAGAGGCACCAGGGACTGTGGTTGGGGCTCATGCATGCATGCTAAGTTGCTTCAGTCATGTCTGACTCTGGGTGACCCCACGGACTGTAGCCCACCAAGCTCCTCTGTCCATGGGTTTCGCCAGGCAAGCATACTGGATTGGGTTGCCATGCCCTCCTCCAGGGGATCTTGCCGACCCTGGGATCAAACCCACCTCTCTTGCATCTAACCCACAGTGGCAGGTGGGTTCTTTACCACTAGCACCACTTGGAGCTCGTGGTGTACCTTAATACCCAAAGAAAAGGAGCCCATTTGGGCATGGAGTTCACTCATAATTTAGTCACCCAGTGCCATTCAAAAAGGGTGATACCTGGCCAGATGGCAGCCCCAGACCCACATATATACAAGGACTGGCCCTGACCTCTCCAGAAATCAGAATTCTTTTCCTTGGGCCAGCCTCCCATTCTTCCAGAAGTGCCAAATCCTGCTCTGAGGATGATGGTCCTGGTGTCCATTCTGATCCTGACTTTGATGCTAGATGGGTCCCTTCACAGTTAGGTAACTTGTTTATCTTTCATACTTTTCATGTCTCTCCATGGTCAAGTGCAGTTCAAAAATTATTGTTTTTCATGTGTGCAGAGAGCATATCCTAGGGATCATTAACTTGCTGAGCTCACTGAGCAGTATGTGGGTCTCCTGCCACTTCTGCTTAATTGGGGGTTTTGTTGCTAGGAAAGCACTGCTTTGTCTCGTGGTTAAGTAAACCTGCTCTCTCAAGTAATCATTAACTTACAGGAGTCTCCCATATTCTATTTAAAACCCCCTAGTGTGACTAACTATTTACTTACCTATTTTCTACCTTATTTTCTGTTGTTAGTCGCTCAGTAAGTAACTAATAGGGATGCAATGTTGTGCTAACATTTGTGCTCAATCGCTCAGCTGTATTCAACTCTTTGCAACCCTAGGGACAGCAGCCCGCTCAGCTCCCTAGTCCATGGTANTTTTCTGTTGTTAGTTGCTCAGTAAGTAACTAATAGGGATGCAATGTTGTGCTAACATTTGTGCTCAGTCGCTCAGCTGTATTCAACTCTTTGCAACCCTAGGGACAGCAGCCCGCTCAGCTCCCTAGTCCATGGTATTTTCCAGGTAAGAATACTGGAGGGGGTTGCCATTTCCTACTCCAGGAGATCTTCCAGACCCAGAGATCGAATCTGTGTCTCCTGCATCTTCTGCATTGGTAGGCAGTTTCTTTACCACTGAGCCACCTGGAAACCCACCTTATTTTCTACTTACTTCTAATAAGACAAAGAAGGCCCTCGAGGTCTAAAGCAAAATGAGTGAAGATTTGCTTTGTCTGACTAACAGGTCTTGAAAAATAGTATAGTAGGACTTCTTGCTTCTGTGTCACTGAATAACAACCATCCTTCTGTCGTTTGACTATATCTCAATGGGTTCAACCAAGCATTCCTTTCCTTCCCCGCCTCCCCTACCCTTTCCTTTCCCTCCTCCCATATCCTTTCTTTCTCTCCTCCCTTTCTTATTGTGGTAAAATATACACAACATAAAACTTACCACATTGACCATTAGTAAGAGTAGAGTTCAGTGGCATTAAGTACACTTACATTTGCTGTGCAGCCATCACCCATCATTCATTGGCAGAACTTTTTCATTTTACCAAATGCACACTCTGTACCCATTAAACAATAATTCTCCTTTCCTCCCTTCCCCCAGCCCCTAGCAACCACCATCCTACCTTTCTGTCTATGAATTTGACTATTCTAGTCTTCTCATATAAGTGGCATCATACAATATTGGTCCTTTTGTGTCTGGTTAATTTCGCTTAACATAATCCCTTCAAGATTCATCCATGTTGTAATATGTATCCAAATTTCCTTGCTTTGTAAGGCTGAATAATATTCCATTGTATGTGTATACCACATTTTATTTATCTATTCATTCACTTAGACATTTGTGGCTATTGTGAATAACACTGCTATGAGCCTTATTGTACAGATACCTGTTCAAGCCTTTGCTTTTTTTTTTTTTTGGAAATATATGCAGAAGTGGAATTGCTAGATCATATGGTCATTCTATGTTTAATTTTTTGATCCACTGCCATACTGTTTTCAACTGTGACTGCACCAATGTGCATCCCCACCAACCAGCAGTGAATAAGGGTTCTCTAAAACACTGATTTTGTAACATTCTTCCTGATTACAGTACAGGTTACTATAGAACATCTAGAAAATGTGAAACAAACAAAAAAATTATAAAACCCCCTTTATTCTAACTATCTAGTTCTATATTTGCCCTCAAGCATATTATCCCCCAACAGGAAGGGAAGGGATCGTTTCCCTTGGGATGATTCTATTGAAATGCTGGAGCGTGTGATCCAAGAAAAGAGCTGAAGACTGCCGTGTTTGATCTCATTGTCAGAGTTCCCATCCTGGCTGTCCCACGACCCTAATCATTAATAGCGTTCAGGATGAGATAGTTGGATGGCATCACCGACTTAATGGACATGAGTTTGAGCAAGGTTCGGGAGTTGGTGATGGACAGGGAAGACTGGCGTGCTGCAGTCCATGGGGTCTCAGAGAGTCGGACATGACTGAGCGACTGAACTGAATTGAGTTTAACGCTCATTTCTGAGTCGCGTTCGTGGGGTGTTCCGGGTGACCCTAGTCTCAGGCGAGGCACAGAATAGCCACATTCTCCTTGGGCCTGTCTCCGAATCGTTAAAAGCCAATTTAGGATTAATAGAGCAAAACGTAAAATATTTGCGCAAAGTGATTCGTCTAGAGAAACGCGTTCCACACACGTACCGTCTACATAGTCAGAATGGAGCTTTCTTTTTACGACCAGAAGCCACGGGACTACCTGGGTCCAATCCATCAAACATGCGGGCCTCTCCAAGCGAGCGGAGGGGAGTAGTTCCCGCCTCCTTTCACTTCTTCTAGTCTCCATTGGCTGGTTCCTACTGTCGATCCGCCTCGTCCCTGCAGTCTCCTCCTATCACCGCCGCCGTTAGCCCAGGAGCGTTCCGAGACAGCCACTGGGAGTCGCTGGATCCGGTTTTTAAAAAACGCCGCCAATTCAGTGGCAATTCGAATAGCACCCAGCCGGGGCACGCAGCCGGGACGCC
Source organism: Neotragus pygmaeus (assembly GCA_006410875.1). Lineage (NCBI taxonomy): Eukaryota > Metazoa > Chordata > Mammalia > Artiodactyla > Bovidae > Neotragus > Neotragus pygmaeus. Next base: position 1,376,690 of record SJYV01045960.1, on the reverse strand, counting down.
CCGGCCCTCCCAGCCTCTGCCCCCGGACTGAGAAGATCTAGAAGGAGCCGCGGGGCCGCAGCTCTGCTCGCCCGCCATGGGCCCGCACCGCCCGAGACGCAAGCCCGAAACACCACGGAGGCGCCCCGCGAGCCCGGCTCCCGCCGCCCGCCGGCCGGCCCGGTCCTTAGGTAACCCGCCACGATCCCTTTTCCTCCGAGCCGGTCTGCCTGCAGCCTGTCTGTGAGGTGTGTACGGACCCAGTCCGCGTGCTCATTTCACAGACGAAAAGCTGAGGCTCCTTGCTGATCTGGGATCGAGCCCATTCTCCCAATCCCGGTCCGTTGGCCTTCCTCTACAGGGGGCAAAGCAGTTCTGTCCAGCATTTGTACGAAGCAAGGTTCAAAACCCGGAGAGGACTGAGGAAAGCAGTTTCGAGGAGGAGAAAGGACTGGCTTAGACATTCTTGATACTAACAGCATGGGTTGACTGCTTACCACTAACTAGGCATTATGGTAAACTCTTTATACGAAGTTACTCAAATTTATATTGTGCCCATTTTACAAATGGGACAACTGAGGCTCAGACAGACCTTCTAACTTGAGCAAGGTCACCCAATCTGTTCCCACAGACAGGGTTTTTAAAAATCAGTGTTTGTGCTTTTTTCAGTCGCAAAACTATTGGCTACTTTTGGTGACAACTTCACAAAAGCTTTGTGGACAACAGTTCTACTTTTGAAGGTGCCTGTTTAGGTATTTGGGTGGGGGGCGGGGGGTGTGATTTTTTTTTTTTCCTTCAGTTAGTGGCTGTGTTGGGCCTTAATCAAAGTCCCCTAACTCAACCTGTTCTCTCACCGTGTCCTCTTGCAGAGGTGTATGCCTGGAAAGAAGACTGGTCTATGGTCCTCAGTTTCTGTGCTGTGGTCTGGGGGATGCGAGACCTAACCGTCAGCAACCGCTTTACTTGTCTCCTGCTCCATAGTTAAGAGCAGGGAGAAGAAAGTAGTATCGGTTTTTTGTAGATGTTGCTATAGTGCATAGGATTTTTTTCTTTCCTAAACATAAATAACCTTTGCAGCTAGTGAACTTGCTGAATTCTCTTGTGAATCCAAATAGTCCTTCAGTTGCTTTAGTTGAAATTTTCAAGTGAGCTATTGTAGTATGTGCAAATAATGACTTTTGAATCGTTTTTTCGTTTTTATACATTTTCTTTCTTATTTTATTATTACTGAGGCCCTGAGACTAGTGTTGCCATGTGTCTGTTTTCCCCTCTTCCCAGTGACCCTTCAACTCATTCCAATCCGACTCCTCATAACCACCACCCCTGTGTCTAGTGCCTTTGAACTACTCCTGTCAAGGTCACCAACTACTTTTGTGTTGCCAACTTTATTAGACATGGCTGTGTTCTTCTCTTACCCTGTCTTTCAGAAGGATTCGACACAGTGGGCCGTTTCTTCCTCAAAACCCTCCATCCCCCCGACTCCGTGGTACATACACTCTGTAATTTCTACTCAGTGGTTAGTGCCTGTGCCATGTCTCTTGAGCAAATTGATGTTGGACTTCCGTGGTCTCCTTTTTCTTTCTTTCCCTTCCCCAAGGGAGCTCATCTCTCCTTTTGACTCCAGTAGGACTTACACTCTGACAGCTCTCACAAGTTTAGCTCCAGCCCGACCCCACATACCTATGTCCAACTAGTGTGACTTTGGGGTGTGTCACACTAGTTCAGTTCAGTAGCTCAGTCGTGTCTGACGCTTTGCGACCCCGTGGGCTGCAGCACACCAGGCTTCCCTGTCCATCACCAACTCCTGGAGTTTGCTTAAACTCATGTGTATAGAGTTGGTGATGCCATCCAACCATCTCATCCTCTGTCATCCCCTTCTCCTCCGGCCTTCAATCTTTCCCAGCATCAGGGTTTTTTCCAATGGGTCAGTTTTTTGCCAAACACATCTAAAAGCAAACTTTGGTTACTCTCCTCCTGCCTCTTCATCCTCAGTTTCCACATTTCAGTAAATGGCACAGCCTCCCACAGCCAAAAACCTGGAAGAGATTTTTCATCCTATGCCCCATATCCATCCAATCCAAATGTAAGTTCGGGTACTTCTACCGCCACATCGCATCCTAATCATGCCACTTGTTGCCTTTTCTACTCCCACCAGCCTCATCTAAGCCCCCACCCTAAGCTGGCTATGACATCACTTCCACTCTTGTCCCTTTTCAGTACTTTCCTTACATAAGAGCAGGAGTGATCTTTAAATAAAAGTGTGTCATCTCTCCATCCTGCTTAAAGCTCTTCCGTGGCTTCCCATTACGTTAGGATTAAGGTAATGTGTGAGAGTTGGCATTTAAATTAAGACCCTCAAAGGATCATCACTGAGGGTCAGTAGGACCCTCATTTATTCATTCATTTAACAAATATTTATGTAGCACTGATCCACTGTTCTCCAGTTGCTGAAGATTACCACAATGACTACAATAGACAAAAATCCCTGCTTTGGGGAGCCTGTTTTCTACAGTCTACTATTTGCCTTCCCAGGTAGCACTAGTGGTAAAGAATCTGCCTGCCAGTGCAGGAGATGCAAGAGACAGGGGTTCGATCCCTGGGTTGGGAAGATCCCCCTGGAGGAGGGCGTGGCAACCCACTGCTGTATTCTTGCCTGGAGAATCCCATGGACAGAGGAGCCTGGTGGGCTACGGTCCAGGGGGTTGCACAGACACGACCGAGCATGCGTGTTTGGCAGTTTGACAGCCAGGTTGCAGCGCACCACCGATTTTCCACTGCCTTTTACTCTGTGACTTGACTCCTTTGCTCAGGCACGTCCTCCCGTCCACTTGCTCGCCGGGCACGTGGAATCCTGAAGGAGATCCGAACTCTTCAGAAGACCACACACCTGCTGTTAAGAAAGACCCCGTTCTGCCGCCTGGTGAGTTCCAAGGAGCTCCCCGCCAACCCCTGTTCAGCCTCCTTTCTTTAAATTTCCCAGGTGTTGGGGCCCTGTCATCTCTTGCCCAAATGGCAAGGGACCTCTTCTATAATCTGATCAGGGACACTTTAGCTCCTGAAAACATGAGCCCTGCTGAGGGCAACTTCTCATTCTTTATAGAGTTCATTTCTAACCCCCACCACCTTTGAAACTGTGCTTTTTGCTTTTGTAAAAGGAACTCTCACCCAATCAGCCTCTCATCCCTTCTCCTGCCCTAAGAGTTGTCTCTTCCTCTCCCCCCACCATGACCAGGAGAGATGTGCCCATCTCTAACCTCCCTGGAGTTGACACCTAGTNTCATGTGTATAGAGTTGGTGATGCCATCCAACCATCTCATCCTCTGTCATCCCCTTCTCCTCCGGCCTTCAATCTTTCCCAGCATCAGGGTTTTTTCCAATGGGTCAGTTTTTTGCCAAACACATCTAAAAGCAAACTTTGGTTACTCTCCTCCTGCCTCTTCATCCTCAGTTTCCACATTTCAGTAAATGGCACAGCCTCCCACAGCCAAAAACCTGGAAGAGATTTTTCATCCTATGCCCCATATCCATCCAATCCAAATGTAAGTTCGGGTACTTCTACCGCCACATCGCATCCTAATCATGCCACTTGTTGCCTTTTCTACTCCCACCAGCCTCATCTAAGCCCCCACCCTAAGCTGGCTATGACATCACTTCCACTCTTGTCCCTTTTCAGTACTTTCCTTACATAAGAGCAGGAGTGATCTTTAAATAAAAGTGTGTCATCTCTCCATCCTGCTTAAAGCTCTTCCGTGGCTTCCCATTACGTTAGGATTAAGGTAATGTGTGAGAGTTGGCATTTAAATTAAGACCCTCAAAGGATCATCACTGAGGGTCAGTAGGACCCTCATTTATTCATTCATTTAACAAATATTTATGTAGCACTGATCCACTGTTCTCCAGTTGCTGAAGATTACCACAATGACTACAATAGACAAAAATCCCTGCTTTGGGGAGCCTGTTTTCTACAGTCTACTATTTGCCTTCCCAGGTAGCACTAGTGGTAAAGAATCTGCCTGCCAATGCAGGAGATGCAAGAGACAGGGGTTCGATCCCTGGGTTGGGAAGATCCCCCTGGAGGAGGGCGTGGCAACCCACTGCTGTATTCTTGCCTGGAGAATCCCATGGACAGAGGAGCCTGGTGGGCTACGGTCCAGGGGGTTGCACAGACACGACCGAGCATGCGTGTTTGGCAGTTTGACAGCCAGGTTGCAGCGCACCACCGATTTTCCACTGCCTTTTACTCTGTGACTTGACTCCTTTGCTCAGGCACGTCCTCCCGTCCACTTGCTCGCCGGGCACGTGGAATCCTGAAGGAGATCCGAACTCTTCAGAAGACCACACACCTGCTGTTAAGAAAGACCCCGTTCTGCCGCCTGGTGAGTTCCAAGGAGCTCCCCGCCAACCCCTGTTCAGCCTCCTTTCTTTAAATTTCCCAGGTGTTGGGGCCCTGTCATCTCTTGCCCAAATGGCAAGGGACCTCTTCTATAATCTGATCAGGGACACTTTAGCTCCTGAAAACATGAGCCCTGCTGAGGGCAACTTCTCATTCTTTATAGAGTTCATTTCTAACCCCCACCACCTTTGAAACTGTGCTTTTTGCTTTTGTAAAAGGAACTCTCACCCAATCAGCCTCTCATCCCTTCTCCTGCCCTAAGAGTTGTCTCTTCCTCTCCCCCCACCATGACCAGGAGAGATGTGCCCATCTCTAACCTCCCTGGAGTTGACACCTAGTTAGGTGTTAGCTACTAGTTAGGTCCCAAGGTTAAGCACCAGGAAGGAATACCAGAAGTGAAGATTCATGGAGACTCACGGAGAGAGTCTACCTTCTCTTGAGTCTCCTTTTCCTCTCTATTCTTCCCCTTGCTCCCCATCCCCACTCTTTCACAAGGCAAGAGAAATATGTGTTCAGTTCACTCGTGGTGTGGACTTCAACTGGCAAGCTCAGGCCCTGTTGGCCCTACAAGAGGTAAGAAGGGGGCCAGGGGCCACTTGGGTGAGGGGTGAGAATGGGAGAAGGATGAGGCTGAATATCACCTCCTTGCAAAGAGCAACAGGGAACACCCCGAGTCTGGAGGCTGGACTCTGGTCTGTTAGTAGTGGAATTCCCTGGCAAAGTTCAGTCTCGGGCTGTGAACTATCTTTCCTGTAGTCCTTTGAGCCCTTAGAGGCTGAGCTTTTAGCAGGTCTCTCAGCAAAAAGCAGCCCACGTCCCCTCGTCATTGTCAGCCTTTCTGCTTTTCTTTGTGTCCGCAGGCGGCAGAAGCATTTCTAGTTCATCTCTTTGAGGATGCCTATCTGCTCTCCTTACACGCCGGCCGTGTCACGCTCTTCCCGAAGGATGTGCAGCTGGCCCGGAGGATCCGAGGCATTCAGGAAGGGCTGGGCTGAGCGCTGGCCCCCGCCCCGAGTCTCTGTAAGCATTTCCTGCTCACCAGAGAGTGAGCAGACCTTGTGGGGAGAGCATTCAACTTCCCACCACCAGGGTGGGCATTTCTCTGAAAGAAGCTTCCTTCTCCATCCTGACTCCTTTGCTGCCTTGCCTCCCCCTTGTTCTCTAGGAAAGCTTTGACCTAGTTTTAACTTGAATGTTTGGGATTCTGTGGCTCATGTCCTTTTGTACAAAGTTATTTTTCAGTTTTAATTTTGACTTCCCTGTCGCTCAAATGGCAAAGACTCTGCCAGCCATGCAGGAGACCGAGGTTCAATCCCTGGATCAGGAAGATCCTCTGGAGAAAGCAATGGCAATCCACTCCAGTATTCTTGCTTGGAGAACTCCATAGACAGAGAAGCCTGGAGGTCTACAGTTCGTGGGGTCGCAAAGAGTCAGACATGACTGAGCAACTAACACACACTTATTTTTCAATTAAATAATGACCAGATAAACTGAATCTCTGACAGAGTTCATCCTCTCTGTTTTTCAAGGACCAGATGACCTTGTGGGATTCTTTTAGGTTTGATTTTTTAATTGGAAAATAATGGCTTTACAATGTTATATTGGTTTCTCTTGTATAACAACACGAATCAGCCATAATTATATATATATATATATATATATATCCCCTCCCTCTTGAGCCTCCCTCTCCTCTAGGCCATCACAGAGCGCCAGGCTGGACTCTGTATGTTATATGGCAGCTTCTCCCTAGCTAGTTATCATTCACACACGATAGTGTATATGTGATGACCTCGTTTTGATTGAAAGAAAGTTCTTATTTTTGAAAATGCCTTGTTAGTTAATATGATTCCTAAATTTCAGGGTTGGTACCAGAGCTTCTGCTTGTAGCCAGCTCCAGATCCACGGAGTACAAGGTGTTGCCCGGACTTGCTCTCTTGAAGCAGAGCATGCGAGTTGCTTTCGTAGTTAGTTTTTTTTTTAGAAGAAGACTGCATGGCTTTCCTCTGTAACAGAGGTCATATATGAGAGAATCAACACATTCCAGAAATCCTGAGAATAATTTTCAGATGAAGAGACTCTAAGGTTGACTTGACTTTGCAAATTATTCATGTGACTAATGATTTGGAAGACATCAGATTTTCTAGGTTATGGGCAAAAAGGATATTTACTAATTATTTTAAATCTTCTTGTACCATTTGAATTTTTTACCATTTATATATATATTTACTTTTATTTAAAACATGATGGAAAAAAATAAGAGAAGACCAGTCAGTTGCATGGAAGAGCCTGGTACATCCAGCGTACAAATCTCTATCCTTCAGATTGACTTCATCAATAACGGCAGAAGCAAGTTTGTATGTGGACTGTGCCTGTCAAAAGATTATACAGCTTTTCAAAAACTCATTTGGGATGAAAACAGAAAATTGTTAAGGTTTGATGTTCTGGGCCCTTCTGTTAAATTCCTGCCAAAATCATTCAGAAATTCCAACTTGTAGAATTTATTTTTTTCTTTATTTGCAAATCATAGAAGATGTATCATAATTTATACTTCAGAATTTTTCATTCCAGGATTTTAAAGAGCCTTTTCAATGTTTTTATAGGTATTTTTATAACTTCCCTGTGGAGAGATAATAAAAATAATTCTTAATGAAAAAAACATGAAGCAAAGTTACTGTTATACATAGATTATACTGTGTTCTTTGTGTATTAGCATTAAATTCTTCATTTGGACACTTTGCCAACAACCACAATTTAAACAAGAGAATTGAGGGAGGTATCTTTGCCTCCAGTGGAGTAGAGTATGAGCTGATAAAATACTTGCCCTTCTCTTTTAACTGAAAGCAGTTTAAGAGATTTCCAGGGAAATAGGAAGTGCCACCCAAAGATGTTTAGATATTGTGTGTGATAATGATTAGTGAGGGTGGATACTAATAATGATGCGTCAGCCAACTGAATTCAAACTAAAGGGAAGGACCAAGTTCTGTTGTTTGATAAATTTTAACCCTTTGTAAAAACCTTTTCCTGTTCAACATCAACTCATTTTTATGTAAACATTGGAATAAAGCTTATCTATGAATACATTTAAAGTTCTTGTCAGAGTGTTATTAATCAGAAGATTATGCATGCATGCATGCAAAGTCGCTTCAGTCGTGTCCGACTCTGTGCGACCCATAGATGGCAGCCCACCAGGCTCCGCTGTCCACAGGATTCTCCAGGCAAGAATACTGGAGTGGGTTGCCATTTCCTTCTCCGTCAGGATTATACTCTTCCTCTAATTTTCTTAAAATTGACACTTCTCTGCTCTCCTAAAATTGTGCTAACCAGGACCCCACTGCAACACATGGTCACATGTCACATTCAAATGCCAGGCAGGGTGTGTGCTCAGCACCACAGAGTAACATGTATAGTAACCATACAATAACCTGAGAATCTGATGATACAATTTATTATCAACTTTGAGCACTACATAGCTGATGTTGGACTTTTGTTTTTGTTTCCCCTACTTTCTGGGTGATTTCACCATCATTTTCTAACCTTTCCACTGAGTTTTTAATTTATGCTTCCACATTTTTTAATATCTAAGAACTCTCTTCACTGCAGTGCGCAGGCTTCTCACTTTGGTGGCTTCTTGTTCCAGAACACAGGCTTTAGGCCCACAGGCTTCAGTAGCTGTGACGCACAGGCTTAGTTGCTCTGTGGCATGTGGGATCTCCCCAGAGCAGAGATTGAACCCATTACTCCTGCATTGGCAGGCGAATTCTTATCCACTGTACCACCAGGGAAAATCCTAGTTCTAGAATTTCTGATTCTTCTCAAAAGTGTCATGTCCCTTTTTATAATTTCTAGTTCTTTGTCGAAAATGTCAAGCTTGGCTTTTATATCCTTTAACATAGAAAGTAAGTTGCTTTGCAGACTATGTCTGAAACTCTCATAGACTCCCTATGAATCTGTTTCTATTTATGGCTTCTGTTGATTCTTGCTCATTTTTTTTCTCTTTGGTGTTGATTCACATGATTGTATTCCTGACACATCTATATGGGGAAATAATTTGAGGCCTAGAATGGTGCCTTCCTCTAGAGAGGATTAGCTATTTTTTTTCTACAGGTGCCTAGAGGCACTAAACACAGAACCACCTTCAGTTCAGTTTTCGAGCCCAAGATTTTCTGAACCACCCAGATGATTCAAAGCCAAGGAGCTGTGTAGAAATCGCTTCTCGGGAGGTGGCAGGCAGGATTCAGGATGGGGGGACACATGTATTCCTGTGACTGATTCATGTTGATATATGAAAAAACATCACAATACTGTATAAAGTATTATCCGCCAAGTGAAATTAATTAAAAAAAAAGAAATTGCTTCTCATTCATTTTATTCCCAAGGTACAGGCAGCCATCCAAGGTCAATTTATCACTCTTACCTTAGTAGGCCTTGTCTCCCTAACTCCACAAGGCTACCAAAAGCATAGCTCATTCCTCAGCTACATCCCCACAGGAAAATGTTAGGCCTCATCTGCTATTAAGCTCATCTCTAGATTTCCATCCTCTCTTTGATCTTGGATCAATAGTTCCTAATAGTCACTACCTTGTTAGCAGTTTAATGCTTTCAAGAGCAAAAATATATTTGTCCAACTTTGTCTTCAGTAGGAGAGTGGTCCAAATGGCTACTGGCATAAAGACCAGATAGACCAATGGAATAGGATGGGGAGCCTATAAATAAACCCTTGAATATATGGTCATATGATTTTTGACAAGGGTACCAAGGCCATTAAATGGGGAAAAGAGGTTTTCCAACAAATGTTTCTGGAAAAACTGGATATCCCCATGCAAAGAATGAAGTTGAAACCTTACCCACCACCGTATAGAAAAGTTGACTCAAAATGGACCAAAAGCTCAAATATAAGAAAGACAATTACAAAACTCTCAGAAGAAAACAGGGAAAAAAAGGTTTTTTTAAGACAAAAAAAATTAAGAAAGAAAAAAAAAAGAGGGCAAATACTTCACAACATTGGATTTGGCAATTTCTTGGATATGACACCAAAGGTGCAGGCAACAGAAAAAAATGAACATATTTGACTATGAAAATTAAGGATTTTTGTGCAATCAATAGTGAAAAGGCAGAATTAGCAATTATTTGTTACATATATGCTAAGTCTCTTCAGTTGTGTCTGACTCTCCTTGATTCTATGGACTGTAGCTCACCAGGCTCCTGTCCATGAGATTCTCTGGGAAAGAATACTGGACTGGGTTTATATATATATATATATATATATATATATGCTGCTGCTGCTGCTAAGTCGCTTCAGTCGTGTCCGACTCTGTGCGACCCCATAGACAGCAGCCCACCAGGCTCCTCTGTCCCTGGGATTCTCCAGGCAAGAGTACTGGAGTGAGGTGCCATTGCCTTCTCTGATATATATGTATATAAAATGAGATAATGAGACAACCCAGATTGAGGAAAATATTTGCAGATCATATCTGATAAGAGATCAATATCAGAACATATAGAGAGCTAAACAACAAAAACTTGATTCACAAATGAGAAAAGGGCTTGAATAGAGGAATATGTTCCAACAAGAATGTGAGTTTTGTAATTCTAAATATTCAATAAAATATTTTCTCAAACTTTGTAATATGTTTTCCCAATGGGGGAAAAAATTGGACTCCATCCTCAATGTTTATATCCCAGCTGATAATAGCTCTTTTCATTATTGGCTAAACTGTTTGATGAGAATATAGAGTCAGTTCCAAATCCCCAACCTCTAGAAGATTCCAGGAAATGGCTCCCAGAGAAAATTAAATGCAGCTTGATCCAGGACAGAAACAAGAGATGTGAATTTCAGAGTCTCTGAGTGAGCTGTAGAGAACTGGCAGAGTGCCTCTGCCTGGGCATTTGCTAAGTTCTGATCGGTCCCCCCTCCATCCCAGCCATGTGAGTCATTCTTGACACCCTCTCTGGTCTATCAACGGAAGCAGGGTCCTCAGGGTAGAAGGCAGAGGGTCAGATACTAGATGTCAATGAAGACTGTAGAGAGAAAGGATTGACATTCAGTCCAAATAATACTAAACCCCTTTGTCTAACACATGTCCCTCCAAGCCTTGTTACTTTGATGTTTCCCTGGTTTACAGTTTGCACACAGAGTCAGAACTCACTCTCCTACCTTTCATCAGATCTCACTCATACACTCAGAGAATTGAAACCCCAACTCTGCTATTAATAATAGCATGCTATTAATAATAGCATGACTTACCTGCAACTTTTCGATAGAAACATCAGCAAAGAACAGGAGGCAGCCATCAGATTGGCCACAAGAGACAGCATAGTTTGCACACTTGAGATAAAATGAGTTTTTTTCAAGATCTTTCATGGAATCAGACTTACAGGTTTGGGAGTAATGGCAATAACCAGCCAGTTTTGAAAGTGAAAGAGGAGAGTGAAAAAACTGCCTTAAAACTAACATTCAGAAAACTAAGATCATGGCATCTGGTCCCATCACTTCATGGCAAATAGATGGGCAAACAGTGGAAACAGTGGCAGACTTTGTTTTTTGGGGCTCCAAAATCACAGACTTTATTTTGGGGGGCTCCAAAATCAAAAGTGACTGCTGCTAAGTCGCTTCAGTCGTGTCCAACTCTGTGCGATCCCTTAAATGGCAGCCCACCAGGCTCCTCTGTCCCTGGGATTCTCCAGGCAAGAATACTGGAGTGGGTTGCCATTTCTTTCTCCAGTGCATGAAAGTGAAAAGTGAAACTGAGGTCACTCAGTCGTGTCCGACTCTTGACTGCAGATAGGCTCCTCAGTCCATGGGATTTTCCAGGCAAATGTACTGAAGTGGGGTGCCATTGCCATGACATTAAATTAAGACACTTGCTCCTCGGAAGAAAAGATATGACCAACCTAGACACCATATTAAAAAGCAGAGACATTACTTAGCCAACAAAGGTCCATCTAGCCAAAGCTATGGTTTTTCCAGTATTCATGTATGGATGTGAGTTGGACTATAAAGAAAGCTGAGCACAGAAGAATTGATGCTTTTGAACTGTGGTGATGGAGAAGACTTGTGAGAGTCCCCTGGACTGCAAGGAGATCCAACCAGTCCACCCTAAAGGAAATCAGTCCTGAATATTCATTGGAAGGACTGATGCTGAAGCTGAAACTCCAATACTTTGGCCACCTGATGCGAAGAACTGACTCATTGGAAAAGACCCTGCTGCTGGGAAAGATTGAAGGCAGGAGAAGGGTACGACAGAGGATGAGGTGGTTGGATGGCATCACCGACTTGATGGACACGGGTTTGGGTGGACTCCAGGAGCTGGTGATGGACAGGGAGGCCTGGCATGCTGCAGTCCATGGAGTCTCGGAGTCAGACACGATTGAGTGACTGAACTGAACTGAACTTACACACACATATCCATACCTGAATCTCGTCTCCAACAGCCACTTCCCCTCACCTCCCTGTTCTCTCTTTGGACTCCTCTAGTGATGGGGAGCTCATCAATTCCCTAGGCAGCTTATTCCATACCTTGATACCTCTGACTCCAGAAAAGTCAGTAATTTCCTCCTCCTGTTTCCCAATCCCCCTCCTGGGGCCCATATAGGTCGTACCTCACTCCTCCCTAGTGTGACAGGTTTTCCTGCAAGAAGGCAGTCCTGTGACAGTTCAAGGTCACCACTGGACTGACCGTCGTGACAATTAGATCAGACTCCAGCTCTTTGGCTTGGAGGCTATTTAAATTTGGTCTTGCTAGTAAATCAAGGAGGAAAGAGAATTTCCAGACAAAGCCCCTCTCAGAGCACCTCCTCCTCTCCCAGGGGAGCCTCTTGACCCCAGGCCGTTGTCAGTCACTCTTAGGGCTCCTAGGGGATGGAGGTACCATGAGGGAGAGGGGGCTAGTTTCCCAGGACCACCCTGGACTTTCAAATTCTCCAAGGAGCCTTGGCACCCATCTGTTCACAATCTACATCTAAAGCTAGGCTGCTTATAATCTGGAGCAGGAGGCGTGGCCTAGCTGAGGGGCGGCGCCTGCATTGCTTGCCCTCTCCTGTGAGCACCACCAGGCTCCGCCCACCATCCCTCTACCCCTGGCTCCTTTCTGCGCTGCAACTGAACCAGTAATTTTTTTACAAAATTTTAAAAGTTGAGTAGATAAAGATACTCTGTAAACTACAAACCTGGTAGACTGAGTATAGAAAAAAATTCAACTAAAACTTACCAGGCACATTAATATATGAATGACAGGGAGGACTCGTCTGGTAAACAGGTGTGGTGATCAGCAGGCCATACATGCTAACTGACGGTCCCTGGGACCAAGATCATGGCACATCAAAATCCAATGTTTGGGGAAAGTAGAGCAGCTACAGGGACCGAGGACGGGTTTGCACCCATTAACCCTAGGGGTTAGCAGTAACCAGGCACCTCTCGTTCCCTCCTGGAGTCTGACAGATCAGGATAGGAGGGACAGTCCTGCGGTAACCCCCCACCCCCCATGAGGTTTTGAGGAGCTTGCATGGGCCTGGGGCCCCACAGGGCTCTCTCCCTGGAGTCCCTCCCAGCCTCCCTGATCCACAGCCAAGGAAACAGAAGGCCAGAGACGGCAAGCAGAGAAACTCCCCTGACTCAAGTCGAGGGGACTTTGCAGGTGTGAAGCGGGGGATGGTTCTTAATCCTGCCACGGAGATGGGGACAGATGACCAGCCAGGGAGACCACGGTGGGGACAGAAGGGACACAGAAGAGAAACACAGCATTAGACTGTGACAGCGGACAGCTGAGTCACTCCTAGAACCCCGGGGGGCCCCAGCATCTGTGCTCTCCCCAAACCCGTTCTTACCAAAAGCGGAGTCCAGCTCCTCTGGGGCCCTTGGGAGTGTTCCAGGCCCACCTTTCTATGAGGAGAGAAAGAGCTGAAGCTCCAGTGACCACCAGAGTGAGGCAGGACGTCAGGGACCCTTCCTGTACCCCTTCCTCCCTGCTACTCCCGCCCTCACTGGTACAGGATTCTGACTGTGGAGACCCCTCTAAAATATCCCTTTGGCCCTCTATGGGCTGAATTGTATCCCCCAAAATTCCTTTGCTGAAGTTCTAACCCCAAATGTAATGTGCCTGTACTTTGGGGAGGTAAATAGGGTAGACCGAGGTCAGCGGGGTGGGCCTGAATTCAGTGTGGCTGGACTTCTTATAAGAAGAGACAGTTTGGCCCCAGATGTATATAGAAGAAAGACCATGTGGAGAAACAGGGAGAAGACTGGCCATCGGCAAAACGTGGAGAGAGACCTCAGAAGAAACAACCCCACCGGCACCTTGAACTTGGACCTCCAGCCTCTAGAAATGTGAGGAAATAAGTGTATGTTGTTATTTAATCACCCCCTCCACCCCTCTGCCGCTGCCTGGAAGACCTTGTGTGTCAGCAAATGAATACAGCTCTCACCTACCATCTGGGTCTCACTGTTACGGTGGCATCCACAGGCTGACAGGCTGTAGATCTAAACTTTTCAGAGAAGGAAGCCAGTAGGGGGAAAACACATTTTATCTATGAGTTCTGTTTGACATCACTCTCTGAGACTTCATAATTCTATATGCTGTAACAAGAGACTTGCTCATCTCCTCAGTGGCATTCTGAGCAGTAAACAGGTGAGGCTGACCCCATTTTACAGATGGGTAAATGGGAGCCCAGGGAGCCTAAACTGCCTTTTCTAAGTGAAGACTTTCCCATCGTGCACTGCTGCACATTGGTACCTCCATACACTGTCATGTTTGCTAGTTTCTCCTTCCAGAGACCCCCCCTAAATTCTTCCTGTATTCTCAAAGCCTTCTCCTCTCTCTTTGTCCCAGGACTCACCTTCTTCAATCCTCTGCACCTCTGTCTCACTTTTGTATTCAGCTTCTTGCTCTTCACATGGCCGTGTCTTTGAAGCTGGAAAAACCTTTCCCCAAACCCTGCTGCCCCTCCTCCTAGCCCTGCTGGCCTTTCCTCTCCCTGACAAGTCTCCCCTGGACTGTGGACAGTGGTTGCTTCTATCTTTTCACCCCATGCTCTTGAGCCCACAGGCAAACTTTCACTTCACTCTTTGCCTTGCAGCTGCTTACAGGCACCATTCTCAGTCTCCCGAGTCATAGTAGCCATCAAACACCGAGGGGCCTACTGCTGCAGGCGCCGTGTCATCCATCCTTAAATGACCTTGAGAGATGGATAATGTTAGCCCAGGCTACTGACTTGGTAATGCAAACATTCAGCCTATAGCAGAGTAGACATTCAGAGCAGCCTCCATATTTCTTAGGTTTTACTTTCAGGAACCCCACTAAAGTTCTCATGGTGAAAGGAGAAAATTCTCCTTGTGTTTCTGGCTTGGGATGGGAAAATTAACTATGTTGAAATAATCCTAGAGGGTTATTCATAATAAGGGCCTTCCAGGGGAAACTCCACCAGAGCCTTATCTTACTTGCTCCCGAGTCACTTCAGTCGTGTCCGACTCTGTGCGACCCTAGAGACGGCAGCCCACCAGGCTTCCCCGTCCCTGGGATTCTCCAGGCAAGAACACTGGAGTGGGTTGCCATTTCCTTCTCCAGTGCATGAAAGTGAAAAGTTGAGAGAAGGGCAATTATCCATCTCTGGTCCCCTGTAGACTTCCTGTCTCACGTAAGGAAAGAGAAAAAAAAGCTTGAGAATTGTTTCTGCAAGTCATAACCCAGGAACTCAGTCCTGTTAAAAAAAAAAAAAAAAAAGTGAATGAGATTTAATCTTAGAATGACAGAACACTTGCCAACACATTTCTACCACATCAACAGGCCCCAGGACAATAATAGCAGATCACAACTGAAAAAGCTGCAAGTCACAGAATCTATTTAAGAAAGAGTTCCTAGGGAAATCCAAAGATAACAGAGGAAGACAATAAACAAAGAAATTAGAGGAAACAATCTTTGGCACCCGTAATGATTATTCAACACAGCCTGGCTTCTACACAGATTAACACAAAGCCTTGTACTGAAAGCTTAACCACCTCAGTTTCTCTCTTTCTCTTTTTAAAAGATTTATTTATTTATGACTGTGCAGGGTCTTCATTGCTGCATGTGGGCTTTCTCCAGTTGTGGTAAGTGGGGGCTACTCATAGCAGCGCACAGGTTTCTCGCTGTAGGGGTTTCTCTTGTGGAACACGGGTTCTGGGCATGTGGACTTCAGTATTCTCGGTGCGTGGGCTCGGTAGCTGTGGATCACAGGCTCTAGAGCACTGGCTCCATAGTCATGGTGCAGGGGTTTAGTTGTCCCACGGCAGATGGGATCTTCCTGAGCCAGAAGTTGAACCCATATCTCCTGTGTTGGCAGACAGTTTCTTCACCACTAGGGTAGCCCTACCTCAGTTTCTCTTGTCAATGCATCATGTCTGGCTTTCAACAAATATGATATTAATTTCAACAAATAGATATTAATCCAACTATATCAAGAGTCACTTTTAGTGTGAATGTTCTAAGGATACCAATTAAAAGACAAAAATTGTCAAAGTGAGTCAAAAAAAAAAAAGACCCGACCACGTGCTGTCTACAAGGAAGTCACTTTAAGTATAAAGACATAGACAGATTAAAGGTAAAAAGATAGAAAAAGATACACCATGGTAACACTAATCAAAGTAAAATTGAAGTGACTGTGTTAATCTTAGACAAAGAGACTTCTGAACAGGAAAATTATCAGAGACAAAGATGGTTCATTACATACTGATAAAGGGGTCAAGTTTTTTTTAAAAATGTAACAAGACATGACAAATAATTGTAACAAATACACTACACTAATGTAAAATGTTAATAATAAGGAAAATTCTGTGGTGTATGTTTATGTGTTACATGTCTTGGAAGATATATGGAAACTGTACTATCTGCTTAATTTTTCTGTACCTCTAAAACTGCTCTAAAAAACAAAGTTTACTAATTTTTAAAAGGTAATACGTGTTATTTTTTTTAACTTGGAAGAATCGGAAAAATAGAAAATTAAAATTCTAAATACTTTATCATCCAAAGACAACTGATACTGACAATTTGATAAAGTGCTACCAGACTTCTTTGTGTAATCTTTTCTAATAGAAATTTCTTTATATCTATATTATACCCTGTACCTTCGTCTGTCTTCTATTATGGCTGTCTCTCTCTTCCACAAGGTCTTAAGTTCTCCTAGGGCAAGAACCACAACTTAATTTTCATATTTCGCATGGTTCTGCCATAAAATCTGGAACATAGTACGACTTCAACAAATTTTTATTCAGTTCGGTTCAGTCGCTCAGTTGTGTCCGACTCTTTGTGACCCCATGAACCACAGCATGCCAGGCCTCCCTGTCCNAGGATTCTCCAATACATGCCAATCAATCAATGTGATACACCATATTAACAAAATGAAAGATCAAAACCAGATGATAATCTCAACAGATGCAGAAAAAGCCTTTGAGAAAATTCAGCATCCATTTATGATTAAAATAAATTAAAATTCCTTATGATTAAAATAATTTCTGCACATTCAAAAAATGCACATAAAAGGAATCTAGCTCAACACAGTAATGGCCATATATGATAAGCCTATAGCAAACATTATTCTCAATGGTGAAAAATTGAAAGCATTCCACCTAAGATCAGGAACAAGACAAGGATGCCCACTTTAACCACTATTATTCAACATAGTTCTGGAAGTCCTAACTATAGCACTCAGAGAAGAAAAACAAGTAAAATGAATCCAGATCAGAATAGAAGAAGTAAAGCTCTCACTGTTTGCAGATTACATAATACTGTACACAGAAAGCCCTAAAGATAGTATCAGAAAATTACAAGAGCTAAACAGTGAATTTAGCAAAGTCGCAGGATACAAAATCAATACACAGAAATCACGTATATTTCTATATACTAACAATCAAAAATCACAAAGAACAATTAAGAAATCAATCCAATTCTCCTCTGCAACAAAAAGTTTAAAATATCTAGGAATAAACTTACCTAAGGAGACAAAAAACTGTACACAGAAAAGTATAAGACACTAATGAAAGAAATCAAAGATGGCTTAAACAGATGAAGGAATATTCCATTTTGCTGGGTAGGAAGAATCAATATTGTAAAAATGACTATACTACCAATGCAATCTACCAATTCAATGAGATCCCTATCAAATTACCAATTGCATTTTTCACAGAACTAGAACAAAAAAGTTCACAATTCATATGGAANAAGGAATATTCCATTTTGCTGGGTAGGAAGAATCAATATTGTAAAAATGACTATACTACCAATGCAATCTACCAATTCAATGAGATCCCTATCAAATTACCAATTGCATTTTTCACAGAACTAGAACAAAAAAGTTCACAATTCATATGGAAACACAAAAGTCCCCAAATAGCCAAAGCAATCTCAAGAAAGAAGAATGCAGCTGGAGGAATCAACCCTCCTGACTTCAGATTATATGACAAAGCTACAGTCAGGAAGACAGTACGATACTGGCACAAAAACAGAAATATAGACCAATGGTATAAGATAGAAAGCCCAGAAATATAGCCATGCACCTATGGTACCTTATTTTTTACAAAGGAGGCAAGAATATACAATTGGGCAAAGACAGCCTCTTCAATAAATGATGCTCAGAAAACTGAACAGCTACATGTAAAAGAATGAAATTAAAACACTTCCTAACACCATACATAAAGATGAACTCAAAATAGATTAAAGACCAAAATGTATGGCCAGAAACTATAAAACTCTTAGAGGAAAACATAGGCAGAACACTTGATGACATAAGTGAAAGCAAGATCCTCTATGATGCACATCGTAGAGTAATGGAAATAAAAACAAAAGTAAACAAGTGGGACCCGATTAAACTTAAAAGCTTTTGCAAAGCAAAGGAAACTATAAGCAAGGTGAAAAGACAACCCTCAGAATGGGAGAAAATAATAGCAAATAAAACAACTAACAAAGGATTCACTTCTAAAATATACAATCAGCTCATACAACTCAATACCAGAAAAACAAACAACCCAGTCAAAAAGTGGAAAAAAGCCCTAAACAGACATTTCTCCAAAGAAAATATACAGATGGCTCACAAAAACATGAAAAGATGCTCAACATCACTCATTATTAGAGAAATGCAAATCAAAACTACAACTAAATCACCTCGCACTGGTCAGAATGGCCATCCATCAAACAGTCTATAAACAAATGCTGGAGAGGGTGTGGAGAAAAGGGAACACGCTTGCACTGTTGGTGGGAATGTAAACTGATACAACCACTATGAAAGATGGTATGGAGATTCCTTTAAAAAACTAGAAATAATACCACCATATGACTCAGCAATCCCACTCCTAGGCATACATCCTAAGGAAACCAAAATTGAAAGAGACACATGTATCCTATCGTTCACTGCAGCACTATTTACAACAGATAGAACATGGAGGCAACCTAGATGTCCATCAACAGATGAATGGACAAAGAAACGGTGGTATATATACACAATGGAATATTATTCAGTCATAAAAAGGAACACATTTTGGTCAGTTCTGATCAGGTGGATGAATCTAGAACCTATTATACAGAATGAAGTGCATCAAAAATAGAAAGATAAATATCATATTCTAATGCCTAATGGAATCTAGAAAAATGGTACTGAAGAATTTATTTACAGGGCAACAATGGAGAAACAGACATAGAGAANTGAAAAAGTCATTCTCTGGGAAATTCTCATTCTGCATTGGTGTTGCTAAGATTCTTATTACCAGTTTCTCTTTGGTCCTGAAGTTGACTCAGATGATGATTGGTTCACTGCAATTTGTATCCTCACCCTAGACATGGAAGGATGAGAAGTACTGACCATTCATTTGTCTCTTTGTGCTGGAAAAAAGTAGTGCAGATAGACTGGAATTATAAATGGAATGAAGTTTGAGGATTATTCTTGACTTTTATTTTGTTTCCAGTTAATATAATAAGAGATTTAGTTGTATATAAATCATCTATATCAAATGAACAACTCCAGAGAGGATTGCTCTGGGTACAGAATTTTCTTCAATGACTAATCAGTGCTAGGAGCACACTGTTAGCATGGATCATGCTTAATGGGATTTTTCCTTTCTGATACTTGTAGGCCTCTTCTCCTCCCACTGAGCGATTATACACATCCTTGATTCATGACCCTTCTTTCTTGCACTCCTAATATAGTCTACTTTTGTGACTTCAGTTCTCACCACCCTGCTATTCCTGACACCTTCTGTGCACTTGACCCCTCTTAGAGCACTGGATGGCATTTCTTGTCCACCAGTTCTATGCTGGAAAGAGACAGTAGGGAGAGTGCACTCTAGAAAACAGAGTGGTGAGAGGTGATGAGGATACTGAGGACCATGAAATATCTGGCCATAAGCAGAAGCAAGCCAGATCCAAAGTCCTACTTAAGACATTTAAGGAAGTCTTGTGTATGCTTTCCATGCAGGTCCTGTGACCTTGAAGGCAAATCAATAATAAGATTCTGATCATTGTACCCAGCATCAGAGTCTTTTCCAATGAGTCAACTCTTCTCATGAGGTGGCCAAAGTACTAGAGTTTCAGCTTTAGCATCATTCCTTCCAAAGAAATCCCAGGGCTGATCTTCAGAATGGACTGGTTGGATCTCCTTGCAGTCCAAGGCACTCTCAAGAGTCTTCTCCAACACCACATTTCGAAAGCATCAATTCTTGGGTGCTCAGCCTTCTTCACAGTCCAACTCTCACATCCATACATGACCACAGGAAAAACCATAGCCTTGACTAGACGGACCTTAGTCAGCAAAGTAATGTCTCTGCTTTCCTCTCTCTTCCTCTTCTCCGATTAAATACCACCTCTTCACCCTCAGGTAACTCGAGTGTTTTCACTCATATTTCATTCCTTATACATTACTGTGTATAAACATATACATGCCTGTGTGCTAAGTCATTTCAGTCATGTCCAATCTTTGTGACCCTATGGACTGTAGCCCACCAGGCTCCTCTGTCCGTGGGATTCTCCGGGAAAAAATCCTAGAGCAGGTTGCCATTTCTACAGGGGTCTTCCCGACCCAGGGGTCAAACTCTGACTTAGGTCTTCTGCATTAGCAAGCAAGTTCTTTACCACTAATGCCACCTGGGAAGTCCATATTAATATATATACCTAGGTATGTTTCACCTTTGTTCATTTTACAAGAGGATCCTTTTATGTTTATGTATATGTAGATACCATGGATACATAATTTTTATTGGTAAAATATATCATCTATACAGCTTGTCTTATTACATCTTGGAAGAACCTTTAAGCCGACTGGTATAGATCTAACTTTAAAAACTGCATGATATTCTATGGCATGGATAATATGATATTGTGATATAATAAGAATATTTGGTTGTCATTCTTAGTTGGCACAGAGTTTATAAAACTCTTAATTTTCTGAGTGATTGGGGTGAGAGGAGTATCTTATTCATAATAAGCCCCTTTCAACCTTACCTGAGTTTATGCTAATAAGGTAACTCTGAGGCTGGGAGCTGGTTGTCAAGGGAACCAACTAGGTGATTGATAGCTGGAACTTTCAGTCCCATCCCTCATCCCTCACCCCACTGCCAGAGAGAGGAAAAGCAGCTGGAGACTGAGTTAATCACGAATGCCCAGTGATTTATTCACTCATGCCTTTGTAATGGAACCTCCGTAAAAACCCAGAGGAGTTTAGAGAACTTCCATACGCTGAATGCATTGAGGTGCTGGGAGGGTGGTTCACCAGAGAGGGTATGGGAGCTCCAAGTCCCTTCCCAGACCTGGCCCTGCACGTGTCTTCCATTTGGCTGTTCCTGAGTTATATCCAGTGCTCTGCTGTGCTGTGGTTAGTCCCTCAGTCGTGTCCGATTCTTTGTGACCTCATGGGCTTGCAGCCCTAAAGGCTCCTTTGTCCATGGGGATTCTCCAGGCAAGAATACTTAGTTGTAAGTTAAGTGTTTCTCTGAGGTTTGTGAGCTGTTCTGGTAAATTAACAAGCTTGAGGAGGGCATTGTGGGAACCCCAGATTTATATTTGGATGGTCGGAATTATAGGTGACAACCGAGGACAGGGCACTGGCATCTGCAGTAGGGGACAATCTGATGGGACTGAGCCCATAACCCAGGGAGCCTGCACTAACTTCCGGTGGTTAGTGTCAGAAGTGCTGTAAAGAGACAGAGAGTACCACAGGCTTTTCCTCCGTTCCGCACTGGTGGGTATTCAATTTGTTCCGATTTCCTGGTTTCACCCTACCAGCCACGCTGCAGTGGGCTTTCTGTGCATGTCTCCTTGTGTTCTTGTGCTTTTATTTCTATGGATGGAACCCTATGAGTGAAGTTGCTGAGTCAGAGATCTTTTTAAAATTTTAATAGAGGCTTTCAGACTGTTTCCCAAAAGCATGTAGTAATTTACATTTCTACCTACAAGGTCTGTCCAAGCTCTCCCAGCCTGCACCCTCTGCCCGTAAGTCCTGCCAACATCAGGTATCACCCTGGATTTTTTGCCAGTTCTAATGAATGTGAAATGATGCCTTATTGTGGCTTTTATTTACATCTCCTTGATTACTGGTGAGGTTGAACATCTTTTCTTATGTTGTGGTCATTTAGATTTGCTCTTCTATGTCACTTATCCGTGTCCTGTGGCTATTTTTCTCTTGGTTGTGTTTTGCTTATCAATTTGTAAGAGTTATAGTTGTCATGCGTTCCACATGTTTTCTCAGGCTATTTACTGCTTATTGACTTTATTTCTACATCCTTTCTATATCAAATTGTATCATTTTCTGTAATATCACATTTAAAAATTTTTATAAAATCAGAAATGTGACTTTTTGGCTTCTTGGTTTCTAGATTGATGTAAAAGGTCTCCCCTGCTACTAGGTTGTACATGTATTTTCCTGGCCTTCCTTTTAATATTTTTAATTGCTTAATATTTTACATTTAAATTAAAACCAGATGGATTACAGATTTGGATATATGCTGTAAGGTAGGGAGCCTGCTTGATTTTCTTCCAGACAAATAGCCAATGATGCCAGCCCCATCTATTATCAAGTAAATCATTTTCCTCTGCTGAACTGAAATATATCTTTTGTTGGATTTAATTGAAACCTGCTACCAAGCACCTTACTCTGTTCCACTTGTCTGTCTCATCATGTGCTGATAACATACTGCTTTAATTATAGTAATTTCATATAGTATCTTCTATCATTCCAGTGAAGTCCTTTATCTAACCCATAGTGTTTCTTTTCATAATTTTTTGACTCTTCTCAATTCCATTATCCATTTCAAAATAAACCCTTTCAGAATTCTGATAGGACTGTTGTTACGTTTATCTATCACTTTGCAGAGAATTGACATTTTATAATATTAGCTTTTCCTGTCTGAGAATGTATTTGTTTCATTTTGTTTAGATCCTAATTTATGTACTTTGAGGAGTTCTATAGGAGTCTGTGCCTTAGTTTTTTTAATTCTTGGTCTCTTTTTGTGTGAATTTATATTGAGATATAACTTGCATACAATAAAATGCACACATTTTAAGTGTACAATTCACTGATTATTAGTGTATTTAAAGAGTTACGCCACCATCAGGCAATTTAATTTTAGAAAATTTCTATCACCCCCCAAAATTCATGCTCATCTGTATTTACTCTCATTCCCACCCTCAACACTGGGAGCCTCTAAACAAAATAGATAAAAACAAATAAAATACTTTATATTTAGATTTGCCTTTTCTCAGCTATTCTTAGTCTTTTTTTTTTTTNATTCCAGTGAAGTCCTTTATCTAACCCATAGTGTTTCTTTTCATAATTTTTTGACTCTTCTCAATTCCATTATCCATTTCAAAATAAACCCTTTCAGAATTCTGATAGGACTGTTGTTACGTTTATCTATCACTTTGCAGAGAATTGACATTTTATAATATTAGCTTTTCCTGTCTGAGAATGTATTTGTTTCATTTTGTTTAGATCCTAATTTATGTACTTTGAGGAGTTCTATAGGAGTCTGTGCCTTAGTTTTTTTAATTCTTGGTCTCTTTTTGTGTGAATTTATATTGAGATATAACTTGCATACAATAAAATGCACACATTTTAAGTGTACAATTCACTGATTATTAGTGTATTTAAAGAGTTACGCCACCATCAGGCAATTTAATTTTAGAAAATTTCTATCACCCCCCAAAATTCATGCTCATCTGTATTTACTCTCATTCCCACCCTCAACACTGGGAGCCTCTAAACAAAATAGATAAAAACAAATAAAATACTTTATATTTAGATTTGCCTTTTCTCAGCTATTCTTAGTCTTTTTTTTTTTTATGCTTAAGTGTTTTCCAGTGTTTTTCACTACTGTGAACACAATATTTTTTCTTATTTCTAATTCTAGCTGGCCGGCTACTAGCATAGGAAATAATATTTTACTTTTATTATATTTGCCTTATAATTGGTTATCTTACCAATTTTCTTAGGCTTCCTAGGTATACAATCATAGTACGTGTGTGAAGTCACATCAGTTGTGTCTGACTCTTTGTGACCTCATGGACTATAACTCTCCAAGCTCCTCTGTCCATGAGATTCTCCAGGCAAGAATGCTGGAGTGGGTTGCCATTTCTTTCTCCAAGGGATCTTCCAACCCAGGGACTGAACCTGCATCTCTTGAGTCCTGTACATTGGCAAGCAGATTCTTTACCACTAGCACCACCTGGGTACCACATAGATTGTATGATTCTAGTTAAACAATCATAGTATAATTTGCCTCTTTTTTCCATGTTTATCTTGAGGATTTAATTATCTTATTTGCATTTTTTAGGAAATTGAAAATCATTCAATAATTGTGGTCAAAGAAGGCATGCCTGCTTTTTTCCTGATTGTAATCTGTGTGTGTGTTAGTCACTCAGTCATGTCCGACTCTTTTCAACTCTATGGATTGTAGACCACCAGGCTCCTCTGTCCATTGGATTCTCCAGGCAGCAATAATGAAGTGGGTTTCCATCCCTTCCTCCAGGGGATCTTCCCAACTCAGGGATTGAACCCAGGTCTCCCACATTGCAGGCAGATTCTTTACCATCTGAGCCACGAGGGTAGTGTTCTTTAATTTTGGAACAATAGCTGAGGGGAGGGAGGTGGGGAGTATGACCTTGGCTTAGGGATGGCTGGGGATGGAATGACCTAACTAGAGGAGCAATATTTAGACATCTTCCTTACCATTACCAGTTGGNTGAGCCACGAGGGTAGTGTTCTTTAATTTTGGAACAATAGCTGAGGGGAGGGAGGTGGGGAGTATGACCTTGGCTTAGGGATGGCTGGGGATGGAATGACCTAACTAGAGGAGCAATATTTAGACATCTTCCTTACCATTACCAGTTGGAAGATGTCCAATATATATTTGTATTCTCTTTTTAGTGTAGGTAAGAGCACCAGATGTAAATTTATAATTGGACTATATCACTTTAACCTCCCAAGAATGTCATTGCTAAGTTAAATTTTAATAGTATTTCCCCAGCCTTTTATTGATGTTTGTTCTATATTAAAAATGGTCATTGGGAAAATATTTCTGCACCTTCTGCAAAACAGCAGTCAGATACATCTATGCTTATTTTCCTCAGAGTAAGCTGATAAATTCCTTCTAGAATTATCTACATAGAGAACAGAACTGCTTTCTCTAAAACATTCTGACTGAAGCCTTCTTTTGACTGTTCCAATAGATGGAGGGGAGCAAGAAATTATTGGGGATTCAAAGTGCCTTTCCTGTTGGGTGAATCAGAGCTGTCTTTTTATTCAATAAATAAGAAGAGTTTTCACCTTCCCTCCCAAACCATTTCCCCAGTTACATGAACTGCCAGGAAGCTTGGCATTAAATATAATTCCTACTAAATTACATTCCTTCTTTTTCTGAGTTCCCTTTAGCAATCCTCTTTTTTAATGTGTTTTGTTGCTTTTAGGTTAACTTTGCTGAGGTGTAATTTATATGCAATGGACACAACCATTTTTAACATTCATTTAAGACATATTTATGTACCTGAGTAATCACTGCTAAATTGAAATATGGAATATTTCTATTACCACCCAAAGTTTCCTTATGCTATATATATATATACTTTTTTAGCCACACTGCCTGGCATTTGGGCTGTTAGTTCCGCACCAGGGACTGAACCCATGCCCCCTGCATTGGAACCAAGGAGTCCAATCACTGGTCCGCCAGGCAAGTCCCTCCTTGTGCCTCTTTCTGTTCAATCCCCTTCCCCTCTCCTCTCCAACCAGTGATGTGCTATCATTGCAGATCTGTGTTTCTCTATGGGAGTAGAGAAGGAAATGGCAACCCACTCCAGTATTCTTGTCTGGAGAATTCCATGGACAGAGGAGCCAAGAGTGAGACATGACTGAGTGACTCAGTCACACACTCACTCATTACCATGGTGGAGTTTGCCCCTTTAGGGGCCATATGGCAATGTCTGGAGACATTTTTAGTTGTCACAACTGTGCAGGTACCACTGGCATCAGTGGGTAGAGGCCAAGAGTACTGCTAAATATCCTACAAGGCACACGGTAGTCCCTACAACAAACAGTTAGCCAGCCCAAAATTTCAGTTGTGCCAAGACTGAGAAACCCTACTAAATCTATAGATTGGGCACACAAATGATAGCCCACGGTTCAAATCCAGTCTTATTGCCTGTGTTCATACAGCCCATAAATTACAAGTGGTTTCTGTATGTACTCCAGTATGAGTACTGCTTTCACTAAGCATGATGTTTTCAAGGTCCACCCATGTTGTATCATGAATCAATATTTCTTCTCTTTTTATTGCTAAATAATGTCCCATTGCATGGATTTGTAAACATAATGCTGCTATATACATTGTTGTGTGTAAGTTTTTGTGTGGACATATCTTTTTGTTTCTCTTGGGTATAAACTTAGAGTAGAGTTTCTGGGTTGTAGGGTGATTCTTTAACTTTTTGAAGAATCGCCAGATTGTTTTCTAAAGCAGTGCATCACTTTACATTTCTACTGCAGTGTATGAGGGTTCCAATTGCTCTCCACATCCTTGCCAACACTTCTTATTATCTGTCTTTTTTATTATAATCANTTCTTTAACTTTTTGAAGAATCGCCAGATTGTTTTCTAAAGCAGTGCATCACTTTACATTTCTACTGCAGTGTATGAGGGTTCCAATTGCTCTCCACATCCTTGCCAACACTTCTTATTATCTGTCTTTTTTATTATAATCATTCTAGTTGGTGTGAAGTGGTATTGCACTGTAGTTTTGGTTTGATTATTAGCCATTCATGTATCTTCTTTGAAGAGATATTGATTCAGCTCCTTTCCCCCTTTTTAAACTGGGTTATGTCTTTTTATTACAGAGTTGTAGCAAATCTTTATATTCAGAATTTTTTTCCATTTTCTGGGAGTTAGTTTCTTTATTATTGTTGTTAGTTTTATTTGGAATTAGTAATGTATTCACAATTCATTTGTCCATTCACCTCCTGGTAGACACTAGGGTTTTTTCCAGTTTGGGGCTATAATGAAAAAAGTTACTACAAGGATAAGTCTTTGTGTGCACATATCTTTATATCTCTTGGGCAACTACTTACAAGGTTGGCTTGCTGAGTACTATGTTAACTTTATAAGAAGTTACCAAAATATTTTCCAAAAGAGCTGCACCATTTTAAATTTCCACCAGAAATGTACAAGAGTTCCAGTTGTTCCATATCCATTCTAACCTTCGTACTTATTGGTCTTTATAGTGGGCAATGATATTTCATCATGGACTTCCCTGATAGCTCAGCTGGTAAAGAATCTGCCTGCAATGCTGGAGACCCCAGTTCAATTCCTGGGTCAGAAATATCCACTGGAGAAGGGATAGGCTACCCACTCCAGTATTCTTGGGCTTCCTTGGTGGCTCAGCTGGCAAAGAATCCGCCTGCAACGTGGGAGACCTGGGTTCAGTCCCTAGGTTGCGAAGATCCTCTGGAGAAGGGAAAGGCTACCCACTCCTGTATTCTGACCTGGAGAATCTCATGAATTGTATAGTCCATGGGTTGCAAAGAGTTGCAAATAATATAAAAACTTTCATATTATTGGTCTTTTTAATGGACAAGGATATTTCATTATGGCTTTAATTTGCATTTCCCTGATAATCAATGATGTTGACATCTTTTCATGTGCTTATTTGCCATCTGTACCTTCTTTGTGATGTGTCTTTTCAAATCTTTTGCTCATTAAAAAAAATTTATTTATTTATTTGGCCACATCGGAGGGTGGCTCCGTGGCACAATGGATAGCTCATTGGACTTCTATTTATTTGGCCACATCGGGTCTTCGTTGCAGTGCATGGGATCTTTGTTGTGGGACACAGACTCTAGTTGGGGCACGTGCGCTCTGGAACACAAGAGCAGTGGTTACCTCTGGCTTACTTGCCACCGCTGGCAGGGAACCCAG
The DNA here is from genome assembly GCA_006410875.1 of Neotragus pygmaeus. Lineage (NCBI taxonomy): Eukaryota > Metazoa > Chordata > Mammalia > Artiodactyla > Bovidae > Neotragus > Neotragus pygmaeus. Next base: position 1,348,912 of record SJYV01045960.1, on the reverse strand, counting down.
GCACATGGCAGAAAACAGCGGGTAGAGCACAGTGGCCGGAGTGTGGGCATAGGTGGTGAGAGGAGGCACTTGGTGGCAGGAGTGTACCAACAGGTGGAGGGGCCTCAGATGCAGATGAGCAGGCCCCAACTCCCAGAGAAGGTGATAGGCTACAAGAAGGATGAATGTGCCAACCTACTGGGAATGAGATAGCGGGCCCTTGACCAAGCCAGACTTGGGCACAGGGCATTGAGTACCTAATGTGGAATCTGGGGTTCTGACCTCCAGCAGCAGAAGAGGTGAAGCACACAGTCAGGGCTTGTCCCGAGCCAGGTGTCCTAACTGGGTGCCTTAGCATGTTCAGCTGCAGTCTTTAGTCCCCAGAGGTAGCCAGGGACTGGGAACCTAGGGAATCTGGCCAAGCCTTCTGGGAAGGAGAGGGGGGAGTAAATTGTGTTTGTAAAGGTAATTGGGCATCTATCATCCGTTCCAATCCCTCCTCTTTTCTAGTAGGAGCAGGTGAACAAGAAAAAGAGGAAATGCTGGCATTCAGGGTGAATTAGATGGGCAGACAATCAGACTTCCACTGCTCCCATTTATTTGCTTTCAGAGATACAGACTTATTCATCCCTTTTGTCAGCAGTTACTCAGCAGGTGCTCCACAGCCCTGCAAGGACCGAAGGAAAAGCTCATTACCTTTTTTTGTTTAAGTGAATGAAGGTATCTCTACTTTTTCAGACTCAGTCACCAGGAAAAGCTTTTGAACCCCAAACAATCCATCACTCCCTCTCTCCAACTGTTCATTCAAGAAAGGCAGCAGCCAGATGGGCTGGGTTAGAGAGGGTGTTCAGCTCCTATTTTGCAGCCATTTGAAAAGATGCTGTCTTGTCTGGGGCCCAGGTGAAGAGAGTGAAAGAAGGGGGCCATTCACTATTGCCTGTGGAGGTGGCCCCCATCTGCTCACTCCCTGAAGATGCTGCCCCTAATGCTGGCTTGGTCCCAGGGTGGGAGATGTGGTGTCTTTCACTGAAATGGGAGACACTGGGAGAGGAGCCAGGTGCCAACAAGAGCGTGAGGAGCTTTAGATGCAATGAATTTGAAGGGCCAGTGAGACATCTGAACAGAGCAAACCCATAAGCCACGAGATACTGTACTGATGAATGGTAGTAGAATAAATGTACAAGAGATGTTGACTTGCTCACAGATTGCCTGCCCTGGCACAGACTTCCTCCGGTGCTACCACCCCCTTGACCAGGGCTCTCATCGATTCCACAGCTAATTTTTTATTTTTAAAAATGTATAATCAAATAGTACAAAGAGATTGAATCCTGATACATTTCTCTTTCTCCAAGACTGCAGCAGTTAATAGTGTTTTATGCAAAAAACTCATTATGTGTGAGTTTATGTACATATATATGAATATTTATACATGAGATTTCATATATATATATGAAATTTCATTTATATGTAAGTACACAAGTAAATAACATACCATGGTCCTGTTCTATAACCTACTTTTCTTCACTTAATACTGGATCATAGACAACCTCCCCTGTCAGTGTTTAGAGATCTACACAGTCGTTTACAGTGGCTGCATAGCCTTCTGTTGTGTGAATATGCCATTATTTATTTAAATAGTCCTCCTATTGACAGACTTTCAGCTTGTTCTTAAAATATTTGCTATTATAAAAACAATGCAATGAAATAATCACATAATACATTTTTGTGCAATGGTCCAATTATTTTCTTAGAAGAAGTTTTTGGATGTGGAATGCATATTTCAAGTTTTCATATAGATGTTCAGATTTCCTTCTGGTAAAATTGTACCAATTTGAACTGCTGTCTGGGTGCATGCTTTTCTGATTTGTTCTGGGCATTATTCTCTCTTATTTGTGCCATTATAGTAAGTGAAAAATGTGATTTCATTGTTTTAATTCACATTTCTGTGATTATTAATAAAGTGAGCATCATATGCTTTTTAGCTGTCTGTATACCCCCCACTCCTGTGGGTTACCTATTCATATTCTTTGCCTATTTTTTAATACTGGAATACTTGTCTTTCTCTTAAGATTTATAACTGCTCTTATGTATTATAGGTATCCTTGGTTATATGTTGCAAACATGGCATAACCAGCTTTTATTTGTCTTTATCATGATATCTTTTGCTGCAACAGTTTTTTTATTTTAGTCATATCCATATCAATCTTATGTTTTATAGTCTCTGCCTTTGAATTATGCTAAGAAAAGCTTAGCCTATCAAAAAATTTATAAAAGTATGTTTCTATATTTCTTATTTCTATATTTTATACTTTTATTTTTTATGTAAAATGCAAATATAATGATGTCACTTCCTTGCTTGCCATATCAGCAAGCCTTCCTGCTGCCTTCAGCATTTAGTCCACCCTCTTGGCATAGCCCACCAGATGGTGGATGATCCGGGCTTTGCCTCTTCTTCATCCTCATATATCACATATATAAACCATCCCAAATGCACCTCTCTGCTGCTGTTTGGAATACGCATGCTTGTCTTCTCCCCGACCTTGCTGGTGAACTCCTAATTAACTATCAAGACTCTCCTCAAGGGCACGTCCTCTGAGAAGCAGTCCTTTATCCCAGTCATTGTTAAGTGCTTCCTGCCCCTCCCGACACTGACACAGCTATCCTCTTAACTCATATTGAAATTATCCATTTATGAATTTCTTTTCACTCTAGACTTGTGAGCCCTGGGATTGGGGGGGGTGGGATTCAGCATCTGGCACTTTAATACAGTACTATTTAGCAGATGCTAAGCCTGCCCCTGTAATGTGATTTGCATCTTAGCAAGCTCAGTGCACCAACAGTGTGAAAGCTGGGGGACCAATCAGAAGTATCCTGGTAACAGTGATGTCTTATCCAGGTAGCTGACAAGTACCTGGACTCAGGGGGTGGGTTTGGAGAAAAGAGGATAAAAAACAGACTTAGTGGGTAGAATGGACACTGAGTAGAGTGTTTCGTTTGCCATGTCTCCTAAAAGTTCAACACACAAGTGAATAAAACTGTTAGCCCATTAGCATAACCCACACCTTTTGATTCTAGTATTTTTCAGTATAGATTTACCCCTACTCCAATTCCTTTCCATGAAGCTGTGTCACCGAGGCTAATCATCCCCTCCAATCTGTCTAGGGAGGTAGCCTTTCACCTCCAAGGACAAGTATGACATTGTTTTAATTAAATGCCCTGTGTTAAGAGCCTTCACAGCCCCTGACACATAGTATTATTGTTGCTGTTCAGTCACCAAGTCACATCCGACCCTTTGCAACCCCATGGACTGCTGCACGCCAGGCTTCCCTGTCCCTCACCATATCCCGGAATTTGCCCAAGTTCATGTCCATTGAATCGGTGATTCCATCTAACCATCTCATCCTCTGTCACCCTCTTCTCCTTCTGCCTTCAGTCCTTGCCAGCATCAGCACTCAGTAAATATAAACTCACACTCTGGGCTCCTCCACCTCCTTACCTTGGGTGGTTGAGTCAGTGGCCATCTTCTGGCTGATCTAAGAGATTCCTGGAGAGAGAGGCGTGAATCACTGTTTATAGTGTGTTTCCACAAAGTACAGGCGTGCCCTGACAGCTGGGCTCCATCTGTCCTCAGCTCTCTGCTTGCTGTCTGCCCAGGCTGCCATTCTTACTGTCGTCCCCACTCTATTTCCTTTTCCTCCAGAGACCCAGCATTTGGTCCTTTCTGAGCTCTGCTCCTTCCTTTTCTATTCTATGAGCATCTTGTAATTAACCTACTGCATCCTCATGCCAAAGTCACCACCACTGTCACTGTTCTCCTAGCCTTCCTTTAGCCTGTTTCAGATAAGAAGCAGGAAGACCAGCCTTCACATCATTGTTCTATCCCCCAACTTATTTAGTATCCTTCTCTGTAGGCTCCAGGTGCCCCCAGGCCCCCCAGGTCTCATTCAGAAGCCAGAGCCTCTTGCTCTACACTCTGTGACTTTACACCCTGGCTCTCCAAGCTGCTTCCTCATCCCCACCTAACTTCTCGGCCCCAAGGCAGTTCCCCAAGTGCCATTCCCAGCCCATCCTTGCTTGCTTCTGCCTCTTGTCATTTTTTTCATCCCAAAGAATGCCTGCTTTGTTCCTCTGCCCCTAGGCTTGCACCAAACACCCTCACAACCATCACGGAACTCTCTTTTGAGACCCTTCCTTGCCATCACTAGCAGCTGGTTCCTGTGGCTAACACTTCGTACTTGTAAAATGCTTTCCCACCACTATCTCGTATGACCAATCCTCCTGCTTTCCTTCAGCTGAGATTTAATGAGCCCGCTCTGCGTCCCAAGCCCTGGGAAGGATAAAATAAGGTATAGGCTTTGCTTTCAAGGCACTCCAGTCTAGTGCGTTTGAATTCCAACCCAATTTCCTCCGCCATAAAATGGGGATGATAATGTTTAATGACCTCATAGGGTTGTTGTAAGATTTATATGAAATTGTGTGTGAGCCTGACACAAAAAGAGCTTTATAGCACTGGTGTGTGGGTGGTGCTGATGGCCACTTTACAGCTGGGAAGAGGGGCTTGGAGCAGTGAAGGATGTGGCCACAGTCACACAGCTAGAGGGACGAACCCAAGTTTGGTTGTGGCACTGCTCTATCCATTCCCCTCTCCATATCTTCTTCATACCCTCCCAGCCTCGTTTGTGTCCCACTCACTCTCAGTTGCTGGTCCCTTAAACAGGTCTCCGAAATGAGGACACAATCAGATTAATGGGATCACTGTGCCCGTCAAGGGTAAGTTGGTCATGTTCACCCCTAGTCCTTTCTTGTAGCCCCCTAAGTATGCCCACTTGGCCCAACACTCCTAGTGCATGGTGCTTCCTGCAAGTACCCACCATGTGAGCTAGTCTCCAGCAGTTGGTAAGCTTGCGGTGGCTCACCCATCCTACTGTGCCCATCTCTGCAAAGTTGGGTTCCATTAGTCACTCATGTCCACACACTGATGAGATTTTCTTCTCAGGCTCCAGGAATTCTGGATTGGGGTAGAAACATCCATTTGCCTCATGGTGGTGATGAGTTGGGTCCATGAGAAGGCAGCTGGCAGAAGCAGGCACGGGAGGGGTGAGCTCATTGATTGAGCGGAAGCACTAGTAGTGTAATTCAGCAGCTGATAAAAGCATTGCTGGGAGAGAGAGGGCTGGAAGCACATTTTAAGCTCAAGATGGAATATCTGACTCCTCTTTAAAGTAGTCAGAGAGAAGAAGTGTATGTCCTTCTGAATCTACTTAAGAGTCAAAATAAAGGAGGAGATTGGTTTGTCCTAAAGCCTGGTCATTTTAGGCTTTAGGTGGCAGAAGGTGGCAGGTTGATGGCAAGACTTCCTAAAAAGAGGAACTTTTTAACCTTATGTCAATTTTTTTTCAAACAATACAGAAGGATGTTGTTTTAAGTTATATTTATTTTTCATTATGAAATTAACATGATATTATATAGAAAATTTGAAAAATTAAAAGGGGAAAATCACCGATAATCCCATAACAAATCTTGTTTATTTTCACCTGGTCTATTTTTTGTATGTATGTTTTCACCCAGTTTTAATAATGCTTGATATATCATTTTTGTGTACTAGCATGCAGTTCAGTTTTTTTTTTTTAATTTTAAAATATTTTGTGAGATACATCCAGAAGAGCACAGAAAATACATGGACAGTTTAAAGAATAATTTTAATTGTCTTAGTTTCCACCCTAACAAAAGACTAGAGTATTTATAGCTCTCAAGAAAGCTTGTGGTTGTCCCCACACATAGCCCCTTCGCCAGGAGTTCTTCCCCACCCAGGGATAGAACCGCCATCTCTTGCATCTCTTGCATTGGCAGGTGGATTCTTCATCACTAGCACCACCTGGGAAGGATTCTACTACTATATGCCTATAAATCATTTTTGCCTGTTTTTGGATGTTAAGTGACCTTGCCTCTTTCCTTCTTTTTTTCAATTATATTGTTTTCAAGACATTGTATGTGGCTGTGGTTAGGTCATACTCATTTTCAATTTAAAAGAGAAAAAAGCATTTTTATTTTCCTGCTCTATTTCTTTGCAAAATCCAGACTTTATTGGGTAGCCCAGGTCTGTGATGCTTTTACAGTTGGGAAAACTCATTCCTTTCCTCTGTTTGGCTTTCCCACCCGCCGCCTGAGAATCTTGGTCGCAGTGAGAAGTGCACTGCCCCCTTCTTCTGCCACGGACCTGGCCCTCCCTGCCATTTGGCTGGCGTTCTAGGCAGCAGCCACTCTGTGGGCCGCTGGACGCCCTTAAGCTGCAGCTGCTGTCCTTCCACGGGAGCTGATGGCATCATTTCTGGGGACTGGAGACAGCTGGCAGAGCATGGACTGCACAGCAGGGCTGAGGAGTCTGCTGGAGAGGGGCGACCAGAGCCGGGAGGGTGGCGGTGGCGGTGGTGACTCCACTGGTCGTGAAGAACCAGGTGTGCTCTGCCTAAAGCCTCAATCAGGAGGCAGGAAGTCATGTCTCCAACATGTGCGCCCCTTCCTCTGCCCTTCTTCCAGGGCCCCGGAGCAGCTGGGCTCATGGAAGGGAGATTTTACGTATACTTACTGGTGTTTGCTGGAGTTCAGCCTCCCAGGATCTCACATGAGCCGCCTGACCTCGAGTGAGTGGGTGACTGACTGGTCATGCCAGGCCAGGATGCCCACAGCAGGCACACGGAGAAGCCCGTCCTGGATCAACAATACACACACTCACATGCGCACTCGGCTTTGCCTTCTAACAACTGCTCGATTCTCGTAGCTAATCTCGTTGAACAAGTGGCCTACAGCTCCATTTCTTACCACCCTCTCACGGCTAATCCTTGGAATTTCACTTTTGCCCTCATGGTGCTTGATCAGTAAGCCCACCCTGCAGGGCCAGACTGGGCTGCTGAACCTATGGGATTAAAAGCACTTACTTGATCTGAGCTTCTTAAGGACTCACCCCTGTTGGATTCATATATGCCTTCCCAGAAGCCAGGCCCGCCCCGTGGGCTCCACTCAGGGCACGTTCCTGGTCTAAGCTGGTAATTCACACTTTCTCAGGAGCAAGCCCTTCCTCGGTCACCACATTCACATCCGTCACTTGACAGACTGCTTACTGAAGAGGCTGCCCTGGTGCTGGGCTCTCACCTGTAGTCCTGCCCTGCCCTGCCCTGCCTGTCCCGTGCTACCTTCTCTATCACATGGTGACCACGCTGGTGGCAGTATTCCAGATGCAGCTGTTTCATGGTCCCCAGTTAGAAACATCCTGGGCCAGCTGGCTCCTGCCACCCAGAACCTAGATCCTGCTCAGCCCTTGGGTTATAGAGCCCCTGCGGTGTTAGCAACTTCCTGCCTGGCCAGTTCGATGCAGAAATAGAGTGTTGCTACTGGATGAAGGATCCATTGTGTCTTGGCAGGAGGGAGGAGTGTAACATCGGCCACGACCACTCTAGCCTCTGCCCTCCCTGTGCTACCCCTCAGCCTCACTAGCTCTTCTTCCTGTCCAGGCCTGGAGGACCCAGCCTCCAGGTCCCCACTAGTCTTTGATGAGCCCCAGATGAGAGATGGAGGATCTGCCCTTTTACCTTTCCCAGTTCTTCTCCCCGTGGTTGGCTTCTATTTCCAGAATCCCGCAAAATATTTTGCACAAATCTCCGAGGTGCACACCAGCCCTTCTGAACACTGATACTGGCCTAGGTTGGAGAGGAATCCAGAAGTCCCAGATTTCTGGATGGGTGATAGGGACAGTGCAGTTAGTTTTGAACTGATTGATGCTGCCTTGGGACAGCTCAGCAGAATGGTCCAGTGGGCCTTTGGATGGTGTTAAAATGCCCCATGTGTGCATGCTCAGTCACTTCAGTCATGTCCAACTCTTTGTGACCCCATGGACTGGAGCCTGCCAGACTCCTCTGTCCATGGAATTTTCTAGGCAGGAATACTCAAGTGGGTTGCTATACCCTCCGGGAATCTTCCTGACCCAAGGATTGGACCTACTTCTCCTGAATCTCCTGCATTGCAGGCAGATTCTTTACCCACTGAGCCACCTGGGAAGCCCTAAAATGCCTCACTCCTTTGTTATTAGCATAGTGGAGGTTCTCCGATTTCTGTTTCAAACAGAGAACTAGGTGGTAAAGGAAGCAGTCAGAAGTAGGTGAAGAGAGACTGCAGGATATGGGAAGCGGTAGTCATGGGGTGGGAACATCTGTGATCTTGTCCTTTTTTTGTTACTTGTCACCTAATTGTTATTAGTCATTAGTTCATACAAATCCACTAGAGGAGTTGTTACTCTAGTAACTACTAGAGAGGGGGGATGTGAGCGGGGATGAAGGAGGTACCAGGATGAATGGTAATGACGATGCTGAGTTCACTGGTGTTTGTGTCATTATTATTTATATTAATACCTTACATGTAGGTTATAAAATTGTTTAAAATCTACTCAAGAGTTTATAAAGCCAGTTAAGAATTAGTTATAAAATTACACTGCACTTTAATATTAGTTAAGAATTGTTTAGTGCTTTACCACATAGAAAGCAATTTACTTGTTAATTTTTTTTCTTTTTTCTTATTTATTTATTTATTTAGTTTTTACTTTATTTTACTTTACAATTCTCTATTGGCTTTGCCATACATCGACATGAATCCACCACAGGTGTACACGAGCTCCCAATCCTGAATCCCCCTCCCACCTCCCACCCCA
>SJYV01045960.1:1319135-1340135 GCA_006410875.1 Neotragus pygmaeus | reverse complement strand
TCGGCCACGACCACTCTAGCCTCTGCCCTCCCTGTGCTACCCCTCAGCCTCACTAGCTCTTCTTCCTGTCCAGGCCTGGAGGACCCAGCCTCCAGGTCCCCACTAGTCTTTGATGAGCCCCAGATGAGAGATGGAGGATCTGCCCTTTTACCTTTCCCAGTTCTTCTCCCCGTGGTTGGCTTCTATTTCCAAAATCCCGCAAAATATTTTGCACAAATCTCCGAGGTGCACACCAGCCCTTCTGAACACTGATACTGGCCTAGGTTGGAGAGGAATCCAGAAGTCCCAGATTTCTGGATGGGTGATAGGGACAGTGCAGTTAGTTTTGAACTGATTGATGCTGCCTTGGGACAGCTCAGCAGAATGGTCCAGTGGGCCTTTGGATGGTGTTAAAATGCCCCATGTGTGCATGCTCAGTCACTTCAGTCATGTCCAACTCTTTGTGACCCCATGGACTGGAGCCTGCCAGACTCCTCTGTCCATGGAATTTTCTAGGCAGGAATACTCAAGTGGGTTGCTATACCCTCCGGGAATCTTCCTGACCCAGGGATTGGACCTACTTCTCCTGAATCTCCTGCATTGCAGGCAGATTCTTTACCCACTGAGCCACCTGGGAAGCCCTAAAATGCCTCACTCCTTTGTTATTAGCATAGTGGAGGTTCTCCGATTTCTGTTTCAAACAGAGAACTAGGTGGTAAAGGAAGCAGTCAGAAGTAGGTGAAGAGAGACTGCAGGATATGGGAAGCGGTAGTCATGGGGTGGGAACATCTGTGATCTTGTCCTTTTTTTGTTACTTGTCACCTAATTGTTATTAGTCATTAGTTCATACAAATCCACTAGAGGAGTTGTTACTCTAGTAACTACTAGAGAGGGGGGATGTGAGCGGGGATGAAGGAGGTACCAGGATGAATGGTAATGACGATGCTGAGTTCACTGGTGTTTGTGTCATTATTATTTATATTAATACCTTACATGTAGGTTATAAAATTGTTTAAAATCTACTCAAGAGTTTATAAAGCCAGTTAAGAATTAGTTATAAAATTACACTGCACTTTAATATTAGTTAAGAATTGTTTAGTGCTTTACCACATAGAAAGCAATTTACTTGTTAATTTTTTTTCTTTTTTCTTATTTATTTATTTATTTAGTTTTTACTTTATTTTACTTTACAATTCTCTATTGGCTTTGCCATACATCGACATGAATCCACCACAGGTGTACACGAGCTCCCAATCCTGAATCCCCCTCCCACCTCCCACCCCACAACGTCAAATTTATTAATGTAAACACTTAGCTGTTTCCCACTCACCTCAAACTTCCCTTTTTGGTTTCTGTGCTGTGTTGAACCTTTAATTTGTTCTCATTTTTCAACGCCAAGAGAATCCCCTTTCGGAATCATCCCAGGATGCACTAAGCACAAACACCCCTCCAGGGATGGCTCTCTCATTAGTCTGTTTCTCTTCCCCATGTGCTGATCAGAAGAAAAATAGCTGCATAGTTTTCTTTTCTTTCCCAAACCCCTGACTTATATTACCTTTTGATCCTATAACAAATGTTATCAGCTAGGAGCAAGGGACCAGCCATTGCTGTTCAGCAAGTCCCCCGTGACCTGAGTGGCTTCACCACACTTCCAGCTTCCACCCAGGTTGCTCTTGCTGCTGCTGCTGCTAAGTCGCTTCAGTCGTGTCCGACTCTGTGCGACCTCATAGAGGGTAGCCCACCAGGCTCCCCCGTCCCCGGGATTCTCCAGGCAAGAACACTGGAGTGGGTTGCTATTTCCTTCTCCAATGCATGAAAGGGAAAAATGAAAGTGAAGTCGCTCAGTCGTGACCAACCCTTAGCAACCCCATGGTCTGCAGCCCACCAGGCTCCTCTGTCCATGGTATTTGCCAGGCAAGAGTACTGGAGTGGAGTGCCATTGCCTAAATGCACAGGACCTTCATGTCACAGGGCAGTTGTGTAGCCCTTGTATATTACTGGTTATCACAGTGACCAGTTGTCTCTAAAGATCACATGGTTTCCTATGGATTCTACCCAAAGGGGAAATGTGAATCTTCAACCAATGCCTGTTAAGAGGGAATATACATCTCAAACCAATACCTGTTGGGTTAGTTTCACAGTCTTCCTGTAAGAAGTGTCCCTTTGCAGTGCGTCTTTTGGCTTGGATGTTTGTGCTGAGAGCTGGAGCCTCTCAGCTTCCGCCGGCTGAGCGGCTGGCAGGAGGCAGCTGTGCTGGACAGACTGCCGCTCTCCTTGTCTCACACCTCCCTGCAGGCTCGGGGAACTGTGGAAGGTGTTGACAGAAACAGGCAATTCCAAAAGCAGTGTTGGGGTTGGCATTTCCTTGGCAGGACTTACACTGTGCACCTTCTAGGAGTGTGGGGTGTGTGCATTTCATGAATGAGAAGCAGAGCTGCCGTAACCTTGACTGTCCACTCGGCAACGTGCCCCCCCACCCCTCACCCAACCATGCATTTCTTTGCTGGAGCTGCTCAATGACAGTAAAAATGGCAGGAAGGTGGGCAGTGCAGGAAATTTACTGTCATCCCGCAAGATGGTTGTGGGAGAGCAGATAGCAATAATTGTTGCTATTTTAAACACAAAGAAGCTTTCTCAAGAAAGACTCGACTCCCAGCTCACAGCATTTTCCCTCCCCACCCGGAAGTCTCTCTTTCCCCAGCCAGCACATCACCTTAACTCTGACCCACTACTGGTTCAAGAACATAAGGGCCAGGAAACTGGGGAGATATGAGCTGTGTACACTTGGATAAGTCTTTGCATGTTGGAGATATCCACCGTCTTTCTGAGGAAGGCATCGTTGCTTCCCTGAATATACTGTAAGATTCTTAAGATCTCTGATGTTTGTAGCAGAACACCACCCCTTTAGTCCTGGACTGGTTCCCTTCGATTCAAGGTCCCTGTTGCTAAAGTCCAGCACTGCAGGGAAAGTCAGGGTCCACTTGATGAACCTGTGCAGCTCTAGAATTTCATACCTCTGAGTTATTTTTTCTAATAGCATTTAACTATCTGGTGTTTTCCCCCATTTCTTCCTGGGAGGACAGAGATGTGATCTGAATGTTTTTGTTTGAACAGACCGAAGAACTGGATGATTAGTTTTTGGTTAAACCAGTGGGAGTGTAGGATATAGCCAGAAGTCATTAAAAGAGGTGTATTTATTTTAAGGCCCAGTTGTTACTTAATGATGATTTGACTATAATGTTTATTACTATCTAATGTGGTATCTTAGTCAGCTTGAGATACTAGAATAAGAATACCAGAGACTGGGTGCCTTGAGCAACAGAAACTCCTTCCTCATAGCTCTGAAGGCTGAGAAGTCCAAGATCAATGTCCCAGCCAGTTTAGTTCCTGGTGAGAGAGTTTCTTGCTTGTGGACAGTCTTCTCTCTGTGTCTTCATATGACAGAAAGAGAGAGCGCTTGTATTTCTTCTTATTAGGAAACTACAAGATTGTCATGACCTAAGTAGCTCCCAAAGACCCCAGCTCCAAATACCATCACGTTGGGATTAAGGCTTCAACATATGAATGTGGGAGAGGTGAGCCTAAACATTCAGTCATAGTATGTAATAAGCCAGCGGGCCAGACTGGCTCTGCGTATACAGTTATGGGGCTTCCCAGCTTGGTGCTAGTGGTAAAGAACCCACCTGCCAATGCAGAAGACATAAGAGGTTTCAATCCCTGGGTCAGGAAGATCCCCTGGAGGAGGGTATGGCAACCCACTCCAGTATTCTTGCCTGGAGAATTCCATGGATAGAGGAGCCTGGCAGGCTACAGTCCATAGGGTCACAAAGAGTCAGGTTTTGGAATAAAATCAGTGACTCAAAACATCATAAATGAGTAAAACCAATCCTGACCTTTTTGACCATGACCATTGATAAGGATGGTCTCTGAATATGCTGCCCGGCTAGAGCAGAAGGAAAGACTATCATGGCCTGTAGTATTTGCACTGTTTAAAAGCATGAGTTTCAACAACTGTGCTCCAATCCTTTCTCTGTGGGGGGACTCTCCTAGGAGGTCGAGGTATCTCCCCATGCACACCCCCCCCCACTTTGTTATGTACATATACACATAGTACACGCACAGACAGCAGGGACACTGTGGGAAAAGATGCCAGTATGTCTTTCTTTTAGCAAAGACTAGCAGAGAAAACTCTAGGAATGAGATGCTAATGAGGTTACTGGAGGAGGCGAGAAGCATAATGAATGTCAACCATCACACAAGTCAACATCAAAGGGGGGATCAGGAGGAATGAGGCGTCTTGGTGATGCAGACCATTTGGAAATGTGTGGGAGGACACTGGTGTAACAGAAGACAAGCCTCCCATCCCCAACCTGCTGGTCTCACCCAGCCACAGCTCTGGCATCTGGTACCTGGTGAGAGACACCTAGTCTAAATCAAGTTAGATTTAAGGTCTTTAGGCAAGAAATGTCCCCTTGACACTTTAGCACTTAGTAATGCAATTATTTGTGTGTCTCTCGCTCACTAGACTGAGTTTCTTTCTTTCTTTTTTTTTTAATACTTTACTATTTATTTGGCTGTGCTGGGTTTTAGTTGTAGTATGTGGGATCTAGTTCCCTGACCAGGGACAGAACTCAAGAGCATGAAGTGTTTGCCACTGGACCACCAGTGAAGTTCCAAGACTAGGTTTCTTGAGAGCAAGGCCTGTGTCCTTTCAGAGTTGCCTCCAGTGCTTGACACTGGAGAGGAATGAAGTTATAGAATATTTTCATGCACACAAATATTCGTTTTAAAAAGATATCCTCCCAAAACACCTTGGGCAGGGAACTTTAAGCAACCGCGATATATTATTATCCAAACACACCAGTCTAGGACTGGAATGTTCCAAGGCCTTGGTAACCCCCAAAACACTGAAGATTTTCAGGTAGTTGTGATGACTACCTCCCACAGTGTGAAGCTGTAAGTCTGCCAGAGGGTTGGAGGGAGCTGACAGTTCTGTGACAATCAGACCCATCAGTCGGGCCACTATTTACACTGAAGCCATTATTTACAGGGTTGGTTTCTGGTGAGGACTCTTTCTGGCTGGTAACTGGCTGCCTTCTCGCTGTGTCCTCACATGACCTTTCTTCTGGGCATAAGCACGGTTTATGGGGGTGAGAGTGGGTAAGGGAGAGAGGGAGAGCTCTCTGATGTTTCATCTTATGAGGACACTAATCATATTTGATCAGGGCTCCACCCTTATGACTTCATTTATCCTTAAAAACTTCCTTAAAGGCCCCATCTTCTAATATAGCCACTCCGGTAGTTAGAACTTCAGCACATGAATTTTGGGAGGACACAAACATTCAATTCATAACTGCTCTAAAAACGATTGTCTGGCTTTCAAACCCTACTCTGTTATAAACTAGCTGTGTGACTTTGAAGAAGTTCCTTTAACTTTTCTAAGCATCAGTTTCTTTATGGTAAAACTGGGGGCAATAATAGTATCTATCTCAGGGCATTGTAAGAATCAAATAAGATAATGTATATGGTGGGCATTGGGAATGGTCCAGTATATAGTAGATGTTTGCTAATTGTTAAGATTATTATCAGAATCCTCTAAATTCTGAGAATGAGTTTCCTCTAAGGTAGTCCTAGGAGTCCAGTCCAGTCCGGAATTCCAGGACTAAAGCAGGCTTCTGTGAGTGGGATCCCCCAACCAGAGAGGCTGCAGGACTTCCCAGATTTGTGGGAACCCAGCCTCTTCAGAGCCTGGTTAGCCTTCAGGGATTTCCAACAAAGAAGTGGAAAATGATAAGGTGAGTCATGGAGGCAGCCCAAGTGTCCTAGAGAAGGATTCAGGTACAGCTGTCAGGAGCAGGTCTTTTTTTCATCTCCCCACATAGAGGATGGCGGAGGGAGGGACTGAGCTCACTGGACATTAGTGAAGGGTCAAGTCGAGTTGGATTCTTTCTGGCTTCTTTGTAGCTTAAAAAAACCTTCTTAACACAGCTTTTTAGAATTTAAAAGGTAATACAAGTCTAATGCATAAAATCTGAAAAATATAAAAAAACTGTCAAGAACATAAAAATCATCTGAAACTCTTCTACCCAGAGTAACTCTGATAACCTTCCTGTAAGTAACCTTCCCGGTAAGTCCCAGACCCTGGAGTTGTATGACCTCTGATGGGTTACCTGTTATTTCAAAACCTCTAGGGTTAATGCCTCCCGCCTTGTTCTTCCTTCTTGGGGCTGCTGTGTGAATTAAATTCCGAGCACAGGGTGTTAGCTTACTAAGAGCCTTGTTACTACTGTTACTATTGAAGAAGACGCCCTTGGCTTACAATGATTCCAGCATCACAGCTCAGACAAGAAACCCTGGTAACTCATTATCACATCACTCTTCCAGGGTCTCCACCCTCCAGGTGTGTGCCAAGAGTATGTGGTGTGGGTTAATAAGCAAATCAATATTCTCATTTACCATGCTGACATAATGACTGGGCAGCAATTTCCCAGCATAAATACTCCTATTTTCCATCTTCCTTAAAGCTGTTTTTAAAGGGGAGGGTTATATATTTGCACGAGGATTGTGTGTGTCTTATCACCATTATTTCTCACTGAGAACTTGCATCTCTCCTTTTGTAGTCACTTCGGGCCTTGGAAGAAAGAGATTGCATCTCTGAAGGCTTTCTGGGCTTCCTTTGGCCAGAAAGGTTTTGTCCATCACCTAAGAACCCAATTCATTTCCTGATTATTGTGTATTAAATTAAAATTCCAGTTTTCAGATTTTAGGACAAAAGTTCTCCGATGTATGTCAGCTTTATTCCAGCTTCAGACAACAGGCTTGTTGCTATGACAGTCCCGGTCTCCGCGCCCCTCTGGCCTCCCCGATTCCTCCCCACTGTCTCTACCCAGTTCCTTCCACACTAGGGGAGGGATCCCTTCTCCCCAAAGGTCAGAAGGATGCCTGGCAGGGACCAGATGTTCATGGGAGACAATATAAGGAAAGGAGGCTTACTCCCAGCCACCTGTCTTGTTTCCCAGCATCTCCCAGCAGCAGACCCCAGTGGACCAGCCTCTCCTAACAGCAGGAGGACCTGAGAGAAAGCAACTGCCTAACCAAGCGAGTTCAGGAGAGCAGGCTAAGCTCTCCAACTAGCTGACTTATTTCCTTACAAGAGTTATTCCTTCAACAGATTGTAAGACCTTTTCATCCTGGGACACAGGCTTCCTGTACCTTGGCTGGCAGCAGACAAAATAAAATGATGAGGATGAGAATATGTCGCTTTCTTTGCTCTTTTCACAGTGATGTGCTGTATTGGAAGAGGGATGAAAGTTGAGCATTATCCTATATACAGAGTTGCCAAATGTCCGAGACAACAGATGTGGAATTGGCCTACTGCTTTAAATCATTTGATTGTTGGGTGCACAAGTATCAATAGAGGCGGCCATTCATTCTTTTTTTTTTTTTCCCACAGTTTGAATTTTTTATACCGGATGCTGGGGGTGAGGATTGGGCAGATACAGTGCTCACTGCTATGCCTTTGACTTTGAGGACTTAGTGCAGAGGTAGAGACAGATTCCAGTGCCATGAAGTCAGTGAAGGTACTGAGAGAGTCAGGGAAAGCTTCTCAGAAGAGGGGACAATTGATTGGATCCTTAAGAATAAGTTTACTGAGTAAAAATGTCGGCTTTCTTTGAGCCCACAATGACGCTGCAGTGTCACTGTGGGAGGGAGGTATATCTCCCTCTGGTTGGTCAGGTTTATATTTTCTAAATCTAAATGAAAATAATTTCTATTCAGATACTGAATGGTCAAGAGAGTTGCCAAAATCAACCTGCAGTAAACACGTGTATCAATTATGGGAAAAATGACATCTTTTCTATGTTAAGTCTTCTGATCCATGAACATAGAATGTCTCTCCACTTATTCAGATCTTTGATTTCTTTCACCAGCATTTTGTACTTTTCAGCATACAAATCCTATATGCAATCTTAGATTTATGCCTGAAAACTGAAATTGAAAGTGAAGTCGCTCAGTCATGTCCAACTCTTTGCGACCCCATGGACTGTAGCCTATCAGGCTCCTCCATCCATGGGATTTTCCAGGCAAGAGTGCTGGAGTGGATTGCCATTTCCTTCTCCAGGGGATCTTCCCAACCCAGGAATCGAACCTGGGTCTCCCGCTCTGCAGCCAGACGCTTTACCGTCTGAGCCACCAGGGAAGCCCAAGATTTATGCCTAAGTATTTCAATTTTCTTGAGCATCTATGTATTCATTGCTAGTAATATAGAAAAACAATAGCTTTTGGTATGTTGATCTTATATCTTGTGACCTTGCTGAATTCACTTATTTGTTCTAGGAGATTTTTTTTTGTAGATTTTCTGGGATTTTCTGCATAGCCTCTATCACATCACCTGCAAATAAGAACAACTTTTTTATTTTTCAATTGCTGTGTCTTTCATTTCATTTTCTTTTGTCGTATTGCTAGCTAGGACTTTCTCTATTGAATAATAGTGGTAAGAGTAGACATCCTTGGCTTATTCCCAGTTTAGAAGGGAAAATGTTCAGTCTTTCATCATTAATTCTGATATTAGCTACAGGTTTTTTGTTGATTTTCTTTATCAATTTGAGGAAATTAACTTCTATTCCTACTTTCCTGAGAGTCTTTATCATGAATGGGTGTTGTATTTTGTCAAGTGCTTTTTCTGTATCAACTGATATGATTGTGTGATTTTCTTTTTTTTCTTTAGCCTGTTAATATGGTGGATTACACTGATTGATTTTCAAAAATTGAGCAAGCTTTGCATCCCTGGAGGTAATCCCATTTACATGGGTGGGATTTTTGAATTCTTTTACGTATTGCTAAATTCTGTTTGCTGAGGTTTGTTAGAAATTTTTGTATCTACATTCATGAGGGATATCACTTCAGAGGTGTTTTTTTTTTGTTTGGTACTGTCTTTCTCTATCTTTGGTATCAGGGTATCTTTGGTATCTTTGACTTCATAAAATGACTTGGGAAGGTTTCCTTCTCTATTTTCTGAAAGGGATTAGTGTTAATTCTTTAAGTGTACGGTAGAGGTCTGTGGCTTTTGAAAAACAAATTCTGGGGGCACAGCCTGAACCAAATAAAGCTGAGTCTTCAGAGCTGGAGCTTGAGCATGGATGCTTTTCAAAAGCTCCTCGGATGAGTTTATCAATATGCAGTCAGCTAGGGAGCTTCAGTGTGGTAGTGGACTTCCTGACGCAAACACAGGAGGGTGAAGTGCAGCAGAATCTAGCTGAAGAATGGCCTGAATTAAACAGCTGTAAGGCTTGGAGAATTTGGCCCTCTGAGACACGCTCCAGGAGCCTCCAATATCTCCAGGACCATATATGGTTTAGTGGGGACATTCCTCATGTGAGACCTCTGGGTTTGACTTGGCTAGTTAGTAGCCATAAATTCCTTAATAGCAATTTCAGTTTTCTCAACTGTGAAATGCCACTTCTTGGACTGTTGTTAAATGAGAACCCAGGTCTCCCACATTGCAGGTGGATTCTTTACAGTCTGAGCCACCAGGGAAGCCAAAATGAGACAAGAGATATGAAAATTCTTTACAACCCCCACATCTTGAGAAGCTGAAAACCGATGTTCTCACTTCACCTTAATTGCCGCAGTATCATGATTCCCAAGTATCCTGCTGTGAGGTTAGCGGGAGGCCTGTGACCCCAGCTGGCTGGAGGACCAGTGTCCTCAGGCTATGGAGAAACTTCTTCCCCATCCCTGCTCCCTCAACTCTGCCCATTTATTTTGGGCTCTCACAGGAAGGGGTGGGACCTTGGTGACCATGAAAAGGGACTTTGACTTTGACCAATGCCCCCCTCTCACCTTTCACAGGAACATGCTTGCCAATTCAGCCAGCGTGCGGATTCTCATCAAGGGAGGCAAGGTTGTGAATGATGATTGCACCCATGAGGCTGACGTCTACATCGAGAACGGCATCATCCAGCAGGTGGGCCGTGAACTCATGATCCCTGGAGGGGCCAAGGTGATTGATGCCACGGGGAAGCTGGTGATCCCTGGAGGCATCGACACCAGCACCCACTTCCACCAGACCTTCATGAATGCCACGTGCGTGGACGACTTCTACCATGGGACCAAGGTAATGCCTCTGGGTGCTGAAGGTGCTTCCTCGGTGGCTTCCTCTGTTTCTGGGCCTGCTCTAGGCTGGACCCTCATGAACAGGGTGCTCCCGCCGTATTGCTCAAAGAAGAAATTTGGCCTTGAAAGGGGCCACTGTGCAACTAAAACAGGAAATTTTGGGCTAAATGTCATAGATTTCCATGATTGTGGAAAAAGGAGGCATTTAGGCCCATTTTGCTGATCACATCACTTAAGTGAGGTACTGAGGCCAGGAACTGATTTTATTTTTATGTTCTTATGTCATGTAGTGCCGATCTAGAGGAAGAGGAGAATTAGCTGGTGTTTGTTATTGTGCATGTATGGGGGAAGGAGGGAGGGGGTTGGTCTAATGGACTCCTTTATGTATGATAAGCTAAATTAATTTCCCCCAAGTTGTGAAAAATAGATATGCTTTTCTAGATGATTTTAATGGTAGAAATTATGAAACAGACATAGTTAGCTATCTTTGATAATCTTTCTTAGCTTGTTATTTTTAAAAACAGCTTGAAAACCCACTGGTGGTGGGCTCTCTTTCCAGAGTGAATTATCATGGACAATATTTAAGAATTACTGAGCTGGGCTCGAGCTACTTCAATGCAAAATACAAAAATTCAGACCTGTGAAACAAATGAATCAGGACGAAATTACATTTTCTCAAAGGCATCACAAATGGGTTTTCTTCACCATTTGTCTGTGCTCCAGAATCCTGTCATTGCTGTTATCTCTGCATTGTAATTATCTGTCACATGCAGGCTTCTTTCTGAAGCTCAGACTATGGGCTCCTTAAGGGCAAGGCCTGACCATATTCTTCTGTGTTTCTAGAGCCTGACCCTGACCTAGAATTAGAGTAGCTGACCAGTAAATGTTTGTTGAATGAATAGGTGACTGATATTTATCCATGTGGGTCTCTACATCCAACTGTGCATCAGATTCATCTATGAAGATTTTTTTCAAATGCAGAATTGAATCAGAATCTCAAGGGCCAGAAGTCCCTGGCCTCAGCAGCAGCCCTTTGTACAATCTGATCTATAAAGGACTTAGCCTCTAATGTTCCCTGGGTAAAAGGAGTCCACTGGCCACTGGCCCAGTGGCTACAGTGCTATGTCCTACTTTGGCCCACTGCTGCAAATCCCCAGTGGCCCTGTACCCTAAAATCTCGCCTCTGTTCTCTCTGGGGTCCTCAGGGAGCCCCTCTCCCATGCTTGGTGCTCTCTCTGGGATCCATATTCCTGGGAGCTTCAGTGCTCCTCCTGCTGATGCTCCCCAAACCCACCCTGAAGAGCCAGGTTGGGGCAGGCAGAGGCTGGCCTTGGAGTTGCAACATTACAGGCTAGCTCACCCAAGCAAGTGGCCCTGAAGCTCTCCCTGAGGATATGCCTCCTTCCGTCCTGAAGCAGCAGATCAGACCCCTGAAAGCTGAGCTGTGAGGAGTCACGGTGGCCATTGCCCAGCCTGTGCTGAGGAGAGGATGATATCCCAGGCCACAGCTGCTCACTGGAGCCAAGCCCAGGGAAGAGAGGTGTTTTGTGAACCCTCCCTAGTTTCTCCTCTGAGAATTACTCTGGGGCCATGCAGGTGATGCCTCACTCATGAAATGGGGAGCCCCATCCTCATACACACTAGCAGGGTCCTCTAAGTTTTTTTTCCTGCACTGAGTCTTTGTTGCTGTGTGCAGGCTTTCTCTGTTTCAGCGAGTGGGGGCTACTCTCGCTTCTCATTGCGGTGGCTTCCCTTGTTGTGGAGTACGGGCTCTAGGTACACAGCCTTCAGGAGTTATGGCACGTGGGCTCAGTAGCTGTGGTGCACGGGCTTAGCTGCCCTGCAGCGTGTGGAATCCTCGTGGACCAGGGATTGAACTCATATCCCCTGCATTGGTAGGCAGGTTCTTAACCTCTGGACCACCAGAAAGCCTGCTGGTTGTTTTTATTGAAGACATATAGAGAAGTGCACAGATTCTAAGTACAAAGAATTGTCACACTGAACACACCCTTGTGACCAGCACCCAAATCAAGAAACCAAACATTGCCAGCACCCAGAATTCCCCCTTATGTCCCCTCATCAGTCACTACTCCTCACCAAGGAGAACCACTATCCTGACTTCTAATACCATAGTCTTTTTGTTTTGTAAATAATGGCTTAATTGAGATACACGCGCCAAACAATTCACCAGTTAAAGTGCAGATGTCAGTGGTTTCCTGCATATTCGCCTAAGGTTGGTTTGACTGTGCTTTCTGTAAATGAACTCAGGCAGTCTGCCCCTTCTGTTGAATTCCTTTGCTCAGTATTATTTTTGTGAAATTCACCCATGTTGTTGCACATCATGCTTACTCCACTTTCATTGCTTACTAGTGTTCCACTGTACAAAAGCCCATGTAGTACCTAGCCATCCCACCATCAACGAGGTCATTAGTTTGGGGCGATTACAAATGCTGTGTCTGTGAATGTTGTGTACATGTCATTTAGCAAACGTGTGTACATTTCTGCTGGGCCTGTTCCTGGGGGTTGAGAGTGCCGGGTCACAGAAGACACACATGTTTAGCTTTAGAAGATGCTGCCAAATCACTTTCCAATCTGGTTGTAACAATTGATACTCCCAGCAGGATTCTAAGAGAGGCCCCAGTACTTATGTCAGTATAACTTGGATTACCACACCAATCCATGCTAGGGTCTGTACTGCAGTGTGTACCAAAAATTGTGTGCAGGGTGCTGCCTTCCTCCAAAATTGTAGCTTGCTGGTTACTGTCCCCCCTCCCCCTCCTTGAGAAATCTTTGTTCCAGAGTCAGATGCCCTGCTGTCACTGTGCTGCCTACCAGCCTCTGGGAGGGCAGGCTGGCCTTCTTTGTCTTCTCTTCCTCGTTGTCGTTTGCCAGGGCCTCATTAGCCAGGAGTGACAAGTTTTCCTCTGAGAGCCTGCAGCTCTTTATGGCCAATGAAGACCTTTGCACGTGCTTCTTTGCACAAGGCGGTGGGTAACTTTTGATCTTTTCCAAGCTTCTCATCCATGGAAGCAGCTGCCTCTGGAAAAAATATATAAAAGCCCCTGTGAGATTTAAAGGTCCTGCCTCTCCCAGTTCCTGCAGGTTAGACACCCTCAGTCCATGTCAGGTGCTAGTTAGAGGAAATGTAAGGCCCGAAGACCCCCAGCCAGTCTGACTGCTGTGTCACCTAAACTGGGCCTTTGTTATAACCACCACCTAAGCAAGATCGGACTTTTTGCATGTTTCTCCTTGTGCCCCAGTTTGTATTAAGTGTCTGTTTCACAAACACAGCCCCTGACCCAGTCCTCCCCGGACCCCTTCAGGAGACCCTGCCCAGAGTCCTTCCTTAGACATCCCAGCCTCCTAAGACTGGCTTCCTGCCCTGGTCCTCATTTCCCTCCACTCTTGGATTGCTCCTCCCTTTTGGTACCCCTGCAGCTGGATTTTTTGGCTTCCTCTTACTTCTAATTCCTGACAGTCTCCTAGGGCAAGAAATGCTCTCAGAGGCAATGCTGATCTTCGGGATGTGTGGGTTTAATTATTCATACAGCCTGTGGCACTCAAGCCAAGCCTGTGCACCCAGGTAGATCGTCACTGACCTACTTCATACCTTCTAAGAGAGGTAGCAGTTGATTCGCTGTAAGCAGCTGGGTTTATAATAGAATAATATCCCCAAGGAAAAGCTCTCCTGTGTGATTAGCCTATAGAGAAAGAGAGATCAAGTTGCACCTTTTTGTTCTTGTCCGACAGATCCGCAGGGCCTTGAACTCTGCACCCCCTGAGCTATTGCATGCTTGTCAATTTGGTGGCAGCAGCCAGGGCTGGGAAAACAAAACAGTTGAAAGGCTGGCTTTTCTGCGAGCATCTGGGACTCCATTGTATTAGGTCTAAAGGGATTTCTCTAGCACTTCTTTAACAAATGCTTTGCCCGCCTCTGCTTCTGTTAGAAGCCGTGGCAGGCTCTGCCTGGCTCCCCGGCCTCTGCTCCCCCCCGTTGCTCACAGCCTGGTCACTTGATCCTCTTGATCCTCCTGTCCGCCTCCTCCACACCCTCCCAACCTGAAGGCCCGCCCTCTCAGAGGCCCAGGACCCCCTGCTTGTTAAAAATGCCCCCACTGAAGAAGGAGGTTATCTCCTTGGGGAACCTGGGACAGGAGGGGAGGGAGGAGAGCCAGTGACACCAATTGTGTTAACAAAGGTATAGGATTTCACTTGGGTTATGGGGGTCTTTTTATTATTATTCTGCTTAGCCTACTTATACCTTATATTTACTCTTTTGTATGAATCTAATATTACATAAGAAGAGTGTTAATGCAGGCTGTTGGGCTCCACCCCACCAATGGCTCTCCATGGTCCGGTGGGTATATCAGAATCAGGCTTTTTCAACTACAGGCGCAGCCCCTTCACTGAGATGGTGATAAAGGGGGCAGCCATGGACAATGGGAAAAAGCTTCCTGAATGCCTTTTCTGCCTCCCACTCCTCCAAAGATATATTAAGAACCACTGTCCAGGCCAATGGTTTTCAACCTTTGGAAGCAAATTACAGTAAAACTACTCGGGGAATTTTTAAAAAATATATGTCCAGGCCCCTCCCCTCTGCTGCACCCCACCCTCCGACCCAGACTAATGAAGTCAACGTCTTTGGGTCTGCCTCTCCCCCATCAGTATGTTTTTTGAAGCATTCTTGATGATTCTAACACTAGCGTGCAGATTATTAAGGAACTTTCTCAGCTGTTTTGAATGGCATCTTGTCCTGGCTATTAGCCCTGTGGCCCATCTAACCCTCACCTTGTATGTCAGGCTGATCCCTGAATCACCACGGAAAGCTTGGGCCTGCCTCGCCTCACCCTTCCCAGTATTATTTATTTGTTTCTCTCCTTCTAGTTACACTATAGGGTCCCATGATTAGGCTCCCAAACCCTAGCCTTGGGCCTAGAACCCCGTACTTGCTAAGTGTGTGTTAGCAAGTGTGTTAACACTTGTGCTGTGTTCTGCCCTCCTGTCTGTACCCCAGGAGGCAGCATCGGTGAGCTGGGAGCTGGCCATGGTCAAGTACTGTCACTGGAAGTCCAGCTGGGCCTGCCCCTTTTCCTTGAGGACCCAGAATCTCCCTCTTGTCTGTGCCAGAGCCATCTGCTCACAGAGACTGCCTCCCACGAACTCAAAATCTGCAGCAGCAGGATGTCTATTCTCGTAGTCGAACCACAAGGGGAGCCAAGTCCTAACTGGACGAGTGCTTGGCCAGCATGGACTCAGCCTAGTGGATGTTCAGTGGCACAGTCTAGAATGGCCTCTCTCGTCCTGCCCCCAGTGGAGGGTCCTGACCCTCTCCCCTTCTCCCACTGCAGAGGACCAAACCTGTCAGAGTCCTGAGATACGACACACTAGGACATAAATAAATTCCCTTTGGCATCCAGCCTGCCAACATTCTTACCAAGCAGCCCATTTATCCACTGGGCAGACTGTTTTTACTATTATGCCATTGAAGCTTGCTCCTTTGGAATTAAACCTGTAAATGCGGCTCACTTCCTTTCTCCTTGACTCCAGTATTCTGTCCATTTCTGTTTAATTCTAGCTAAAAGTCTTTCCAGTCTTTTAGCTTTGCAGTAATACTTCCTGCTTTTTGAGATCCAAACTTATACGGTCTTGCTTATTAATTGATGTTCCCAAGTTCACTTCATTCCTCTAAAAAGCTGGAGAGACCTTAGAAATCTATCTTAGAAATCTTAGAAGTCTCCCACCGTTGCCCCAAGTCCCAGATGTAGTTGGACCAGAATGCAAGTTTCTTAGTCTGAGGCCCTTTTTACCCTATCAGTCAGGAGCTCCCGAAACCCCAGATCTAGTCAGTCACCCCTTTCAGAGAGCCTAGGACCTCTCTGTGGGCTGCATGCAAATAGTTAACTCGACAGTGTATGGCTCCAGACTTGCCTGGACCAGATAAAGGCATCACAGAACTGACGCATCAGGCAGACCGTGGAGTGAGATTTCTGCCTCTCTGAGATGGTGGCTTTATTAACACGCCACTGTCCCTAGAGGAGTAACATTGATGCCAATGCCTTAGAGCTGACTGTCTTTACCATCTGCAAACAGTCATTGTGAGGATTAAACAAGATGATGCATGAAAAGCACCTCACCCAGTCTCTGGCACAGAGGACATGCACGATCAATGTCCGTCCCCAGGCTGTGACTACCTGCTTCCACCCTAGGCCGGGCCTTGGCTGTCTCTGGTCTCTTGGGTTAGTTGATCCAGCCAGTTGGGCTCAGCGAGACCGTTCTGCTGTCCATGTAGTGCCCATGCTGCCTGCGTCCCCGGTTTAACCATCAGTGTCATGTCCTGCTCGAGAGCTTGCAGTGGCTCCCTGCTATCTAGTCTGGAATCCTGGATCTTCACCCTGGACGGCTTCCCCATCTGACCTTCCTCTCCATTCAGTCCTCACTCCCAACACATGCCCATTCACCAAGAAAGGGGTTTTCTCAGCCCCCCTCCCCTATGGACATCCCATGCCCCCTGCTGCCACCCCTTCCCACCCATCCACAGAAGACCTTCACCACCTACCAAGCTCATGTCTTTCCTCCAGCTAATGCAGCTCCAGGAACCTACTTTTTTCTCCCCAGCTGAAATAATCCCAATAAGACCCCGAAAGATTAACGAAGGGCACATTACAAACAGAGAATTGACTAAACTTTTGAAACTCCCCGTTTCTGGTGTTAAATATAGATTGAACACTGAGTAGTGTCCGAGTAAATCGAAATTTGTAAGTAGAGTTCTTCATCTACTTACAGTCGTATCTCACCGTCAGCACTCGTGTCTGAGTCTATCTGTGTGGTCTCAGACTCAGACTTAAAGTCGAGGGACAAATGACCGACACACTAAACCTGTTCAAGTAGAGAGACACAGAGACAAAGGACCTTTCACCTCTAGTACTATTATGAAATACCCACAATGATGACCATTTTAAAAATTTTATCATGGAGTATCAAGGGACCACCAGGTCACAAATCCTGAGTCGCGAAAGTGACGGTACCGGACCTAAGTCAGGAACCAGTCCCTTGACTCTAGGGTGTCCAACGGACCGGTTTTTATTTTTTACTTGTCTTATTTTTTTGTATAAATTTTCTATCATGAACCACGAATGATTCGTGATATACTGACAAACAATTTATCTAAGACGTCTAACTCCTGGTTGGGGACCTTTTAGGTAAACATGTCAGAGGAGTCCTCGACAATCTGTAGTTGATCCTTGGACTCTTTTTGACCAAAGATAGAGATATCAGTCCCAACTGAGAACGTCTAAAGTTTACGTCGGATATATCATGACCACTACTGAAAGTCTAGTAAAAGAGAGAGGAAAGAAAGAGGATCTTTGTCTCTGCCGATCAGTATTTGAGTCGTCCGTCGTCTGCGATAAATTTCCACAGGACGAAGGTTAGTCCATAGAGGACAATCCTTTTAATCGACTGCTGAGAGTAAGATTGTAGATGTAATTGGCCGTCCGGTTGTGTATCCGGTCCACTGGGCAGAATCTTGTTTATACCCTCTCATCTAGATAGCAAAATATGTGTAAAAATGTAGATCAACCCCTTCTTTAGAGGACACCACTGGTTCGTCGAGGAGTTAAGGATTTTATTCACAAACGTTTCTGAACTAGATATGTCTCTCTAACAACGAAAAATTTTGAAAACCAAGTTCTTATCTCTATTTACATAGGAAACACTAATTTGGGTGCGTAGAACCTTTGGAAAGTATGGAGTATGTCCAAGACGGAAATATGAGAGTAGGAGACCCCAAATTTTTTTCTAGTTCTTTTTATTTAACACATAACATACATATAAAACCACTACGATATCATGTACTTACGACAGAAGAAGGAAAAAAGAATTTCGAACGTATAAAAAACTATAAAATTCTTTATAATGAATATGGTCTTATAGAATGGTTCTAAAATCTCAGTAGGAAATATATCTTCTCCCAACCCTCGCTGAGGTTGCCTCCAATCTGAAGTTGCCATATGTCTATGTTGAAGATCAGGTACATGTCTTAGAAAGGTCCATTGGCAGGTAGAAGTGTGTGTAGACACCACATTTTCCCCCTTGGTTGTTTCTGCTTCATTTTCCCCTGAGCCTATCCCTGCCACCAATACATTTTTCTCTCCTTTAGATCCTTTTTTTATTTCTTGTTAATTAAAAATTAGGAGCTATAAGAACCCTAATTTTGTGACTATATAAGATAAAACTGTAGGCCAACTATAGTTAAGAACTTTCTTACTTACCAATGTTTATCTCTTACACCATACACACACTCACACACTTAGACACTCGTACATACTCTCACACAGTATCACACTCAAACAGTCGCTCTCGCATACACACATATGAACTCATTCGTACACACTTTTAGAGTTGGAAGTGCCATTGCAGATTAGTGAATTCATCCTCTAATCTATAAAGAACTTTCTGCTTTAGATTTAAACTCTCTACAGTGGTCTCAATATTTAAAAATAAAATTAAACTTGATACACATTGGTGAACTTTGTTCTTGGGAAGAGTATGTATAGAATGAAGAAGATCATGATTGGGTAACCCAGGAAACCACTTTAAAGGAAAAAAAAGGAGACACAAATTCCATTCCCTACCCAAGAAGATCCCACGTGCCGCAGGGCAACTAAGCTTACTGGCCGCAACCACTCAGCCTGTGCTCTAGAGCCTAGAAGTCATAACTGCTAAGCCCACGTGCCGCAACTACTGAAACCCGTGTGCCCTAGAGCCCTGCTGTGCAGCAAGAGAAGCCACCACAATGAGAAGCCCTCGCACCGCAGCTATACCAAGCCCCTGCTCACTGCAACTAGAGAAAAGCCCACCCAGCAATGAGCACCCAGCACAGCCATAAATAAATAAATAAAATTGTTACAAAGAGAACTAATGGAGGATATACCCTGATTCCTTTCCCACTTAAAAAAATATCTGATAGAAAAATTCTTTAAAAAAAAATTTTTTTTAAAGTGTTTAACACTTTTTTTCTCCAACAGCTTGATTAAGGTATAGTTGACATATAGTAAGTTTCATTTGTGTTTTTGGCCATGCCTCAAGTCATGTGGGATCTTAATTCCCCAACCAGGGACAGAACCCATTCCCCTTGCATTGGAAGCTCAGAGTCTTAACCACTGGACCACCAAGGAAGTCCCCACACATTTTTAAAATGTGTACTTTGATATGCTTTGACATATGTATATACTGGAAAGCCATCACTCTTAATATAATAAACATATCCATCACCCTCCAAAAGTTTCTTTGTGTATCATAATCCTTTCATGCTCCAAGTAACTATTGATCTGTTTTTTGTCACTATAGATTAATTTGCGTTTTTAATACTTATATACAAATGGAATACTACAGTATGTATTTTGGTCTGGTTTCTTTGACTTAGCATCATTAAGTTTTTGGCTATTACAGATAAAGCTACTGGGAATGTCTGTATCCATATGTTTGTGTCGACATATGCTTACTATTCCTTGTGTAACTACCTAGAAGTGGGATGCCTAGAATATACGGTCAGTATACATTTAGCTTTTTAAGAATTGCCAAACTGGTTTCTAAAGTGCTTGTGACATTTTCTGCTCCTTCCACATTTTGTCATCACGTAGTTATGGTCAGTCTTTCTCGTTTCAGCCATTCTAACAGATGTATCAGCCGTAGTTCACTGTAGTTTTAAACTGCATTTCCCTAGTGTTGGATGTCTACATGTGCTTGTTTACCCTCTGTCTGTCTTTGGTGAAGCATTTGCATCTTTTCCCTATGTTTTGAGTCATTGGGTCTTTTTCTTTAATGAAATGTAAGGAATAGGTAATTTTTTTTTTCTTTCTGAGCTTAGTTGCTCAGTCATGTCCTACTCTTTGTGACCCCATGGACACTAGCCTGCCACGCTCTTCTGTCCATGAGGGGTTCTCCAGGCAAGAATACTTGAGTTGCCATTTCCTCCTCCAGGGGATCTTCCCAATTCAGGGGTTGAACCCAGGTCTCCCACATTGCACGTGGATTCTTTACTGTCTGAGCTACCAGGGAAGACCAAATATTTTTTTCTTTCTAGTTTTATTGAAATATACTTGGTATAAGCACTGTATGAGTTTAAGATGTATAGAATAATGATTTGATTTATATATGGCATGAAATGATGACTCCCAGGAGGTTTAGTAAATATCCATCATCCCATATGTTAATAAATACAAAATAAAAGAAAAAGTTTTTTTTTCCTTGTGATGAGAATTCTCAGGATTTACTCTCTTAACAGCTTTCACTTATAATATTCAGCAGTGTTAATTATATTTATCATGTTGTATATTACATCACTGGGCTTCCCAAGTGATACAGTGGGAAAGAATCCACCTGCTTATGCAGGAGACGCAAGAGATGTGGGTTGGGCCCCTGGGTCAAGAAGATACCCTGGAGGAGGAAATGGCAACCCACTCCAGTATTCTTGCCTGGGAAATCTCATGGACAGAGAAGCACAGAGGGCAAAAGTTCATGGGGTTGTAAAGAGTCGGACACCACCGAGCGACAGCACAAATATTTGCACATTACAACCCTAGTACTTATTTACCTTATAACTAAAAAACATGGAATGGTTCACAAGTCCGTGTGTCGTCCGTGTGTGGGGACCACGCTAACCTCCGTATTGTTCCAAGTTTACTGTTGCTGAAGCGAGCACTATGTGTCTTCCTTTTTTGTTTGTCTTTTAATTAGAGGATAGTTGTTTTACAGATCGTTTCTGCCATGCATTAACATGAATCAGCCATAGGTATACATGTGACCCCTCCCTCTTGACCCACCACCACCCCACCTCCCACCTCATAATTGTCTTCTTTTAATTGGGCTGTCAGGGTTGTTTAAACATTCTAGCTACAAGTCGTT
>SJYV01045960.1:1307071-1319002 GCA_006410875.1 Neotragus pygmaeus | reverse complement strand
TTGTTTGTTGGGTATATTTTTTGCAAATATCTTCTCTCAGGCTTCATCTTGATTTTCTTAACACTGCCATTGGAAGAGCAAAAGTTTTTCATTTTGAAGTCAGTTTATAGATTCTTTCTTTCATAGTTTGAATTTTGTGTTGTAATTGAGAAAATTTTCACAAAATCCAAGGTCATTAAAATTTTCTTCTATGTTTTCTTTTGGAAGTTATATAATACTAGCTTTTACATTTAGGTCTGTGATTCATTTTAAGTTAGTTTTTAAATATGATATTCAGTTTGTCACATATGGCTATCCAATTTTTCCAGCATCATTTGTTGAAAAGATCATCCCATGTCAAAAATCAGTTGACCATATATTTGTGGGTCTATTTTAGCGCTTTTTTCTATTCTTCTGATCTATTAATCTATCTTTATACCAATATGACATATTATACTTTTACAAGTAAAAAGCCAGTAGTACATTTTCCAACTTGCCATTTATTATTATTGCTTTATTACTTTATTGCCCTTTATAATAATTATTATTAATAATATTTAAATTATTTATTTATTTATTTGGCTGTGTCCAGTCTTCATTGCAGCACACAGGATCCTCAAACTTCCTGTGGCATGCAGTAGTTGAACTGTTAGTTGGGGCATGTAGGATCTATTTCCCCAACCAGCAACCAAACCCTCAGGTCTTCTGCATTGAGAATGTGGAGTCTTAGCCCCTGGACCACCAGGGAAGTCCCTGTCCTTCTTTTTCAAAGTTGTTTTGGCTGTTCTATCTCCTTGGAAGCAAACTCTTTTAGTGCCGGCTGTAAACTAAAAACTTCAGAAAACTGTAAACTGAGTGCATTAACCAAGCACTTGATAAACCTTTTCAGCCTCAGCATGGTCCCTTTCTGTTAGCTAAAAGTAAAGAATTTTCTCTAAATTTTTCTAGTTATTTGGAGAGAAAAAAATTGGTGGGGTGTGTGTGTGCATGTGTGTGTGTGTGTGTGTGTGTGTGTGCTGAAAGAAACTTAATTAGATGCTGGGGGTTCAGATGAGGTTCATAAGGATATTATCTTTGTGGTACTTGGCCACATATTGATCTTGATATATTATCTTCACAAGATCCTCATCTTTTTGTACAATAAGTTGTGATGATGTCACAGGGAAGAGTCTGCTCTGCTCCTTCTTGCTCTCTCTTTGTCTTACATTTAGAGTCAGCAGAGAAGAGACACAGACTAGATTAGGGTAAAACTTCCATGAGCTGAAATTCTATCCATTTAGCTGTTGCCACTCTCAGGCTTTCCCTCTGTCAGGTTTCCATTCTGTTTGGTATCCTTGTTATCACCAGGCCTAGGCTGTAGCCTTTTCCTGGTGTGCCATCCTGACTCTCACTCTGCCAGTCTTAAGAAGCTGCATTTTATTTTGTTTTTTATTATTTTTTGGCTGCACTGTGCAGCCCATGGGATATTTGTTCCCCAACCAAGGATTGAACCCACACCCCCTGCATTGGAAGCACAGAGTCGTAACCCCTGGAGAACCAGGGCAGTGTCCTGCCAGGCTTCAGATGACTAGTGCACATGCTGGGGCAAGCGGTCAAGCTCTGAATCTCTAAGTCCCAGACTTAGAGGCCCATCGAAGAGTCGATTTTTCCTGCTGTATGGAAAATACAATGTTCCGAATGGAGCCTGTGGAGCCTTTAGTGGGTTTGGGGCTCCCAGACCCCCAGCTGGCACCTGGCAGTGCCTGGCTCTCCGTGGGACTTGCAGCTAGCTTCCAGCCCTGTCCCCTCCAGTAGGGCTGGTCTGAGTTGTCAGTTCAGCACTTCTGTATTCCTTACAGCCTTTTCGTGATCTTTTAAAGTCTCCCACAGGCAGGCCTTCTTTTCCTTCCTTTCCAGGTAGGGTAGCTGAGTCTCAGAGAGTGAAATACTGTGAAAGTTTTTAAGTACAGGCATGGGCCTTGGTACCTCCCCAGCCCTGACTCTGGCCCACATTCCCCAACATTAGTGACCAGGGTGGCCACTGGGCAGCCTCCCTCAGCAGTTTGACACTGTTATCACTGAAATTTGGGACCAAAATGAAGACTCGCCAACATTGGAGTAGATGAGGGAAGAAGAGCAAGTGGGGTTACTATGCGGTTTATTTCTGGACTGATGATAAACCCCTCCTCTCTGGCATCTGTGGGCAACCTGGGCTTTTAATAAAGATGGTCATGCCCTGCTTGCCTGTAAACTTTCCCTCTTTGGGTTCAGAAGGGGCTTTGCTAAAGAGGAGGATGACAAAAGGCATCTCTGGGCTCTATTTTAGAACAGTTTTCTGAGGCCCCTTGCCTTCTCAGAAGCTGGCAGCCACTTTCTCTCTGCCACAAAACTCCCTCTGAGAATCCTCTCTGGTCTCCATGGTAACTGCATGTCGGGAGACAGCCTGCTCTGTTCTGTGGCTTTGTATTAAACACAATGAATTTAAATCGGGTGTTTGGCAGTGAAGATAATCATTCTGGATTAGAGAGATGCCTGGAGCTCCTCGTTTCATAATTTTAGATGTTGGCACAATTCTCAGCTTTCATCCTTGTAATTCAAGCCCAAGCCCCACCTACCCCTCTGTTTCTAAACTGCAGTTAGATCCAATTTCACTTGGGCTTTCCTCCATCCTTTGACAGAGGAATCTTGGAGCCCGGGAGCCCCGCAGCCATGCCAGGGCTATCCTGAGCCCTGGAAGGGGCGGCATCGTGTGAAAGAGACATGGGACTCCGGAGACAGATGGACACTCATTCCGTCTGGCTGCATGATTTCCTCTGAGCCCCATTCTTCTTATCTATACAATGAGAAGAGTAAGCTCTACCTTATAGAATCATATATTTTTAAAATTTTTAATTGTGATAAGATATATATATATATATATGGGGCTTCCCTGGTGGCACTAGTGATGAAGAATCTGCTTGCAGTGCAGGAGATGCAGAAGACTCGGGTTTGATCCCTGGGTCAGAATATTCCTGCCTGGAGAATTCCATGGACAGAGGAGCCTGGCAGGTCCCAGTTCATGAGGCCACAAAGAGTTGGTTTCAGCTAAGCACACACACAAGATACATATAAATAAGATTTCTCATTTTAACCATTTTAAGTGTACAGTTCAGTGACATTAAGTACATTCACAATGTTGTCACTATAATAATCCATCTCCAGAACTTTTCCATTGTTCCCATCTGAAACTCTGTCCTCGGTAAATACTAATTTCCATTCTCCCCACTCCTCCCAGCCCCTGGAAAACACCATTTTACTTTCTATCTCTATGAAGTTGATTACTCCAGCTTAATATAAGTGGGATCATACAGCTTTTGTCCATTTGTGAATGGCTTACTTCACGGAGCATAATGTCCTCAAGATTGAAGCATGTTGTAGCATGTGTCATGATTTCCTTCTCTTTTGAGGCTGGATAACATTCACTTCCACTTTATGTACATACCACATTTTGTTTATCCATTCATCTGTCAATCGTGGTCGCTTCCACATTTTGGCTATTATGAAAAATACTGCTACGAACATGGGTATACAGATAGTCCTTGCTTTCCATTATAGAGTCATTCTGAGGACCAAATAAGATAATAAATATTAAGAACATTGCCCAGAGCAGGCTGTCAGTAAATGTTCATTTCACTCCTGAAAGTGAGTTCAGCCCGGGCTCTGCCTGCCACAGGGGTCTGATGGCTTCTGTGGGAGGGAGTCACTTTGTGCTCTTGGGCTGCTTCTGTGTGCCTGGGACATGTGAATCTGTTGAGCCCAGGGAATTAACACAATTCATTTCAAGGTTTAAAGGGCCTGTCTTACCTATGGAAATGTGTGTCATTTCATGATGAAAACCATGCATGTTTTAACATTTCTCCCACCATTTGGTATTCATGTATTCCCAATCACAAAGTGAGAAAATGTATATAATTCCCTATTTCTGGTCTATTTGAAGTATAGCCTCTGGGAGACCCTGAATCTGCAGTGGGATCGCTCCAGGCTATGAGGCTCTGTCCTTGGTTGCTATTGGTTGGTATCAGATCTATTCTCCATGTTACCCAAGAGTATGAGATTTGGAGGAAAAATACCTAGATCCCAGTCTTGTCTCATCTCTCAGAAACTGAGATGGTGGAAACATCTGTCCAACCCGGTGTCTGTGAAGGTCAGGTGAGGGCAGCCTTTGCTGTGCACGGGACTGTCCTTGTGCACTTCGTGGGGGCCACGTTGCAGTCTTGGTCTGCACCCCTCCATGAGAGTTTCTCTGGGTCTAGTTTCTTCCAAAAGTTTCCATGGTGGGGATTACCCTCCTGCTGCCTGGGGCCCCTCCAGGGATGAGAATCCCAGAGCCGAGGAAGCATCTTTCTCTGCCGGGTCCTCTGAAATTAGCCTTTCCAGACTCAGCCGGAGCTTCTGCCACCAGCCCTGGAGAGGGCCAGCACCTCTTTGTCTTCGGGAATTTGCAACAGAAGGGAAAGGGGAGCAATGCACAGCCTCCTTCTGACCGGTGCCTGACCCAGCTGCTCCCCGCAGCACAGCGATCAGGTCTGCTCTTTATTGATGGGGCTGAAGGGGGGAGGGGATGTGGGATTTCACACTGAATCTTGGAACTTTCTCTCAGCAGGCCTGTTCTTGCTTGCATCTGGTTGTGTTTTGTGTGCCCAGGGCCTACCTGTGCAGCAGGAGCCAGGCCAGCTTAAGTTGGGCTTCCGAGTGGATATGCCCACTGTCCTTGAGACCTGCAAGTTACCCTGGCCTGCTCGCCCCTGGGAGGGGGGCCTGAGTTTCCTGCAAGGGGGTCTTAACTTCTAGGGCAGCTCACCTCTGCTTGAAGCCAGTGAGCCAGGAAGATGCTTGCTTTGGTGACAGGGTTTTCTTGGCTTCCATAACCCCATGCCAGCCTGCCCTTCCTCCTCCCTCTTGGCTCTCCTCCCCGTGGTCTTGTCTTTGTCTAACTCCTCTTCTCTGTGGTTGCCTCTCGGGATCCTATCCCAGATTGCCTTCTCTCCCCAGGTGATCTGTTACTGATGACTCCCACGTCTGCAGCTACATCTTAGGCACCTCTGTGCACCTGCCTGAAACTCAGCACATCCACCACAACCCCACTCCTCTACTGGGGACCCCTCCTTCCGGGAATAGCACCCTCCTCATCCCAAGCCAGAGTGCACATGCTCAAGACCACAGGACTCCTCAGACTCAGGTCTGCCAGGCTCCAGAGTTCAGACGTCTCCCACCAGTGCCTCCCACCTCCACGCACTATCCGCAAATAGAAACATATCTTGAACAAATGCAAAAACTCAAATGTCACTCTCAGCCCCAACCTGACTCTGCTCTGGGACCCCTCCCTGGCTGTGCTGGACCTCACCTGGACCCCTTTGTTGGCCGTCCCTNGTCTCCCACCAGTGCCTCCCACCTCCACGCACTATCCGCAAATAGAAACATATCTTGAACAAATGCAAAAACTCAAATGTCACTCTCAGCCCCAACCTGACTCTGCTCTGGGACCCCTCCCTGGCTGTGCTGGACCTCACCTGGACCCCTTTGTTGGCCGTCCCTGGCCCCTGGGTGCCCACTGCCTTGCCAATTCCAGCCTGATTTCTCTGTCCCTGCTCCTGACTTCACAGAACTGGCCCCTGAACATGGCATGTTCAGTTCAGCCCTCTCTTGTTGATTCTGTAGTGCATTTTCCATATGCTTTTCTTTACCTCCATCTTGGCTCAGACCAACACTTCTCATTTTCCCAGAACTTTCCCTCTGTTTCACTAAGTCTGGGACCAAGGGCCTGGGCACCCTCAGCTCCCCTCCATGTCACCTCAGATCACCTCCTCCTCTACCTCCCTCTAGAACAGATGGGGAGAGACATCCTTCCTAGTCTAATAGAAGTGCAACCCTCAGTTTCTTCACCTGAACAATGGGGATAATACATGTATTTCACAGGACTGTTGTGAAAAACAAGCACAGAGCATGTGCTCAGTGGATATTGGTTATAGTTAGCGATCTTCGCCTCTGCTCCAGTGTCTCAGTCAGCTCTACCTTAACGTCTAAAACTCTCCTCTGTCCTAAATTTAGTGGCTCCTCTCCTGATACTGTTTTTTCAGCCGTACAGTCATAAAACCTCCCGTTATTTATATCACATCCTCTTCTGTCATTAAACCTAGTTGCTGCTTCTTCCTAGAAGTGGGTTTCACATATGACCTTCATCCCAATCCCCAAGTTGAGGTTCATCATCTAAGCACTGCAGTTGAGAGTTTGCACTGCACAGTCAGAGTCATGTTATGGAGTCTGATTTTCATGTTCTCTCTCTGCCCAGAAGCCTGTCGTGACTACAGACATGTCCCAGGATGGGCGTGACCAGATTCCTCTCTGTAAATGTGCTCCTAAACCCCCACACTCCCGAAGCCCCTCATCACCACCACCTCCACAACACACTTTGCTGACCATCGGAATCCAAGGTCACCAAGGCCCACCCACTTTGGTCATAATCGGTCCTGCCTCAACCAAACCAGCCAGGTCTTTTCTCTGTCCTCCAGCGGTGTCCCCGGCTCTGCCCACATCATTTCCTGCCCCAGAGGGTCACGTCCTGCCCGCTTCCAGCCTTCAGCCTTCCCATCCTATTATGTCCTTCCCCTCCCCTTGTCTTTTGTTGAACTTGATGATGCTGTCACCATTGAGGAGAGAAATCTTATGCTGCTTTGTACTCTCATTATTTTCAAGTCATTTCTATTAGAAATGAACCTTTTTGTCTTATTTGGTTTGCTAACTGTACTTGTATTTCTCACATAAGCGTTTTAAGGTACTTATATTTCTCACTTCTTCTGGAGCATCTGATACACTTAACATGGTATGCACATTCGTGTTACCCAGAAATTATGCTTAGTGTTCATTAACTATAATAGTTATAATAGTAGTATAAATTACTCATATTTACTGGGCTCCTACTATGTGTGGGTACCGTCCTCAGTGCTTTACATACATTATCTCATTTAATTCTCATAGTAACCCCACAAGCGGTGTATTATTACTCCATTTTACCAATGAGGAAAATGAAGCTCAAAGAGATTAAATAACTTGCCCAAGATTTTATAACCATAAGTGATGGAGCTAAGATATAAACCTAGATCTGTCTGGTTCTTGTCACTCTACCATTTTGCCTCTTAATATAGGAATAATGTGCTTTTAAACGGCAGGCAGATTAAGTGTGGGAAAATGTTCTTTTCCCAAAGTATATTTCAGGTTGAATGTTGCCTGTCTCCTCTGCTGAAAATTCAAAGAATGAAGGATGAGTTTTAGATATGGTAATGCTGGGAGAGCACAGCAAGGTCAGGAAGTGGGATCTGCCCTGGATGAGGCAATAGAGGCTGGGACCCAGAAGGTAGGAGGGAAAAGTAAAAAGAAGTTTAGAAGTGCAATTCATTATAAATGTGCAATTTAGAGAAAACCAGTCAGCTGCAGAATGAACTCACCAGGTCAATAAAAGGCCTGGGAGCTGTGTGCAGCTGGAGGAACAATCATGCATTCCTTGGTATCTGGGAGAAAAGGTGTTTCAGGGGAGGGTTTGTGTTGTCTTGTTTGTTTTTCAGAGAAAAGGAGCATTTGATAAAAAGTGTTGGGGAGACTCTAAAAGAAGACAGAAGGGGACTTCCCTATGGTCCAGTGGTTAAGACTCTGTTCTTCCACTGTAAAGCACATGGGTTCGATCTCTGGTTGGGGAATAGGGTGCAACCAAAAAAGATAAAAATAAATTAAAAAAAAATAAATAAGAGGGTGGAGGCAGTGGTCAGCATTC
Organism: Neotragus pygmaeus; assembly: GCA_006410875.1. Classification (NCBI taxonomy): domain Eukaryota; kingdom Metazoa; phylum Chordata; class Mammalia; order Artiodactyla; family Bovidae; genus Neotragus; species Neotragus pygmaeus. The sequence continues at coordinate 1,311,240 of SJYV01045960.1, read as the reverse complement.
CGGTGGCCTGGCAGGGAGTTATGGCAGAAAGAGTCATGGTCCTGAACCCTCAATGTGAGCTGGATAAATTGACAGTAAAGCCAACATAAGCTTGTTAAAAGCATGATTTCCCTAGATCAGGTCAGTGTAGCTGATAAAAATGTGGGACTCCTCATTCAAAAATTATTAAGAAGTCAAGATGACAGGGATTAAACCAGGACAGAGCCCTTCTAAATGCAAGGCACTGTGGGACTGCACAAGCCATATACCCATGGAGCTGGCTTTGGCTGGTGGGTGTATGTTTCAGGATGAGAATGGTGTTTACTGAGTGCTAGGCATGGTTCTAAGTACCATCAGGCATCATCTCATTTGACAAAATGCTCAGGTCCTTCTTTTGAGCGTCTCTCGAATCCCAAGGAGCGCTGCTGCTTAAGAGCTGGCTTTCCAGAGGTCCCGTAAGCAGCCAACAGATATCTGAAGATGAAGGAAGTTATTCCGCATAAGGAAGAAACCACTGAGCTGGTTATTTCTTTTCTCTGTACTTCAAGCAAATATGAGTAAAAGATGGAAGATAATTTCAATGTGAAAAGAAAAGGAAACAGTTCAGCAGTTCCAAGAGAAGCAGATCCATTTGAACAAGTGATGACTTTCTCAGTCATGTTAAGAAATGTTAAATATTTGCATTGGACTTAGTTTACAAAGCACATACAAACACTTGTTATTTGAGGGACTTCCCTGGTGGTCCAGTGGTTGAGAATCTGCCTAGCAATGCAGGGGATACAGGTTTGATCCCTAGTCACATGTCTTGGGGCAAGTAAGACCATGCAGCCAAAAAGAAAAAATTGTTATTTGATTCTCAGTGCAGGATTGTTCCCTCTATGAAATTTGAGTTGCCCTTAATCTGTACATCTAGATAGTAGCAGATCTAGCTCTTCTGATTCCAATCAGTTCAGTTCAGTTCAGTTCAGTCGCTCAGTCGTGTCCGACTCTTTGCGACTCCATGAATTGCAGCATGCCAGGCCTCCCTGTCTATCGCCAACTCCCGGAGTTCACTCAGACTCACGTCCATCGAGTCGATGATAGTATCCAGCCATCTCATCCTCTGTTGTCCCCTTCTCCTCCTGCCCCCAATCCCTCCCAGCATCAGAGTCTTTTCCAATGAGTCAACTCTTCGCATGAGGACGTCCCACAAACACTCCCCCTCTTCTGAGTATCAGTATGAAAATATGATCCAGGAAGTCCTTCCCTCATTCCTAATGAAAAATCCCACAGATAAGCTCAGGCCCAAGTGCCTTCTCAACATCATGGTACCAAGTTTGTGTCTTNTCAAGATGACAGGGATTAAACCAGGACAGAGCCCTTCTAAATGCAAGGCACTGTGGGACTGCACAAGCCATATACCCATGGAGCTGGCTTTGGCTGGTGGGTGTATGTTTCAGGATGAGAATGGTGTTTACTGAGTGCTAGGCATGGTTCTAAGTACCATCAGGCATCATCTCATTTGACAAAATGCTCAGGTCCTTCTTTTGAGCGTCTCTCGAATCCCAAGGAGCGCTGCTGCTTAAGAGCTGGCTTTCCAGAGGTCCCGTAAGCAGCCAACAGATATCTGAAGATGAAGGAAGTTATTCCGCATAAGGAAGAAACCACTGAGCTGGTTATTTCTTTTCTCTGTACTTCAAGCAAATATGAGTAAAAGATGGAAGATAATTTCAATGTGAAAAGAAAAGGAAACAGTTCAGCAGTTCCAAGAGAAGCAGATCCATTTGAACAAGTGATGACTTTCTCAGTCATGTTAAGAAATGTTAAATATTTGCATTGGACTTAGTTTACAAAGCACATACAAACACTTGTTATTTGAGGGACTTCCCTGGTGGTCCAGTGGTTGAGAATCTGCCTAGCAATGCAGGGGATACAGGTTTGATCCCTAGTCACATGTCTTGGGGCAAGTAAGACCATGCAGCCAAAAAGAAAAAATTGTTATTTGATTCTCAGTGCAGGATTGTTCCCTCTATGAAATTTGAGTTGCCCTTAATCTGTACATCTAGATAGTAGCAGATCTAGCTCTTCTGATTCCAATCAGTTCAGTTCAGTTCAGTTCAGTCGCTCAGTCGTGTCCGACTCTTTGCGACTCCATGAATTGCAGCATGCCAGGCCTCCCTGTCTATCGCCAACTCCCGGAGTTCACTCAGACTCACGTCCATCGAGTCGATGATAGTATCCAGCCATCTCATCCTCTGTTGTCCCCTTCTCCTCCTGCCCCCAATCCCTCCCAGCATCAGAGTCTTTTCCAATGAGTCAACTCTTCGCATGAGGACGTCCCACAAACACTCCCCCTCTTCTGAGTATCAGTATGAAAATATGATCCAGGAAGTCCTTCCCTCATTCCTAATGAAAAATCCCACAGATAAGCTCAGGCCCAAGTGCCTTCTCAACATCATGGTACCAAGTTTGTGTCTTGACCTGTTGGTTCTTGGCCTTGGGGTTAGAGAATCAGACTTTTTCCTTTGAGGTGCAGAGTGGAGGAATAGAGGGAAAAAAAAGAAAAACATTGTTACTGGGAACTCAGCAATATGTGATTACACCTGGAGCAACGTAGGATATGCTACAGAGTGACCCTCCAGATTTGTCCTGACAAAATCAGGAAAGGCCAAGGCACTATTCTTTCCAACTCTGTGATATCAGCAAATAAATTACATATGAAATTTCTTTTCAACTTGCTGAGCAGGTCCACGGTCAGTACAAAGACCCCCGAGTGCCAACAGTGGTCTGCCCACAGTGGTCTGTAACTTCTGAAGCATAATGATGACATTCATAACAACAGGTTTAGGCTGAGTTCAGTATGAGTTCCTGCCCAAGTGTATGCCTGGAAACTGTGTTATAAAATGGATCATTATTACGTAGACTGGTTTTCCTTAGGGGGCAAGTGGAAGCGACCTGATTGGGCATCAAATCAATCCAGATTTACCCAGCAGTATGTCATCAATATCAAAAATAAAATAATGGCAACCCTTTGAAGTAATAAAATTCTGTTTCATATCCTGCCAAATGAATGTGATGATGCTGCGTCTGCTGGTTAAACAAAGGGTCCTAAAGTCCATGTTAACTCAGTAGTGAGAGATGTAAGGTCTACATTCTCAACAGAAAGGAATGCCACATGCACAGTGGGGAATGCTTGGCTGGAAAGTAGTTTATGTCCAAAAAAAAAAAAAAAAAAATCAGGGCTNCTGGTTAAACAAAGGGTCCTAAAGTCCATGTTAACTCAGTAGTGAGAGATGTAAGGTCTACATTCTCAACAGAAAGGAATGCCACATGCACAGTGGGGAATGCTTGGCTGGAAAGTAGTTTATGTCCAAAAAAAAAAAAAAAAAAATCAGGGCTTGGGTTGATAAGTGGGCCATTCTGGTCAGCCACTGGGTTCCAGGAGGCCCTGCTGAGTTAGCTGTTCCATGATCGAGTCTGGCATGATTGGAGATGCTCGTGTGTTGGGAAGGAGCAGTTCTACTTCCTGGCAGCATATACCCTGAATGTGGGGACCGCCCTGGTGTGGGTGAGGCTGTGCCAGGACTGTGCATAGCAGTGTCCCTGAACTCAGAAATGAATACATGCCTGGAGGAGTGTTCATACAGTGAATTAATTAAAGTAAATGAAATATCTGTACTTAAATGAATCTTAAAGATGTCAGATTAAAAAAGCAAGTTGCAAAAGAACGTGGAAGTTATAAAACCATTTGTGTACCTTTTTTTAATTTGCAAAGCAAATACAGTGAAAGTGTAAAACATGGATGGGAGAAGTTTATATCAACCTCAGGGTTGAGGGATGGAAATTTTAAGATGAAGAGCTCTTATATTGGAAATATTTTCTTTCATTTTTTAATTTAAAAATATGTAAGGTAAATACAGTAAAAAGTTAACATCTATTAAATCTGAGTAATGGGTTCATGGGTATGTGTTGTATTATGTTCTGTACTTTTACTGTATAGTTGAAAAATTTCATAATTTTAAAAGAAAGTATTTTATGCACATAAACATGGCTGACTAAATTTTAAATAGCTTTAGTTTCCCTCAAATTTATTTTTATGTATATTATGAAAATAATATAGTCTAAGATAAATTTCAGAAAGTTAGAAAAAAAATAAATTACTCAGAATCTCATCATCCAAAAACAGTCATTGTTAATGTGTTGGTATATTT
>SJYV01045960.1:1277749-1306460 GCA_006410875.1 Neotragus pygmaeus | reverse complement strand
AAAAAAAAAAAAAAATCAGGGCTTGGGTTGATAAGTGGGCCATTCTGGTCAGCCACTGGGTTCCAGGAGGCCCTGCTGAGTTAGCTGTTCCATGATCGAGTCTGGCATGATTGGAGATGCTCGTGTGTTGGGAAGGAGCAGTTCTACTTCCTGGCAGCATATACCCTGAATGTGGGGACCGCCCTGGTGTGGGTGAGGCTGTGCCAGGACTGTGCATAGCAGTGTCCCTGAACTCAGAAATGAATACATGCCTGGAGGAGTGTTCATACAGTGAATTAATTAAAGTAAATGAAATATCTGTACTTAAATGAATCTTAAAGATGTCAGATTAAAAAAGCAAGTTGCAAAAGAACGTGGAAGTTATAAAACCATTTGTGTACCTTTTTTTAATTTGCAAAGCAAATACAGTGAAAGTGTAAAACATGGATGGGAGAAGTTTATATCAACCTCAGGGTTGAGGGATGGAAATTTTAAGATGAAGAGCTCTTATATTGGAAATATTTTCTTTCATTTTTTAATTTAAAAATATGTAAGGTAAATACAGTAAAAAGTTAACATCTATTAAATCTGAGTAATGGGTTCATGGGTATGTGTTGTATTATGTTCTGTACTTTTACTGTATAGTTGAAAAATTTCATAATTTTAAAAGAAAGTATTTTATGCACATAAACATGGCTGACTAAATTTTAAATAGCTTTAGTTTCCCTCAAATTTATTTTTATGTATATTATGAAAATAATATAGTCTAAGATAAATTTCAGAAAGTTAGAAAAAAAATAAATTACTCAGAATCTCATCATCCAAAAACAGTCATTGTTAATGTGTTGGTATATTTCCTTCCATTTTGTTTCTTGGTGTGGGTGTGTGTGTATTTAAACACACTTCTAAAGCATCTTGGGTACACATATTGAATGCTGCCTTTTTCACTCATTATAGCATCACCCCTGTTCCCTGTTGAGACTTAGCCTCCATGAACATCATTTCTACCGATTTCTAAAGATCTTTCGCAGCTTCCTTTTCTTTCATAAACAGTTCTGAACATTCAGCAGTCACACAGTCACATTGCCTTTTGATTATCGTAAACATCATCCTTCTGAAAGCCTCCAGAACAGGATTGGGTCACGCTCTGCTGTTGATTTCTATAAGGCTGTGTTGTGTGGGATGACAGTAAAAAGGTCTGTCACATCTGTGATACCACATTCCCGTGAAGACTGAGCTTGTCGGCATTCATTCCGTGGGTGGGAGCTGTGCATATTTTAGAAGCCAGCTCTGCGTGTATCTTGCCTGGGCGGAAACCAGTGCTTATGCATCCAGCATCTGCTCTGGGCTGCAAACCTGTGCTGGAGGAATGTTTACTCCTGTTAAACTTGCTTTGAGGCCTAAGGTAACAGCAGTAATGACTATTCCAGCCATTTATGTGCCCTTTGCAGCTGATGGTTGCTCTCACATCCACTGCCATTCCCAGAGGCAAGGCACAGAGCAGACACACAGGATTACAACCAGTAAATGTGATCGTCAGGACCACTGTGGGATGCTTCTGACTCCTTCCAGAACACTTTTCAGTTACTATCCTTGGACCCAGGCAAAAGGAGTCTCAACCACGAGCTCTGGACTCCAGGTGACCTCCAGGCCCAAAGCCCACTGTCCCAAAATCCTAGACTATACTCTGGGGCCCTGGAATCCACTGACAAAGGGTCTCAGCACTTCCAGGGCCTATATTAGCCTGTATCTGTCTGCTTGGGGGCCAGACCCCCACTGTGTGCACACCAAGCCCCAGGGCAGCATCTTGCAGGGGTGAGCGGAGCTTAGATCTGCAGCTGCAGGACAGATCCAGAGTTGGAGGGTGTGGGCTGGAGGCAGACACAGGGGCTGGAGGCCAACATCTCCTGCAGTGTATCTCAGAACTGCTAGGACTCAGAATTGCGAACTCAAGTCTAGCCTTCCCAGTCATTATGAAGTTGTATCTGCTACAGTAGGTGTCTAGAATATATTCTATGTAACGGTTTGTTAGCTCGATCTGAGCCAACCTAGAGATTCGGCAGGTAGATCTTTTCTACTCTCAGAAACCCACAGATATTAATAACTGTCTTGGCTCTCTTATTCCACTGTGCTGTTTCCAGGTTCCCTTGTTTTTGACGCAAGGCCACAGATGGACGAGGGAGTGCAAAGGAAAACAATCTAGAACCCCAGAAGAAATAAAACAATTTAATGTGTAAAATCCCAATATACCGGACACCCCCATGTCGACACGTAAAAGCATGAAATGCATTTCAGGACAAAATAGACTACAACCACCTGCTACGAGGGTGAATCAGCCTGGCACCATCCAGCCAAATCCGAAATAGAAGCCAGCTCGTAAAGCTACAATCTGGTGCTCTTCCCCTTCCTACATCTCTCTGCCTCCCACATCACGGGTCCTACGTGTGAACCAAAGAACTAGCACCCTCTGTTGGTTACTTCAAGTTATGAAAGAAGTCAGGCCCCTGCATCTCCTAGGACAACAGGGCGACAAGTCTCACCCACCCAGCCAGGGTCAGCATGGGAAATCAGTGTTGCAAGAGCTTTCATTTTAATTGTTTGTTGGCCACTGAACTAATTTCGTTCACTTCCTTATTCCCCAGCAATTTTTCTGATTTGTGATGAAGGATTTAACTGAATAGAGAAGCATGAAATCATCAAGACAGTTTCATTGTGCTGATTTCCTCCCATACAGAAAACAGAGATAAACTAAATTCTGAATAATTACACACACATATTAGGACAAAGTGATACTTTTGAATTTCACAGCCATCCAACGAGGTAAAGACTCTGCATCAAAATATTTTTTAAATGATAGGGATAATGTTAATCACTCAGTCGTGTCCAACTCTTTGCAGCCCCATGGACTGTAGCCCGCCAGGCTCCTCTGTCCATGGGATTCTCAAGACAAGAATACTGGAGTGGATTACCATTTCCTTCTCCAGGGGATCTTCCCGACCCAGGGACCAAACCCTGGGTAGTTTTTCACTGATAAATCAGACAAGGACCTCAAATGCTATCTCAAACAAGTCAAATGGAAATAATGTTCTTGGAAAAACTGAAAACAAAGGTAACAATTTGAAAATGTCTATAAAAACTTTGACCAGAATTACTTAACGAAATGTGAGAGAATAAAACAAAACAATATATTCAAATTAATATTTTATTCATTATGATTTATATATATATATATCTAACTAAAATAATAATATAACTTCATTATGGTTTATATGTATATCTATAACTAGATAATATTACAAATGATATTATAAAATTGCATCATCTATATATTCAGGGCTTCCTTTGTGGCTCACCTGGTAAAGAATCCACCCATAATGCAGGAGACCTGGGTTCGATCCCTGGGTTGGGAAGATCCCCTGGAGAAGGGAAAGGCTACCCACTCCAGTATTCTGGCCTGGAGAATTCCATGGACAGTATAGTCCATGGGGTCGCAAAGAGTTGGACACAACTGAGCAACTTTCACTTCACTTCACTCATATATTCAAGCTGGTCAGAAATCATTTGGGGGGAATTGTCTCATTGGGAAATAGAGGCTGAGGAAACATACTAAGCGGTTTTTCCAAAGCACCGAGCCACAACCCAAGATGAGGAAGAAGCAGGTTTTTGTGTTGGGTCCACAGTCATGATGAAGGTTATACACTGGCTCCTGTGTGTGACCCAGGAACTCCAGCTCCTCGCAGTTTCCCGAAGACTGCTGCACTTGGCCCTCCCTGCCTGCTATGTGGGAGAGTCAGTGGTTGTCCTGAATATCCACTGGAAGACCCAGTGTCTCCCCATGCAGCGACTCACGTGTGGGTAGCAATGTAACCAGCTGGCTTTTCCCGTCTCCCTCAGGCAGCACTCGTTGGAGGCACCACCATGATCATCGGCCATGTCCTGCCTGACAAGGAGACCTCCCTTGTGGAAGCCTACGAGAAGTGTCGGGGTCTGGCCGACCCCAAGGTTTGCTGTGACTATGCCCTCCACGTGGGGATCACCTGGTGGGCTCCCAAGGTAACAGTGCTGGGCGGAACCCTGAAGGGAGAACCAGTGCTCTTGTTGGCGGAGGGACCATTTAGTGAGAGCCAGCTGTGGGTGACGCTCTCCTGTGGTGAGGAATGCCCCTCCCGCCAGCATCCTAACTCTCCCAAATGCTAAACCAGAAAAACACTTAAGATTCTATGTGGCAGGGGCTGTCTTGCCTAATTTAAAGAGCCACTTTTCCAGCACATACACAGGGAGCACCAGCTCCTTGCTCTGACCTCCAGGCTGTCAGCGTGTCCTGACGCTTTACATTAGGTACCACTGACACCGAAGGGGTCACTGCTGAGTAGTGGGGTCAGCCCCCAGGGTTGAATCATTTTGTGCTGGAAGTAACAGCAATGAGATCTCAGAACAGAGTCCTGTCCTGACTCATTGCTGCCTGGTAAGAATGGATCTTACCATCTTACCCAGAAAGAATGGGTGCTTCTTTCCTGCTGGGCTCCAGCTCCTTCCAGAACAGACATAGTATGTCACTCTCCTCCCACTCCCCGGGCTGGGAGCACTCTAAGCACCCTGAGGCCACCTCCCCAGGGCCCTGTCTCAGTTCAGCCTCTGTGCCCCTGGCTATCCTGGCCTCACATTGCCCAGGCTCCAGGGCTAGAGTCTAAGCCCTGCTCCTTGGCTTCCCACTTCCTTGTTCTTCCTGAAAACAGATTCACAGGCAATTAGATTTTGCTTCACTTCTGGAGTTTTTACTGCTTATTGCCTCCGGGGAAGCAGCCGGAGTATTCATTCTTTCATCAAGTGTTCATTAATCACCATGTGCCAGTACTTGAGTGGGTGCCCTGGGATCTTGAAAATAAACAAGCAGTAAGAGATTTTACCAAGTTCTCCAGCTGGGGACCCTCACCTAAAGAGCCTGACTCCCTTCTGAGCTGGTAACTAAAAGCCTAACTGCACTTCTGCCCTCGAGTACAAGCCGTGATTGTTGAGATTCACCCAGTCTCGCCCATTACTTCCAAGAGGGTGCTCATGAAAGGCTGCAGAGCCACCCACCTCCCACATGAAGACTCCCCTCCTGGTACTGGGCAGAAGATACCATCTATACTGAATGCCAGCCATCCCTTATCTTAGATAGAGGTTTTGTCCAATTTGGACACCCTCCTGAGTGGGTGACCCCTCCTACCCTGAGCCTCTCTCCCTTCCGTCCCCCAGCAAGGGACTGGAATCGAGGATCCACTCAGATCCTCAACATTGAGGCCAAGCCAGTCATCCCTAACTCCCCAGAGATTGTGGGGGACTTTCATGTATCTAGAATTTTAAATTCTTTTCTATGATAATCAAAATTTTTTTTCTAATTACAGATTTTAAAAATAGAAAAGAAAGGAAGCTCATAATCCAGTCATCCCCGATACAATGACCACTGCTATTCTAGCTCATTTCTTTCTGGTCTTTTTCATACCTGCTTTTTACATAGTAACTCTTTTGCTTTAAGTATGAGCATTTTCCATTTGGCTGCCTGGTCTTCATGACTGTCAGTGCCATGGCCACTTAATATTCTGTCAAGTAGATGAATCACAATTTATTTACCTATTGTCAGACCAGTGTTTCTTCCATTTTTTTTCTTAGTATAAATAGTATTGGGATCAATCTCCTTATTCACATAGCTTTGTTTCATGTTTGGTTTTGTCCCTAGGTTTTTGTCCCTAGATTTTTCCCTAGGTCTCTGGATTTTTAGTATGAGTATGCCTTCTCTGTAACACCCCTTCCATTATGAGCATGGAGGGAACTGACCAAGCTATGAAAGTCATTAGTGCATTTACCAACAAAGCTGATTTGGAGACAGAAATATAGACAAACTTATGTGATACGAGAAACATGCCCAGATAGCGTTTCCATATTTGTAGCATGCTGGACAATTTTCAAAACACTTCTGTGTCCATTTGCTCATGTGACCCCACAGCAGCCCGGGAAGTGGGAGGAGAGTGACATACTATGAGGTTACGGTGGCCATGCGGCAACTCCATCCACTGAGCTACCTCTCTCTTTCATGCTGGGCTGGCATCGGCCGGCCAGCCTCTTGATAATCTGTACCAGGTCTGTACCAGGTGACATTGCCTTTACGTTTTGCTCTCCAGGTGAAAGCGGAAATGGAGACCCTGGTGAGGGAGAAGGGAGTCAACTCGTTTCAAATGTTCATGACCTACAAGGACTTGTATATGCTTCGGGACAGCGAGCTGTACCAAGTGTTTCACGCTTGCAAGGATATTGGAGCCATCGCCCGAGTCCATGCTGAAAATGGGGAGCTCGTGGCTGAGGCAAGACAGTAGAGAATAATGGGCGAGAGGGGGCGGGCACCAATTCTCAGAGGGATTCTTGACCACCCGTGACCCATCCTACAGGGTTCGGATAAAACAAATTCTAAAAAAAATTCTAAAAGCAAGTATGAGATGTTAACACCTCAGATGATGATGGATCTTTGCCCCCATATCCAAACTTTTCTAGTGTCTGTAAAAAAACAAATCTTTTGTAGTTCAAAAGGTTTCTAAGTCTTGAATGATGATGTCTTCATTCTAATATGATATCTAAGTTCCATTACCACAAAGGAATGTGGAGCATCTCTAAGAAGTATTTTTAATGAGAAGTGACAAAATAAGAATAAATAAGAGTCGGCTTTCCACTTTCCTGGACCTCCTCAGAGGAGCAGCGGTATTAGAAAGATCTTCTCACTGGGACCAAGACAGATAAGCCCCTTTTTACTCCTGGATCTTAAGTAGGACACTTAGGGTAAAGGCTAGTCTAGGCATTTCTAGAAGCTGGAGATTTAACTAGATTTCCAATGAGGAAATTCTGATTTTTCAGATCAATAAAGAGTGCTTGTCTTTACTGTCCCAGGCCTGTTGACTGGTGACTGAACTGTATTTCTAAGAGGAAGAAAATATTTTCAATCATTATGAAGTGAGTCTCAGGGGAGCCCTTTATTAATCCTGCCCTTTTTAGAAGATGAGGATTACAGAAGTGAGAAAAGCAGCAAGCCTATTGGCATGGGCTGGGCTGTGGGTTATGTTTTTTGTATCTCTCTCATTCTCTCAATTTTCTTTCTTTTGCTATTATTCAGGGAGCAAAGGAAGCACTAGATTTGGGTATCACAGGCCCAGAAGGCATTGAGATCAGCCGTCCAGAGGAGGTGAGAAAGACGTCTGCATTCTTTGTCGACGTCCTTCCTATATATTCATAGAATCTTTAGGATGCATGAGACATCTGTGAATACAGATTGTCTGGTATTGCTTTCTCCATGGGTGAAATTCCCTTCTGGAAGCTTCCCAAGGAGCGGCCTCCTCCATACTACAGCTGGGACTTCACTGGTGGCTCAGATGGTAAATAATCTGCCTGCGCTATGGGAGACCTGGGTTTGATCCCTGGGTCAGGAAGATCCCCTGGAGAAGGAAATGGCAACTCACTCCAGTATTCTTGCCTGGAGAATTCCATGGACAGAGGAGCCTACCAGGCTATAGTCCATGGGGTCACCAAGAGTCGGACAGGAGTGTGCGACTAATACTACTATTCTACTACACTGCTACTATCCACAGCTGGCCAGGCCTTGAACTTCCTTGGGGAAGACCACTTTGGGGAAGCAAACCTACCAGGGTTGGGTTCTGATTTCAAGGATGTGAGGGAGGCCATGCGAGCATGTCAGGGGTTGCAGTGGCCAAAATTAAATTGGGAGAGAAAAGACAGACTGAAAGAGCCTCAGATGCTAGAAGAAACTCCAAGCTGTAAGCCAGTGAATCAGCATTTAGGGGCTGAGATCCCTTTGAGTGTCTGAGGAAAACTCTGGACTGTTCCCACTAGCAACAAGAAGCACAAGTGTGAGCTCTCTCCCTCTTTTCCTATTCATCGCTGAGAATGGTAACTAAGGCCTGCCCTTCCTTTGCCCTCTGATTTTACCCTTACATGGTTTTGCAGGATGTTGACACAAATGCCCTCCAGTTCCCATTTTCTGAAGAATTTGACTCTGGAGGATCACATTAGATAAATAATGCATTCTTGCCCTATGGTCCTGTTCAGATATCCCCCACCACTGGTGAGGAGAAAGCTATTTTCTGTTTCTTCAAAGCCTTACATGCAGAGTGGTGGTTGGATGCCCATGAAGGATTGATGGGGCAGCCTTGAGGGATGAAGAGCTGGAGACAGGATGTGATGGTTCTACCATCTGACAGAAACTAAGCCAGCTCATACTGGGTCAGCCCTGTATAGACCCTGGGTCTGTCCCTGTCTGTCAGAGCCCTTGAATGTAGCTCCAGTCTGGGCACCTCAGAGTTGGTAGAGAAAGACACACCAACTTCAATAAAGACGATGCACTGAGAGTGCCCGTGAGAACAGGGGTGGGTGGATGATGGGCGCAGGACTGCACTTTGGAGAGGAGCACTCTCTCTACCAGGAGAGGAGCGAGGCACTGACTGTAGTGGTAGTAAAAGCAAGAATTACCACCACCATCATCTACTGATTAAAGGGGAGCATCTGGGGAGATTTTGCTCCCCAGGGACATTTGGTGATGGTCTAGAGATATTTTGTCAGTCACTCAGTCATGTTCGACTCTTTGCGACCCCATGGACTGCAGCATGCCATGCTTCCCTGTCCTACACCATCTCCCAGAGCTTGTTAAAACTCATGTCCATTGAGTCGGTGATGCCATCCAACCATCTCGACCTCTGTCGTTCTCTTCTCCTCCTGCCTTCACTCTTTCCCAGCATCATGGTCTTTTCCAGTGAGTCGGCTCTTTGCATCAGATGGCCAAAGTATTGGAGCTTCAGATATTTTAGGTTATCCCAACTCAGGTGGAGGATGTTACTGGCATCTAGTAGGTAGAGGTAGGGGCTGCTGCTGAAGAGCCCACAATGTCCATTCAGCCTCCACCACAAAGAATTATCTCACGCAAAATGTCAATAGTGTCAAGGTTCAGAAATCCTGATCTAGGCTGATTTCCAGCTTGAAATCAGTCAGCGTTGCTCCTTTGCTACAGTTCTGAGATGGCTGTGGAGAGAAGGCACCAGAAACCAGGGGAGGTATTTTTGTTTGCACTTGTTTTGTTGCCTTTGAATTAAGCCCTGAGTAGTGTCCAGGGAAGACACTCCTGGAACACTAAGTCCTGGGATGCTCTCGAGGTGAACAGAGGTGGCTGGAACTCGGTGCCCCTGCTCAGGGTTTCCTCCCAGGCCAGTGGCTGTGGGTGCAGTTGGCCCCTCCGGCTCTGAGTCAAACATTCCAGCACTTTCTACAGGGTGGGGTATCAGGCAGAGGTAAGCTTGCTTGGGGAGATGATGAAGTTTGTTTTCTTCCTGTCCTCTGTTCCTAACAGCTGGAAGCAGAAGCCACTCACCGAGTTATCACCATTGCAAACAGAGTAAGTAGACCCCAGCTCACTCTCAGCCCATTTTCAACTCTGGGGTCAGAAACCAGCCTGGACAGTGGAGTCCCAATCTGCTGTGGGTGCTAGCACCAGGTCTGGCTCACAGGACCCCAAGCGGACATCGTTTGCTAAATGAGCGCTGTTATTCCCACAGCCATGATAGGAGCGCTCCTCGCCACTGGCTCTCTGCTCCACCCCCCTGAGCTTACTGACGTCTGGTTCACTGCTCAGGTGGAAACAACTCCCAAGGAAGGCGAGGCAAGGTGGAGACCACAGGGCCTCATGGCACCTGGAATCTGTTTCTTCTAGAGGAACAAAGACTTTTACTTAGAGAATCACAATTCAGACCTCTAGCTCTGGGCCCTTTGTGATTTTTTTCTTGGTGCAGTTCAGGGTAAGGGAGCAACGATGCAGTGTGGTGGTGAGAACAAGCAAGAGAAGTGACAAGCTTGATCAAAGACAAGCTTCTGGTCACATGCCAGTCAATCAACCATTCCAACAGACTGCTTCATTATCCAAAATTAGAGTAATGTTATTACCCGCTCCTTACAGGATGGTTGTGAGCATCAAAGGAATCATAGAAGGAAAAGCACTTTATACACAGCAGAACACTGCATCAAGGTCATTTCCCCTCCTGAACTGTCATTAAAGGGTTCCCTTTGCTCAGATAATCCAAACTGCTGCTGCTGCTAAGTCACTTCAGTCGTGTCCGACTCTGTGCAACCCCATAGACAGCAGCCCACCAGGCTCCCCCGTCCCTAGGATTCTCCAGGCAAGAACACTGGAGTGGGTTGCCATTTCCTTCTCCAGTGCATGAAAGTGAAAAGTGAAGGTGAAGTCGCTCAGTCGTATCCGACTCTTAGCGACCCCCTGGACTGCAGCCTACCAGGCTGCTCCATCCATGGGATCTTCCAGGCAAGAGTACTGGAGTGGGGTCCCATTGCTTTCTCCAATAATCCAAACTACCTTCTCTAAAACACTAGTTTTCTAAGTGCAGTCTCTGGACTAACTGCATCCACATTGTTTGTTAGAAATAGGAACTCAGAAACACAAATGCTCAGGCTTGTCCAGACCCATTGAATCAGAAACTGAGGGTGATGCCCAGCAATCTGTGTTTTAACAAGCCCACTAATAATTTTAACAGGCACTAAAACTTGAGAACTTCTCCTCTGGAAAGACCTGGGCTACCTTGAAGGCTGTGAGCAGAGGGTGAAGGGTATGGTGTTAGGGACACCAGGGGAACACAGAGGTCAGAGGTCCAATTGGTCTCAGAATTAGTCAGGAAACTTGTATCAAGCACATCAAATGTCAGGCCAGTTCCTAAATTCTCTATCCTCCTAATTTGATAAGAAAAGAAGGCACTAGAATAACATTTGGAAAAAGTTTTCCATTAGCCCTTTATAAGTCTAGAAGCTGGACAAGGACATCATTTTACTGTTATAACAATAATTATGCTAACAATTACTTCCTGATGGAAACTTAGCCCAGAGTAAGGAAAGATCTGAACAACAAAAGGGCAATTCCTCATTTTTTTTAGCTTAAACATATTCCCAGAGAAGTGAAACCGTGGACCATGGTTGCACAGTTCAGTAGAGGAAAAGTTAATCAGTGTTATAATCCAGGTGTCCATTTGCCAGACTGGTCCTGTCTGATGTAGACTGGACCCTGAACCTCTTGTGTAACATTTCTTCTCTGGGGTAGGGTACATTCTATCTGCTGATAAAGCAGCCTTCAGATGGCAGGCATCGTAATTTTAGATATGGGACATAATACACAACTGTATCTAGGTCTTCACGTTCACGAACAGGAAATTAAAAGTCCCTCATTTTAAGTTGTAAATAGTCTTGGTGTTGGCTGGTAGAAAATGTGAGGTTCAGCACTTGACATCTTACCCAGATGTTCCCCCTGTGGGCTCTGGTGCTGAGCACCACCTGTCCCCACCTTGTTTTGTGGGGTTTCCTTAGCCTTCAGCTGCCAAGCCTGCATTCTGTGCAGAAGACCGTCAGCCTAAGGAGGGCGCTGAGCCATGGAGGGGAAGTGCTGGGGCCAGGACTAATCTGGTCTGGTCATCTTGATGCTTGTTATGGGGTTGATGCTCTCTCCTTCCCACCATGTTTCTTGTGTTTAGACTCACTGTCCCATCTATCTGGTCAATGTGTCCAGCATCTCAGCCGGTGATGTTATCGCAGCTGCTAAGATGCAAGGTGAGTTAGTAGGGTGGGCTGGGCGGTTAGCCCTTGTGTGAGGAGTGCCCAGCAGCTTCATGCGCTTTCCCTCCCGGCTCCTGAGGCCAGGCCCTGAGACTGCCCTGCCTTCTCTTTTCTGCCATCTTCCTGGGGTCGGCCCCTTAGAATCAGGGTTTTCCTCTGCACATTTGTATGCATAACAGCTTTACAGAAGTGTCTGTCACCTCTCCTCAGACTGGTAAAAATTTTCCAAGTTTTTTAATCAACTCATGAATTGGTTTTGTTTTGTTTTTTGGTCTCTTGGGTTTTGCTAGTGGTTGTCTTGGTAACCAACATAAAATCCTGGATGAGTTCCAGCGGACATTTCAAGGGGAAATGCCTACGAAGTCCTTGGAGAAATGAGAGTGTCAGAGCTGGACATCCCCTTCAGGAACTCAGTGTACCAGCCCTGGGACACCTGTGTGTCTGAGCACCTGGTCACACCTGAAGGCTTTGTCCACGCTTGTACTCCCGGCCCGGCTCGGGGTGCCAGTGAGGGCCTGATAACAAGCGTAAAAGATCACAGTCATGAACCTGGGGATATAAATCAGGGCCCTCCAGCCCTCCCGCCACACTGCCTTCTGCATCCCGCCTCCTACCTCTCCTCTAGCTAGACCTCCTCCAGGGTCTCACCTGGGCTGTGGACCCAGCCTTCCACCTGTCTCCTGGGACGCAGGAGCACTCTGGCCTTGACTGCAGCTGAGGTCTCCAACGCCCAGCCGAGCTCAGGCTAGTCCCTTCCTTTCTGACTTCAGCTCCTTCCCCTGCCCAGTGAGAGGCTCAGACCGATGCCCCCCCAGGTTCACTGGCCTCCTGGTGATGGTCGGACTCTCCTCTTCTTGCAGGGAAGGTGGTGCTGGCTGAGACCACCACTGCACACGCCACCCTCACGGGCTTACACTACTACCACCAGGACTGGTCCCACGCAGCCGCCTACGTCACGGTGCCTCCCCTGAGACTGGACACCAACACGTCAACCTACCTCATGAGCCTGCTGGCCAAGTAAGGCACCTCAGCTGGACCATGATGCAGCCTTGTGTCACAATTCAGGCATTTGTAGACCTTTAAGGTGATATCGTAGAGGCCCCCAATCCAACCTAAGTTGGGTTTCCTTGTGTCCAAAGGATGAGTTTTGCTTTTGTTGCCTTCTCCAAAGCTCCTGCTGTGCCATGGTGCTCCTGTGACCACTTGATTGGGAGTGAGAGCTTCTGAGGTGACAAGTAAAGAGCATACATAAAACTGTGAACGGTAGCTATTCAGAATTTCAAAGGACCTTGCTCTCATGCACTGAAGGCCACTGGGAGCTATAGGATGTAGACTGACTTTATCTGAGAATATTTCTGGATCTTCCTCTTTTTCCCTTCACCTCCCCTTCTCATTGTTCCCTACGTGGTTTACTCTCATTGTGCGTGCCTCCCTTCTGTGTTGCTTCCTCCTTTCTTTCCTCTTTTCCTTTTTCTTCCACATCTTCTCCCTCTTTCTCCTTAACCTCTTCCTCCAGACCTTCTTTTCTCCAGCTCCTGTTTTTCCAAAACTGCTTTTCCCATTCAGTCTGAATTTAGATAATATGCTTCAATGGATAGTCTGATTTTGGTGGGACACAAACATGGAGAGATTTTGTTTGGTTCCAGTACTGGCTTGCAAATTCTTTCTTGCCTCTAGTAACCCTTCAGTTCAGTTCAGTCTCTCAGTCGTGTCCGACTCTTTGTGACCCCATGGAATGCAGCATGCCAGGCCTCCCTGTCCATCACCAACTCCCGGAGTTCATTCAAACTCATGTCCATCGAGTTGGTGATGCCATCCAGCCATCTCATCCTCTGTCGTCCGCCTCTCCTCCTGCCCCCAATCCCTCCCAGCATCAGGGTTTAGGTAATGGTGAAAACCATTGCTTTTTCTTCCCTTTTGGTTATTAAAGTCCAGTTCAGTTTAAAAGTCAGTCTCCTCTCCTCCTGACTCTCAGTTTGGGGAATTTGGTGGGGATTAGGATTAAAGGGGTGGGGGACACTGCTCCACACCCAAGCAAGGCCTGTACCCCTGTACTAACTGCTGCTGCTGCTTCTTTGGAAGAAAGTGACTGGCTTCTGGGGCCCTCTTTGTGCCAGGTATGTGCTCAGATAAGGGCTGTCTTGAGCCACTCTCGTGCCGTCCTCTGACACAGGAGATGGAGTCCAGCTTGACTTCTTTAAAAAAAAAAAAATTATCTCTTTGGCTTTGCTGGGTCTTAGCTGCAGCACTCCGGTTCTTTGATCTTCCTTGTGGCATGTAGTATCTTTAGTGGGACCTAGTACCCTGACCAGGGATCGAACCCAGGCCCCCTGCTGTGGAAATGCAACGTTTTAGTCACTGGACCACCAGGGGAGTCCCCATCTTTACCTCCTCTAACCTGCCCTTCCCAGCTTCCCTGTCAACAGAAACGTGGGCCATCAGCTTAAGCCTCATCACCTTCTGCAGAGTCTGGGCCCAGAGGAAGCTCATGCAGCTTTGCCACTCCTTCTGATGGGATTACAGGCTGCCCCACCCCCATGACCTGGCTCTCCTCATTCAGAGGCTCAGGCAGGCCCACCTGCCCATCTTCCAAGCAGGTGCCTGCTCCTGTCCCCTCTGATCTCCACAGATGAACCTCTTCAAATGTCCCCTCTTGACTCTGAGGTAGACTAGTTGTGGGAGAGGGAAAGTACCATTCAACTCCTGAAAACAGAAGAAAGGTAAGACCACAGGACCCTCCATTTTACCAAACACCTCAGTCGTCCTCGCTGTCTTCTGCTTTTATAGACATGGGGATGGTGATACACTTCTGCTAGGATGATGGTGGGGGGTGTTGAGGGAAGTGACCAGCCCCAGTTGCAGGTGGCTGTCGTTAGATAATGGGGCATTTATCTTATCCATGTCCTTTGTTTTCAGTCTTGGTTGGTTGACTAACAACTGGAAAATTTCCACTCAACATCTTGCTCTGTTAACAACCTAAAGAGCACTGCTGCTGCTGCTAAGTCGCTTCAGTTGTGTCCGACTCTGTGCGACCCCACAGACGGCAGCCCACCAGGCTCCGCCGTCCCTGGGATCCTCCAGGCAAGAACACTGGAGTGGGTGGCATTTCCTTCTCCAATGGGTGAAAGTGAAAAGTGAAAGTGAAGTCGCTCAGTCATGTCTGACTCTTTGCAACCCCATGGACTGCAGCCTACCAGGCTCCTCCGTCCATGGGATTTTCCAGGCAAGAGTACTGGAGTGGGGTGCCATTGCCTTCTCTGACTGGAGTGCAGGTGGTAGGGTCCTGGGGCCACGGTGGCCCCTGGAGGGGTAGGATATGCTGTGGCACAGTGGCAGTAATTATAGTCTGTCCCATAAATTGCTGAGATTCTGAGCAGTGGCAGCTCTGAGAGTTTTAACCAATTTGAGAGAGTAAAGGGAGAAATGCTAGATCAGCTCTTACTTTTAAAAATGCTTGTTTGGGGGAAAAACCAGCTTCCTTTTCACTATTATCAACACAACAAAAACAAACCAGTATCAGGAACCCATGATAATAGTTTTGGCTCTGTTCCAAGGTCAAAGAATCTTTTGAAATACCTCACATGCAAATTTATGAAAAGAACAAAAAGGTAATGAATTCCCAAACCCACACAAATTTAAATAAACAGAGGAAGAAAAGTATTATTAATTGAATAATTTTGTTTTTATTTCTAGCTTATTTTGTCAAATTTGTTTAAATTATTCAACTAAATTCTATTCATTTAAATATAATTATAATTCCATGTGAATAATTATGAGAATAGTTTGAATCCCTTTTTTAATCAGTGCATATTGTAAACTTGTATAATTTTATAGAATTTGGAGCATATTTTTAACATTTTTAGGAATTCATGATTACTATAATTTTGCTTTTATGACATTTTAATGATAATTGGTATTATGCAAAGTACTTGATAGAAAACCCACGCACTAATTAACATATTTCTATAAGAAAATATGAGCTGCTTTATAATGATCTATTTTAGGATATGATCTCTTCAGGTATATCAGGGTAAAAAGTACAGTCTGTAGATGTCAGGATTTGTCCTTTATTTAAAATCTGACTTCTTAAAGAGACCAGAAATTCTTTCATTTGAACTTATATATTTTTAAAGTGGGCTTCCCTGGTGGCTCAGATGGTAAAAAATCCGCCTGCAATGTGGGAGACCTGGGTTCGATCCCTGGGTTGGAAGATCCCCTGGAGGAGGGCATGGCAACCCACTCCAGTATTCTTGCCTGGAGAATCCCCATGGACAGAGGAGCCTGGCGGGCTTCAGTCCATTGGGTCACAAAGAGTCGGATACAACTCAAAGAGTCAGAGCGACTGAGCACAGGACAGCACATTTTTAAAGTACTTAACAAAGGTTAGTGATGTTCTAAAGAGTAGGGATGGGTGTGTCATATCGCCCAGATTCCTGGCAGCACTAGGGGTCCCCAAAAGCCCTTCTGGAATGTGCCCCCCCATTCACTCCTGCCTAGTGAACACTTATTCATGTGTGGGCCTTTTAAGAAAGGCGAGGGCTCAGTTAGACTTGTCAGTTAAAGCATGGGGTCCATGGGTCCTCAGCCCCTGACTCTGATGGGCATTTTCTGATCTGAGCCCCACCCAGGGGTCTGGAGAACGCCCAAGAAAAAGTGAAAACTGAAGATTCTGTTCATCGCTGGCAGGTTCTGCGGGTCTGGGGGAGGTGGGGGGGTCTCTGGGAACACTAAAAAAAACCCCTCTGCTCAGTGGAGGAGCCCCTCCTGCAGTCTCTCAGGGGGCCACAGCAGCATCTTTGGCGCCGGAAGCTGCCAGCCCCTGCCACGGAGGAGCTAAGTCGTGTCCCTGTGGATTTTGCCAAGGATAGTAGTCATTTGGGGAAAGCCCTGCCAGGCCCCACGTGGAGGCAGCCCCATGTGCAGCCTGACCCTGAACATCTGAGAGCCTTAAGAATATGCCTCCTCGCCAAGCCAAATAATGCCTTCTGCTCAAAGATTCCCCTCTGAGATCGCATCTTGGTTGGCCCACATGCACACACAAGGCTTGGTAACTCCTCCAAGTTAAACTAGACTCCAGGGCCCCTGCTGTGCCGTCCCCTCTCCCGCCAGGCCCCCAGGTTCCAGCCAGGCCTCTCCCTGCCCTCTTAGGGTGTCTCCTCCTGAGGCTGGCCTGGCCTGGGCAATGGAGGAGTCCCTGCCCGCTCCCCCTCACCACCTCTGAGGCCCACAGAGATCCCTGAACATGGGCCAGCCATCTGCCTGCCTCCTCAGGCAGAGGGTTTGCCTCCATGTGAACTCTCACCGACATAAGTCTCCACCCCGAGTTCTGAGCTGGCCCAGGAGCCCCTCAAGAGCCCAGCCATGTCTCACCCACCACAGCCTCAGCAACCGTCCGAGGACCATGGTCACGGATGGCAGCGGCGATGACCCACTGCCATGTCATTGCTGGCTCATCGAGCCAGACTTCTCTCTATCTTGTCCATCCTCTTCCCACAAAGCTTAATACAGAACTTGAGTATTTCACCAAGAACATGCTTGTTGCCAGCAGGGCCTGGTGGGGGTTGAGCAGGGAGATGAGAGGGAGTTGGTATACGTTTCTGGGGACATAAAACTACCTCCGCCCTCTCACTGTAAACTCTTAAGTTCAATTTTTCTCTGTTCGTTCTCTTAACTCTTAAAGTTGACATCCCAAAGACTAGTCTTGATGTCTTCTATGACCCTGGCATTCTGTGCCGTGGTCAGCACATATTCCCATCCTGCTGATGTGTAAACTGAGGTTCTCACAGATTAACTCATTAGAGGTCATACAGCTCTGAAGTATCAGAGTGGAGACTGAAACCAGCTTTGCCAGGTTCCCAAGCAAAGGCTTTTTCCCTGTCCTCACCCTCTGGGACCCTGGCCTCCCTTCCCCTTACTGGTCATGTCCTTCTCTTTACCCAGTGATACTTTGAACATTGTGGCGTCAGATCACCGGCCTTTCACCACGAAACAGAAAGCTATGGGCAAGGAGGACTTCACCAAGATCCCACACGGTGTGACCGGGGTTCAGGACCGCATGAGTGTCATCTGGGAGAGAGGCGTGGTACGTTCCCAGGACCCCACCCGGTGCTGGGCCGCAGAAGAATTTTCACACTTAGGAGGGCTGGGTCAACTACAGCTCCTGTTTCACTCAAAAACAAAACAGAAAAGGTCTTTTTTATTTTCCTGATCAGAAAAGTGAGAAGTTCTGGCATGACAATTTGGAAAATACAGAAAAGTACTAGAAAAAAAATAATTCCATACTGAGAAATTATTAATATTTTGGTATATTTCTTCCCAAGCTCTATGCATGCAGCATACATTATTTTAATTACTGGGTTTATCTCTCTCTTTTTTTTTTTTTCAAATAACAGTGTATTTTGAGTGTCTTCCTATATCAGTAAAAGTTCTTTAAAAACATCTTTGTTAATAACTAAACAAGATTTCCTCCCATGGAAGCACCATATTCAGTTACAGCTTCCCTGATGTTTGGAACTTTCAACTGCTTCAAATTTTTGCACTTAGCAATAAGACTGCACAGAATTTCTTTGTTCATGAGTATATGTCAGCATTTCTAATTGTTTCCTGAGGACAGATTCCTAGAAATGGATTTCTGGGCCAGGGGATATGAACTTTCTTTAAGGATCTTGGTATCTTTCATCCAATAGTAAAGACAGAGACTAGGACTTCATTTGAATACCACCTGTTCTGCCCCTGAAGAATAAGTAGTTTGGTCTTGACCTATCTCAGATTAGATGCAGTTTTAGGGGGTGAGCCTGAAGAAATTTGAAATACACAAGGCTAAGCCACCAGCTCAGGGAAAACCCTGAGGCAGCTCAGGAATCCCTTTTTAAAATTTATTTATTTATTTGGCTTTGCCGAGTCTTAGTTGCAGCACATGGGATCTTTCATTGTGGCTCACAGGTTTCTCTTTAGTTGGGGTGGAGAGGCTTATTTGCTCAGCAGCATGTGGGATCTTAGTTCCCCAACCAAGGATCAAACTCATGTCCCCTGCATTGGAAGGCGATTCTTAACACCTAGACCACCAGGGAAGTTCTAGGAATCCCCTTTGAAGAATGTCCATGGTGCACTCATGGGTGGGGCTATAAGATGCCTTTCCAGCACAGAATATATGTCCCTTCATGGATCTAGGAAAGCTCCCAATTTATCCATAGTGAGCACATGAGTAGACCTGATTTTACAAACAGAAAGTAGATTTGCCCCAAGAAAGCCACCGTTTGGAAGAAGGGCCCACCCACCACTGTTACTAGAAGGAGAGAGGAGGAAATGAGCACGTGGAACCAAGCCATGCAGGTTGTCTCATCCGAGATGATGCCCATGGCATTGTCCTTCTCAGCACCATTGTTCAGACCAACTGAAAGCGCACAGTGACAGGGGGTGTGAGGCACACACACAGGACCTTGGTTGACCTGACCCTTTGGCCATGTTTCAGGTTGGAGGAAAGATGGATGAGAACCGTTTTGTGGCCGTTACCAGTTCCAACGCAGCCAAGATTCTCAACCTGTATCCCCGAAAGGGCCGCATCATCCCTGGAGCTGATGCCGACGTGGTGGTGTGGGACCCCGAAGCCACCAAGTAAAGCCTGCTACTTGTCTCCAGGGCTGGGGGATGGGGTTTTTAAGGACCTCGTGTTACAGAACTCCAAAGCATCATCTTTGCCCTACTTCTAACATAGAGCAGGATGTCCCTGAGATGTGTTCAATTCAACAAATACTTGAGGTTTTGCCATGGTCCAAGCACTAGGGATTCAACAGTGAACAAGAAGGTCTGAAAAGTTGCCACAGGACAAGCTCCATGTGCACAGCACTTTACAGTTTTTCACAATTGCATCACATCAGTGATCTCATTTGCTTATCTCCAAGCCCTTAGAAGCACTCAAGGCTGGAGTTCTTACTTCCATTTTACTATTGAAAAAACTTGGAAAAGGAAATGGCAACCCACTCTAGTAGTATTGCCTGAAGAATTCCATGAACAGAGGAGCCTGGCGGGCTACAGTCCATGGGATCACAAAGAGTTAGACACAATTGAGTGAGTGTCACTCACTGAAGAAACTAAGAGCAGAGAGTAGAGGGACTCCCCATATCACATAGCTAGTAAGAGGCTGAACCAGACAGATGTCCTGACATTCAGTTCCAGACTCTTCCACTAACCCTCTGCTTCCCTCGTTAAGAGTGTGCATTCTCTCGAGCACACAGCACTTGACACCCACAACATTTATGAATACAACTTGAGTGAATAAATGAAATGCATCAGGAATTATCAAGCTGCAGGATACAGGGCATCATCTTTACTCAGAGGTTTGACCAGGGGAGATGGGAATTGTTTTCTAATACTAAACTTCATTCAGTCACTCAACAAATATCTGTTAAGTGCTACCATTTGCCAAGCACTTTTCTAGATGCACAAGCTAATAGTGAACAAGACCAAAATGTGCTGGGATTTTGAAGGTAAAAAGTTGAACTGCAGAAAAAGTTCTCCCTGTGCACCACCGCCCAGCCCCTTGCCCAGATCCCTGCCCTGATTCTCCATTAGGGCACTTGAGAAGTCAGATTCTGCATCCAGCCTGGGGCTGATCCCTGTTGCTCTTATGGGTGTGGCTGTTAGTGATTGCTGCTGGCAGAAAGACCCCTAGAGTGTAGGCCAGTGTGTTAGTCAGCTAGGGTGCTCCCATAACAAAATAGGAGGAGGCTTGAACACAGACAGGAGGCTTGAACAATAGAAATTCATTTTTCTCACAGTCCTGGAGGCTAGAAGTCCAAGATGAAGGTGTCAGCAGAGCTGATTTCATTCTGAGACCCTTGGTTTGTAGAGGTCATCTCTTCCCTGTGTCTCTATGTGGCACTTCCTCTGTGTGTGCACTTCTGGCATCTCGATTTCCTCTTATAAAGATACCCATTTGATTGGATTAGGGCCCACCTGTATGACCTCATTTTACTTTAATTAGTTCTTTAGAGGCCTTATCTCCGAATATAGTCACCTTCTGAGGTACTGGGGACTGGGACTTCAACAGATAAATTTGTCCTTCCTTTCCACTGAGCATCATCACCTCTTCTCCTGAGCACCTTCCCTTCCATTGACCTGTGACAGCTTTACCTCCTCTCATAGCGTTCTCTCCCGCCGCTGCCTTCCCACCAGGACCATCTCCGCCAGCACCCAGGTGCAGGGAGGAGATTTCAACCTGTACGAGAACATGCGTTGCCATGGCGTCCCGCTGGTCACCATCAGCCGAGGCCGGGTCGTGTACGAGAACGGCGTCTTCATGTGTGCTGAGGGCACCGGCAAGTTCTGTCCCTTGCGATCCTTCCCAGACACTGTCTACAAGAAACTGGTCCAGAGAGAAAAGGTACGGTGAGGGAGAGGGGAGAATACATGTGGGAAGGGGTTGAAGACCCCTGTTGGGGACTTCTTATGTGACTATTGTAAGTCTCAAAGATGTTCTCACTGTTTTTTCCACCAGAATCCTATTGCCTGAATAGTCACTTTGGGAACAATCAAAATAGTAGAAAAGGAGCACCTGTAACAGTAAAATTTACTGGGAAGGGTCCCCAAGTCCCTTGGAGCCGAGGACACTATGCGGTGCTCACAGCTATTCCTGACACCCAGGTTTCTTGTGATCCCTCAGGGCAGGGGACTCCTGGCTTAGCCAAGGTTATCATATTTGCACTGGAGATCCTCTTTTCCAAAACTCCCCACAATTGCCCTGTGTCTGCTGTGGAATGGGTGGGCTTTGCTGAGTCTCCAACACTGAAGGGATCAGGTAAGGTCTGAAATAGCTCACTGCCATGTGGGGGTAGCCTGAGGTCTTATCTTGAGAATTTCACCCAGCCCTTGGATTCCATTAGCACTCTAGGTGTTCAGTGAAGCTTGAAGTTCCTTCCTCATCTCCAGGGATACCGAACACTGGGGAGAGTTTCACCCAAAAGAACTGGCTCTTCCTTCACTGCTCTGGGATTGACTGCCCAGCCTTATCTTTGAGGGCGGCCCTGGCCTTCCTGTGCGCCATTGCAGCTGCTGCGCCCGCGCAGCGTGGCAAGAAAGTGAAAAAGAACTAAAGAGCCTCTTGATGAAAGTGGAAGAGGAGAGTGAAAACGTTGGCTTAAAGCTCAACATTCAGAAAACTAAGATTATGGCATCCAGTCCCATCACTTCATGGCAAATAGATGGGGAAACAGTGGCTGACTTTATTTTTCTGGGCTCCAAAATCATTGCAGATGGTGATTGCAGCCATGAAATTAAAAAATGCTTACTCCTTGGAAGGAAAGTTATGACTAACCTAGACAGCATATTAAAAAGCAGAGACATTACTTTGTCAACAAAGGTCCATCTAGTCAAGGCTATGGTNTGCAGCCATGAAATTAAAAGACACTTACTCCTTGGAAGGAAAGTTATGACTAACCTAGACAGCATATTAAAAAGCAGAGACATTACTTTGTCAACAAAGGTCCATCTAGTCAAGGCTATGGTTTTTCCAGTGGTCATGTATGGATGTGAGAGATGGACTCTAAAGAAAGCTGAGCACAGAAGAATGGATGGTTTTGAACTGTGGTGTTGGAGAAGACTCTTGAGAGTCCCTTGGACTGCAAGGAGATCCAACCAGTCCATTTTAAAGGAGATCGGTCCTGAGTGTTCATTGGAAGGACTGATGTTGAAGCTGAAACTCCAATCCTTTGTCCACCTGATGTGAAGAGCTGACTCATTCGAAAAGACCCAGATGCTGAGAAAGATTGAGGGCAGGAGGAGAAGGGATGACAGAGGATGAGATGGTTGGATGACATCATTGACTCAGTGGACATGGGTTTGGGTGGACTCTGGGAGTTGGTGATGGACAGGGAGGCCTGGTGTGCTGCAGTTCATGGGGTCACCAAGAGTCGAACACGACTGAGCAACTGAACTGACTGACTGACTGACTGACCTTCCTGACAACTCCAGGTGCTGGGAACCAATAGCAGCCCTGGCCTCATGGTGGAGGACCCAAATCATCAGAAAACAAGGAGTCTGACAAACTGACAGGTGGAAGTATCATGCAGCTTCCCTCTGGCAGAAAGTAACTATCATCATGATTCAATGCTGCTGCCTAGCTATTTCTAGATTCTGTCCAGAAATGGTGGGTGTTCTTAGAAACACCATGGCCAAGGGCCTAGGAGCCCCAGCCCCAATCCAGGTCTTCTGCTGGGGAGCAGACTTGGACCGCCCGAACAAAGCATGACTATAGGTACCCCAGTATTCAGTCTGAAAGCAGACTCTGGATCTCTCAGGGAGGTAAAGGGTCCCACCTCCACTATGCTTCCCAGATAGGGACAATGGCAGGAGGCCTCAGCCCCACCTCTGTAGGACATGCCAGAAAGAGATGGAAAAGCAATCCGTTCACACGCAAGATTATCTGACAGAAGGTGGCAATGCTTTAAAATAAGAATATGGAAAAAATGCCAGTGATGATGTAGAGAAATCGGAATGCTCGTTCACTGTAAAATCAATGTAAAATGGTGTAGCCACTTTGGAAAACAGTTTAGCAATTCCCCAAAAGTTAGAGTTGCCAAAATGACTCAACAATTCCTTTCTTGGGTATGGCAAGAGAAATGAAAATACATGTCTGCAAAAAATCTTATCCATGAATGTTGATAGCAGGATTTTTTTCATAATAGCCAAAAAGTGAGAACTCAAATGCCTATCAACTATTGAATAAACAAAATGTGGTGTTAATATAGCCATACAGTGGAATATTATTCAGCCACGAAATGGAATGGAATGCTAATATATGCTATATACAACATGCATGAATCTTAAAAACATTATGCTAAGTGAAAGAATCTAGGTCACAAAAGACCACATATTATATGATTCCATTTGTTGGAAATGTCCAGAAGAAGCAAATCCGTAGAAAATAGACTAGTGGTTGCTTAGGGTTGGTCAGAGAGAATGGGAGTGATTGCTCATGAGTATGGGGATTTTTTTTAAGGACTTCCCTGGTGGCTGAGACAGTAAAGCGTCTGTCTACAATTCGGGAGACCCAGGTTCAATCCCTGGGTTGGGAAGATTCCCCTGGAGAAGGAAATGGCAATCCACTCCAGGACTATTGCCTGGAAAATCCCATGGACAGAGGAGCCTGGTAGGCTACAGTCCATGGGGTCTCAAAGAGTCAGACATGACTGAGCGACTTCACTTTCACTTATGGAGATTTTTGAGGGGTGATGAAGATATTTTGAATTTACACAGTGGTGATGGTGGCACAAGCTTGTGAATTACACTGAACACAACTATACTGTATACTTTTAAATGGTGAGTTTTATGGTATGTGAATTATATCTCGATTCAAAAAAAAATATCTGTCAACAGTTCTGTGACTGTCCCAGAAAAGAACATTTTAGTCAGGAAATAGGGTCAAAAGAGGGCAGACAAAGTGTTTGAAGCTCTTCTAAAAGCCAGCCTCACAAAAATGTCAGACAGATACCAGTTTGTGCTGCTCTGAGGGCCAGCCACAGGGAAAGAGCCCAGCTTCTAGGGCTGACATGAATTTAACTCAGAATCCTTTTATCCAAAGCACTTATTATAATGACAAAGTAAGGTCCTCAAGAAAAAGCCATCTCTATTTCCTATTCTCCGGTATAGCCCTTACATAACAGAATGCAGGGCTTCCCCACTGGCTCAGCAGGAAAGAATCCACAGAAATGCAGGAGATGCAAGAGACACGCGCTCGATCTCTGGGTGGAGAAGATCCCCTGGAGGTGGAAATGACAACCCACTTTGGTATTCTTGCCTGGGAAACCTCACGGACAGAGGAGGCTGGCAGGCTATGGACTGTGGGGTCGCAAAGAGTCGGACACAAGTGAGTGACTGAGCACACAATAGAATATAGGTATGCAGAAAGCCTAATTTCCCCCAAATTATAAATAAGCAGTCCGTACAGAGCAGGGTCCTCGGGGAGAAACCAGCCCTGGGGTTGGGACTAGTATCTAAAGCCAGGAAGCCAGGGGCTTCCAGGACCTGCCAAGGTCACTCACCCAGGGTTCACCAGGTCCATACTCCCACCTATACCACCCGGCCCCCAAAGTGCAGCCTGGTAAAGGCTAAAACACTCCAGACCAGCTTTGACATTCTGAGGGCTGAGCTCAACTACAGACCTGTTGGAGAATACAAAGGAATATGTAAGCTGAGGAGCATTCCAGAAATCACCCATATCTATTGTTTCTCTCAACAAGGTTTTCAACAAGCATTGAGCAGCAAGGAGAAGGCAATGGCACCCCACTCCAGTACTCTTGCCTGGAGAATCCCATGGACAGAGGAGCCTGGTAGGCTGCAGTCCATGGGGTCTAGAAAAGTCGGACACGGCTGAGCAACTTCACTTTCACTTTTCACTTTCACCCATTGGAGAAGGAAATGGCAACCCACTCCAGTGTTCTTGCCTGGAGAATCCCAGGGATGGGGGAGCCTGGTGGGCTGCCGTCTATGGGGTCGCACAGAGTCGGACACGATTGAAGTGACTTAGCAGCAGCAGCAGCAAGGAGATTGAGGTTCTGTCTCTGATGAGTTCCTGGGGTGTAGATTATATATGCTGCTCCTTCAGACCTTATGCACACACTCCAAAACACTTCCTCCTCTCACAATACCACCCTTTAAAATGATAAAGCCCCATAAATTACCGCTGCAATAATAACAACTGCTGATACTTTTGTGTCACTCACCACGTGCCAGAGTCTTACGTGTTCTGTTTCATTTGATCTCATAACAACTCTGTACTTACAAATGAGAAAACAGGCACAGAGGGTTTATGTAACTTGCATAACGTCACACAGCTTCCAAGTAACAGAACTGGGAGTGGAACATAGGCAGTCTGATTGCAGAATATAGGCTCTTAATTCTACTGCCTTTGTGAGTACAAAATTAACTACTATTGCTAGTGGGGGATTCTAATCTTCAAATCAGCTGTATTTAGCCTCTATTCCCACAAAGTTGTCAGATCGATCCCAGTAAAAGCTCCAGTACTTTGTCCACCTGATCCGAATAGCTGACTCATTGCAAAAGACCCTGATGCTGGGAACGACCGAAGGCAAAAGGAGAAGGAGGAGACAGAGGATGAGGTGATTAGATAGCACCATCAGCTCAATGGAAATGAATTTGAGCAAACTCCAGGAGAGAGCAGAGGACAGGAAAGCCTGGTGTGCTGCATCTATGGTGTTGCAAAGAGTCAGACATGACTTAGCGACTGAACAACAGCAGCAGCTTGAGAGCCTGGCAAGTGAAGGGATCACTGCTCCATATGAAGGATGCTCTCTAAAGCTGAATATCTCAGAAGCCTACCTGCTGCCTTGGAAAGCATTCTGCCAGTGTCGGGGGGAGCCAGTGGATATCTCCTTTATGCACACACCTGCACATGCTCACACATATGCCCTGTTTAGGAAGTACAAGAGGATTGTTTACCCTTGGGCTCAAGATGTAGGAAGGCTTTTTCTCATGCAATAATTTGGGTTCTGAACAGAGTGGCAGTGTCTAGACTCTCATCAGCCATCAGGAAGCTCTGGTGGTGGCGGTGGTGTCTTGGCCCTGATGGTTGATGGTGTCCGTGCTCTGATGGTATCATCTTTTCCCTTCTTCTTCTCTGCCATCACTAGACCTTAAAGGTGAGGGGAGTGGACCGCACACCCTACCTGGGGGATGTAGCTGTCATTGTGCATCCTGGGAAAAAAGAGATGGGAACGCCACTGGCAGACACTCCAACCCGGCCTGTCACCCGACACGGGGGCATGAGGGACCTTCATGAATCCAGCTTCAGCCTTTCTGGTAAGAGCAAGGGCCACTTGGCCTGGCACTTGCGTCTCCACCACAGTAGGGTGTAGGGATACGGGCGGAGGGGCCAGGAGTCACACCCAGGCAGTGGGGCTTACTCCACCTCCTCCCTCGGTCTCCCATCCCCTGCCCGGTAATGAGTGCTGGGTCCCCTGTTAGAGACACACAAATACTGGGGATGGGAGAAGAGGGCTCTCCCAGTCCACAGGCACCTGCCACTCCACCCGGCCACGGTTCTTCTGGGGCTTGCCCCTCGGTTACTAAATTCAAATGTTTTCATCCCTTGAAACATCTTGAGGGCCCAGCACGTAGGTAGGGTGCCCCTAGAGATGATTGGACCTCAGAAGGGTTAACTCTGTGCCACATGGGTCTGCACCCGCATTTCCCACCCTGTCCTCACCAGCCTCTCTGAAAGACATGGTGTTTCCCTTATACCCTTTCCTCCCTCATCTTAGCCTGTTTGCTCCTCTGCAAAACTTTTCTTGCCAGGAGTTGTATGTATGGAATATACAAAACAGAAACATATGGGTGTGTCTGTGCTTAGAGACTTTATTGTTGATAGCTGCATGCCTCCCAGGTGCTCGGTGGTAGTTAAAGGTGGGGGTCATTGCAGGCATAAACCGCAAGCGTCCCTGGAGAACAGACAGAGGCCCATAAGGTGCCCTGGACCTGCAAGCAGCTTTGCTGGAAAGTGTGAGCCCCGTGTGGAAGGGGTCAGGGCTGGGTCTTGCTGAACCGCCTCCAGGACTAGCCCGGGTGCAGACCAAGCCTCTGCTCTGCAGGCTCTTGCTGGGGCCAGAGGGTGAGAGGACCTGGATCCACATGCCTCCACACAGAGCATGGATGCCCCTGGGGACCGGGAGACACCGCCGCAAACCAGCCTAACCTGAGAGGCAAAGAGCTATACCCAGGGCTGCAAGGGGCACGGCTGGCCGCTGGGCTTCCTTTGGGCCCAACGGCGCGCTGAGAGCAGCTCAGGTGGCTCCTGTCTGAGTTGCTGACCGGCCTTTGTGGGGAGAGGTCCTCCCCACACCCCTCCCCTATCATCTCAGAGCCAATCTCACTACAGAGATAACTTCTCCCCCGCCCTGAGGGCCACTGTGAAAACTCCCACCCGTCAGAAAGAGGTCCGCCTTGTGGGGTGTCCGTGGGCGCCCCCGACTGGCCAATCCAGGAGGTGTCGCTCCCCACGGCTGCCTGGGTCTGACCCCTCCCGCAGGGGTCAGCCCCAAGAGAAGCGTCCAGGCCCGAGAGGCGCCAGTCCCCTCGGGCCCCTGGCTTCTGTTCCCACCCAAGTCTGGGTAGAGCCAAGACTGGACAGAACCGCTCTCAGGTGCAGCAGACACCAGGCAGCCTCTCACCTTACCTTGCCTCAAACCCTGTCTGCTGTGAGACAGGCTGAAGAATGTTCCACGGCACTCCCTGGGGCACCAAGACTTCTTTTCTATGCCTCGAGATTTCAAGACGTGGGGGCCTTTGGGGGTGCTGTTCTATGTTTTTCCAAGACAACGGCGCCCCCTCCTCCCTCTGTTGCTGAGTCATATGTACAAAGGCCCACTTGCTAACAGGCGGCTCCATGGTCTGTGTGCTTGACAAGAGAGGGTACCTCCAAGGCTGGGAGTGGTGAAGGCAGGGGTAGCAAGGCAGTTAGTTAACCGTGCAGACTCTGAATCAGGAAGACCAGGGTTCAAGTGCAGGCTTTACATACTCACACACTATGGGACAGGGGGCAAGTTAACTTCCCTGAGCCTCCCTCTTCCCACCTGTAAAAGGGGATGGTGTTGTGTCGAGGATTAAATTAGATCTAAGGACAGGAGCACTCACCCTGTGCTTCCTTCCTTCCAGGTTCTCAGATCGATGACCATGTTCCAAAGCGAGCCTCCGCTCGGATCCTTGCTCCCCCCGGAGGCAGATCGAGCGGCATTTGGTAAAGACACTGCCCAGCCCCCCAAGTGAAGATGCTCCGACGCCACCAGCCCCACACCCTCCGGCCGCAGCTGCAGGGGTGGGGCGAGAGAGGCCGCGCTGGGCAGCTCACCACCTGAGGGGCCGCGGGACCCAGGGGCCCTCCCCATGTCTGACACGTGATTCACTGTGCTTCGAGCCAACCCTAACAGGCACTTTGAGATATGTGTTCCTCCTGCTGCAGTCCTTTCCGGCCTCGGCCCCGGCGGGCTTCCCTGGGGTCCGGGAAGCCCATACTATGCACAGAGCCCACTTGCATAGAGCCTGGCCCCGCCCCTCCCTCGCACCGCCCCCTGCTGGCCTT
>SJYV01045960.1:1261936-1277450 GCA_006410875.1 Neotragus pygmaeus | reverse complement strand
GGCCGGGCGGGCATGAGGCTGGTGCCAGGCGCGTGTATATGATTTCGTTTTGCACGTTTGGTTTGCGCAGTGGTTTGGTTTGACTTGTTTGTGCATCCTGTGAAAACTGACGGTGCTTTGTGTCACTAGCATAGCATAGAAACAGGCATAGATGTGGACCTTAAGAGATGCTGCATCGACACCAACCAGACAGCCTAGGGCACTGAACAGGGGCCAGAGGGGGGTACTGGACTCGGGGCCCTCTTCTCCCTATCTAAAGTCTTCCGGTCCCCCCTCCCCTCCTGGTTTCCTGCATCCCAAGAAGGTGCCCGGAAAGCTGGCCCTAGAGAGCTTCAGGAAGCAAGCTGGCCTTTCCCAGATGTGGTCCTGGTCACTCCCAGCACTAGCCGCCCCCCCCTCACCACCCCACATACACACACCCAATTGCCTGTAGGTATCCCCCTGCTGGACAGAGGCCCAGTTGCTCCTCCTGTGTGATTGGCAAGAGGCCTCCTGCCTGCCAGGGTTGGGGGTGGAGGGGGCATGATAGGGGGAGCAGGCTGGCTGTATGCCAGGTAAGAGGCCAGGCCAGTAGGACCTGGCTACCGTCAACAGTGTTACACAGGGTCTGCGGTCTCCTGTGGTCAGCACCTCACCCTCACCTGCTTGTGGTCTCCATCACCTCTCAGCTGGGCCTCACCTTCTTCCAAAACTCCAGGAGGTTTCCATGGAAACACTAGAGGCTACCCTTGCTAAGGCTTGTTCTCCCTCGGGGAGTGACATCACATTGCACCTGGGCTGACACGTGGCTCCTGGACTCTCGGGCCGGAGGTCATACCCTGCACATTTCTGCAGTGCTTTTCATGTTTTCAAAGCCCTTTCATGTATGAGCTCTCAATTGCTCCTCACAACCACAAAGCGTGCATTATTCTCCCCATTTCTCAGATGTGGCCCAGAAAGCTCAGGCCCTCTGACTCCAGAAAGGGCCAGACTGCCCTTTTTAGAACTTGGCTGTCTACCCCAGCTGTGGACAGAAGGAGTGGAGTGACATCTCTTGCAGATCCCCCCTGAGAGTTTAACCAGCTAGATGACTTACTCCCCCAGTAGGCATTCTGCTTTGTTTTGCACAGGTAGATAGATTTTTCTTGTAAACACACTAATGCATATTCACTATCTGAGCCAGAACTAGTTACATGCTGGAGGCTTGCCATGTGGTTTGAGCTGCCTCTGCATCCTCATCCCTCCCTTCACGCTCCCCTTCCTCACTATGGGGCTGAGAGGACCCAGACGGTAACCCAGGAAGCAGAGGCAGCAAAGGTATTCACGGAGAGTGGTAGCTGTGGGGACAGTCAGTAGGGATCTAAGCCCGGGAAACCGTGACACTGATCCCTTGGTACAATGCACATCATCTTTATCCCTTTCAGCCCTTGCTGGGTCATGGGCCTTGGGCAGATGCCAAAGAGCCAAGCAGTGGTGGTAGCCAGCGGGCAGAGCATCCCTGTTTGGGCCAGGAAAGCTTTACCTTCTCTGAGTGCCTCCGCCCGAGAGATGCGTGGTCTGTGGCTCTGGGAGACCACCTGTTGGTGTGGTCCATCGAAGGCCTTCCACTTCATTCACCCCCGACCCTTACATAGACCCGCCCTTGCCCAGGAGCATCTAGATGAAAATCAGAAGGAGGTTCAAGGAACCAAATGAAAGGTCAGCCCTGTCACCCATTCCCTGCCCCTGTGCTGAGTTCCAGCCAGCCCCATCACCAGCCCCACCGGCTCCTGGCTGGAATGAAAAGGGTCTCTGGTTGCACTGAATGCAGCTCTCAAACTTGGTCTTGTACTTGCTGAATAAATACTGTTGTTCTTGCCTTAGCTGCTCTCTAGGTTTGTGGGGTTAAGTTACCAGAAAATTGTGCTACCGTGTGTGCGTGTGTATGTGTGCGTGTGTGTAGTGCTAGGAGTCCACAGTAGGTCTCGGTCAAGCCAATGCCGAGATGAGGGCTTTTCCGATACTGACCCAGAAACCACAGAAACCACTCGGAAACCCAAATCCCCTCCAGCTACCCAGGCATCAGGCACAGCCTGGGGTCGGGATGGAGCCTCAAACATCCCAGCACCCAAGTGACTTCCTCACTCCTCTGTAAACGTCATGGTGCTAAGATTGTGTCAACCCCAGGACGGCACATGGTCTTGTGCTTTGGCCACCCGATTGAGGCAAACACAAAACAGCCCGACTCATTGTGTTCTGGTGCAGGTTTGTATTAAACTATAGCTACTTCTCGTTTGGTCTCAGTTGTGTTTCTTCAAAGAAGAGGGAGTTTGGTGGGGGGACATTTTTTCCCATAGTGGCTGGGGTGAGGCTTTAGCCACTAAAAAAAAGGCCAAAAACCTCAGCTTTGGTTCTTCACATGTGGCAGATGGCAGTTCACTGGGAGGCCTGAACAGAGTTTGAAGATTAAAAAACTGCCGAATGGTTCCCTGGTGGTCCAGTGGTTAAGATTGTGCACTTCCACTGCAAGAGTCACAGGTTTGATCCCTGGTCAGGGAAGTTCCACATGCCTTGCAGTCTGGTCCAAAAAAAAAAAAAAAAAAATGTTGAAAGATGGAAGCCTCAGTGACCCAACAGCTAATAGTCCTTTTTCCTNATATATGATTTTAAATTCTGGTGGTGCCTTATATTTTTCTAGAACTTTCATAGCTGGTTTTCCGTTTATGAAGTTTAGGCATTGCCTGTTTTACAAATAAGCAATCCAAGGGCAAAGTAGGTTAAAAGATTCATCTGAGGTTATATAGCAGTCAATGATGACTCTGACACGTCACAAACACAGAATTATCCACTTCTTTAAAAGGGACAGTTTATGTAAAACACTTGCTCAGAGTGATGAACACATGGAAGATTCTTAATAATAAAGGTGAATTCTTTCTTCTGTCTCCTTCATTTTGCTTATCTATCAGTTCCTTTCAGTTGTTTTGAGCTATAGATCTCAATTCAGCAAGAATGTTCAATTGACACTATCCAAAGCCACACAGTGATTCTTCCTATTCTGACTCAACTAAATGTATTTTGGCTAATTAGTCACTTGTCAATTTTTACTACATTTGGATTATCACATGATTCCAAATTCCAAATTAAAAAAAAAAAAAAAAACCTATAGGGCTAGAAAAACTACAGATTTTAAGCAATACACACACACACACACACACACACACACACACACACACACACACACACACATAGTGCCCAGATACTTGGCTGACTTTTTTTCCAGCTTCCATTTGCAGTGTTCAGACCACAGAACTGGCCATCAGACACCTGGACTTGGTTTCTTGTGGTTTCAGTTCAATTCAGTCACTCAGTCATATCTGACTCTTTGCAACTCCATGGAGTGCAACACTCCAGGCTTCCCTGTCCATCATCAACCCCTGAAGTTTGCTCAAACTTATGTCCTTCAAGTTGGTGATGCCATCCAATCATCTCATCCTCTGTCGTCCCCTTTTCCTCCTGCCTTCAATCTTTTCTAGCATCAGGGTCTTTTCTAATGAGTCAGTTCTTTGTATCAGGTGGCCAAAGTATTGGAGCTCCAACTTCAGCATCAGTCCTTCCAATGAATATTCAGGACTGATTTCCTTTAGGATGAACTGGCTTGATATCCTTGCAATCCAAGGGACTCTCAAGAGTCTTCTCCAACACCACAGTTCAAAGGCATCAGTTTTTTTGATGTTCAGCCTTCTTTATGGTCCAACTCTCACATCCATACATGACTACGGGAAAAACCATAGCTTTGACTATACAGACCTTTGTTGACAAAATAATATCTCTGTTTTTTAATATGTTGTCAAGGTTGGTCATAGCTTTTCTTCCAATGAGCAAGCATCTTTTAATTTCATAGCTGCAGTCATCTGCAGTGATTGTTGAGCCCAAGAAAATAGACTCTCACTGTTTCCATTGTTTCCTCATCTATTTGCCTTGAAGTGATGGTTTTGTTCTTTGACCTTCAATAAATCATGTAACATCTCTGAATTTCAGCATCCTAGCCTCCTCATCTGAACACAGGGGTGGTTTAACTAGATATTTAGTAAGGTTCCTCCCTGTTCTGAGTC
The DNA here is from genome assembly GCA_006410875.1 of Neotragus pygmaeus. NCBI lineage: Eukaryota > Metazoa > Chordata > Mammalia > Artiodactyla > Bovidae > Neotragus > Neotragus pygmaeus. Next base: position 1,273,380 of record SJYV01045960.1, on the reverse strand, counting down.
TTTTTTAACTGCCACAGATTTACAGTACTATATCTTCTGATTACTGCCAGTATAGAAATTCTAATGACAGCTTTAGGCACTGATGTTTCTCAATAATGCATTTTGGGCTATAGCACAGAAGGCTTTAGTGAATCAGAAGTGGTGCCAGATAAGAATTTATAGTTGTGCCTAATCTATTGTTTTCCTACTGAACCATACTGCTTCACACATACTCCATTTAATAATAAAACAAGATTTAAAGGGTAAAACTTCATGATTTCACACCAGCATATGCGAGGGTAAAAGTGAAAGATGCTGCTATAAAATCATCTCACCATAAAGACTGTTGAGTATTTACACTGCAAAAAAAAAAAAAAGTATACTCACCAGCTCTCACTAAACAGTAATGTCTGGTTCAAAGATCATAGCCAAGTTTTAAGGAAATTAGAGCCTGGTTACCCATATGTCTGAAAACTCTGCATACAAAAGTACATTTGAACAGCCTCTCAATAAAAAGGTTAATTGGACTTCTAAAGGTTCTTGCAAGTTAGTACTCAAGGGACTTTGCACTGAAGGGATGTAAAACAATGAGCTTAAATCTCAGGGCTGAAAAGAACTGCTAATTGAAGTAAACTTTATCTGTTTCAAGATCCCAAGTTACAAAAACTATATTTCTAGGAACAGTTATTGACCCTGTATGGGCTGTTGAAGTAAATACAGCTATATATTTTCAGTTTATATTTCTTTGCATAGAAACAGATGTCTGAGGCTATATATCTAGTACAGGGAAAAGCAAGGAGCTAGAATAGTGTTAAACATGATAACCTCTCTTCTATGTAAAATAGTTGTGTCGATGGATATTTTACATGTGACTTTCACATGCTTATAAGGAGCACTTATTGAAGTACACTTTGCTGTAATGTAAAATAATTTTTAAGAACTTTTGAAGCTACATTAGTTTTCTTTATCAGTATAATAACTCAAAAATATCACACATTGTTTATTTAGGTGAAGTTAATTCTTTTAAATGGAAGAGATTTGATACCTCAAATCCTGATGTCNAAAAAAAAAAAAAAACAGAAAGACATGGGATAAAGGGAATAGGAGATTCAGCATAAGTAAGAGGATCAGGAATGGTGCAGAGGGAAACTCCTGGAAGACAGCTGGGCAGCAGCCTGGAGGACAGTTCGACCTGAGGAAGGAGTCCTGAGTAAATCCTGACCAGGAAGCTAGAAAAGCCGTTGGGGAGACTTCCCTGGTGGTCCAGTGGCTAAGGCTACATGCACCCAAAGCCCAGGGTTTGATGACTGGCCAGGGAACTGTATCTGACATGCCACAACCAAGATCCAGTGCAGCCCAATAAAATAAATATATTTTTTAAAAGCCAGTTAGTCTTTTATTTGCTCTTTTGTAATAATATGCTATAAATACTTAGCTGAAAGAGGTTCTCAAAACAACCAGAAATATTGCCTTACTCTTGATAAAAGAGAACTGAAGAAGGAAAGATGATTTGCAAAAATGAATGAATTATGGATTCTCTGAGTTTAGGGATTCTTTACACACAGCTAATTTAACCTCTGCAGAAATTTCTACCATATCCATGACAGATCGTCTAGCCCAGGAACCAGGACATTTAGTCCAGGGACAGAGACCTACCTTCCCCAGGCATCCTCTCCTAGTCCCCCAGAGCTCTGTTTGTTCAGTATGACTTCCTTAACTGAAATTGAATTCTGTCTCTTGGCAACTCATGCCTTTTGCCCTAGCTCTTGCCTCCGGAGGCACAAAGACAAATAGCCACCTCATTCATGTACCAGCTTTTTCTCTATGTGCACTTCCACATGGGCTCCACCCTGCTCACCTGCTCGTGTTTCCTCTAAGCCTGTAGTTCTCCAACGTCAGCTTTGCATCAAAGTCACTTAAATGGGGACTTCCTGGAGGTTCAGAGGCTAAGACTCCATGTTTCCAAAGCAGGAGGCCCAGGTTTGATCCTTGGTGGGGAAGTTAGATCCTTCATGCTGCACCTAAGAGTTTGCATGCTGAAACAAAGGTCTAAGATCCCATGTGCCACAATTAAGACCCAGCACAGACAGATAAATAATTTTTTTAAATTAATAAAATTTTTTAAAAAGAAAGAATCACCTGGAAGACTTATTTAAATGCAGCCCACTGGACCTTACCCCCACAGCTTCTGACTCAGTAGGTCTGCTGTGGGGACAAAGAATTTGTCTTATAAGACAAAGACTCCCTGGAGACTGCAAAGAACACTCTGGGAGGCAGAGGGCCCTGGAGAAGTACAGCCCTAAGAAGTGATCTCCTTTGGAGAGTGAGTGCCTTCAGTTTCTGGGGCGCCAGAGCAGCAGCCATCCACTGAAAATGCCAGGAAGATATTTCTTACCCTGCCCCTTGCCGCTGCTGGACTGGCCTCCTCTTCTACCCTGTCTCTGTCTTGTTTGGCCTGTCTCTGCTTCCCAAGGTTCTGGATCAGAGATGGCCCCTGGCCACAGTACTACCCATAAAGGCCTCCAGGTGGCGCTTTAAGCTTATCAGTGCCTGCTTCTTTGGTTTACAGTGCCAAGGTTGACCTAACCTGATAGGCAGAGAGTGTCTGTACATCATGCAAAATGCTGGGCTGGATGAATCACAAACTGGAATCGAGATTGCCAGGAAAAATATCAACAACCTCAGATATGCAGATATGCAAGTTTTAACAATACCACTCTAATGGCAGAAAGTGAAGAGGAGATAAAGAGACTCTTGATGAGGGCGAAAGAGGAGAGTGAAAAAGCTGGCTTAAAACTCAACATTCAAAAAGCTAAGATCATGGCATTTCATCCCATCACTTCATGGCAAATAGAAGGGGGGAAAGTACAAGCAGTGACAGATTTTCTTTTCTTGGGCTCCAAAATCACTGTAGATGGTGACAGCTATGAAATTAAAAGATGTTTGCTTCTTGGAAGGAAAGCTATGACAAAACTAGACAGTGTATTAAAAAGTAGAGATATCACTTTGCTGACAAAGGTCTGTATAGTCAAAGCTGTGGTTTTTCCAGTAGTCAACTATGGGTGTGAGAGTTGGATTATAAATAAGTCTGAGCACTGAAGAATTGATCCACCACAATTCAGTGGTGCTGGAGAAGACTCTTGAGAGTCCCTGGACTGCAGGGAGAAAAAAAACAGTCATTCCTAAAGGAAATGAACCCTGAATATTCATTGAAAGGACTGATGCTGAAGCTGAAGCTCTAATACTTTAGCCACCTGATGAGAAGAGCCAACTTATTGGAAAAGGCCCTGATACTGGGAAAGACAGAAGGAGAAAGGAGAAAGGGGCAGAAGAAGATGAGATGGTTAGACAGCATTACTAATTCAATGGACATGAATTTGAGCTCTGGGAGATAATGAAAGACAGAGGAGCCTGGATTGCTGCAGTCTATGGGGTCTCAAAGGGTCGAACAAAACTTAGCAATTGAAGAACAAGAGACCTAAGAAAGGCCAATATGTCCACATCACTGTGGCCTCAAACCCAGCCCCCGGAGCAGCCCGGGACTAGGTCAACCTTGAGTGTGAGTGAGGGGCCACAGCAGCCCTTCTGCTATCAGGAGAACCCCTGGGGAAGTTGTCCATTTCAAAACCAATCTCAAGGTTTAGGTTAAAGTTGCAAGTTTTAACAACAAAAAAAAAAACAGGATGTTCAGTGAAATCTGAATTTCAGATAGCAAATCATTTTTAGAAATTTTGCATATAGACATGTCTTATATAGTGTCTGTGGCATACTTATACTGAAAAATATTTGTTGTTTGTCTGAAATCAAATTTAACTAGGCATCTTATATTCATCTGGCAAGGCTAGGTTTACTTTTGTGAGTTTTAGATTTTTTTATGTAATGCAGGCTTATGGGGTATCTACCAGGCATGTATTAGATACAAAAATAAACCAAGCGCAGCTTCTGCATTTAAAGATTAATTTGAGGAAAATATATATTGATAAATAATTATAGTACAGTAGGCTTAGGAAGCATGGGATAATAGACATTTGGGTTTTAGTGTTGGCTTTAGTTCAAGTTCTGCTTCTAATGTTCACTAGCTGTGTGATCTTAGGCAAGTTAGTTAACTTCTCTGGGTCTCTTGTTTATTGTAAAAATGGAAATGATACCAACCTCAGGGGATGACCAGGGCAGTTGTAGGAAACGGTACACATCTCATGCCTGGCTATAGTAGCAGCTAAATAAATGTTCATTTTCCGTTTATAAAAAAGAAATGCTGCGTGAGAGAGAGAGAGGCAAATAAAAGTACCAGCAAAGAGCTTTACTTGCTTTGGGAAGGTCTTTACAAAGAACGTAACACTTCTTTTTTTGTTTGGCTGTGCTGAGTCTTCGTTGTTGCGTGCAGGCTTTCTCTAGCTGCGGTGAACAGGGGTTACTCTCTAGTTACGGTGCACAGACTTCTCATTGCGGTGGCTTCTTCTGTTGCAGATCAAGGTCTGTAGGATGTGCGGGCTTCAGTAGATGTGGCACACCAGCTTACCTGCTCAGAGGCATGCGGAATCCTGGCAGACCGGGGATCAAACTGGTGTCCCCTGTATTGGCAGGCAGATTTTCAACCACTGGACTACCAGGGAAGTCCACTCACTTTTTATATAAAAATGATAGCAGATACTGTTTATTGAATGCCCACAACATGGCAAGCACTGTACCAAGCGCCTGATAAACAAGATCCCATCTAATCCTTATGTTAAGTCTCTGAGGTTTTTACTATTATTATCCCTATTTTACAGATGAAGAAACTGAGTTAAACAGATTGCCGTAGAGTTAGTGAGTGATAGATTTAGTATTTCATCAACTCAAGTTCTTGTAGCTTCCAAAGCATGCCCTAATCTCTGTCTAACGCTTGCTTCCTTTCCACAACTCGGCCTTTGACATTTGAGGAGGGGATCTCTACAAGGAGAAGCCGGTTTTGTGTCCATCGAGCTGCAGAAACAGGGATGCAAATGCAAATGCTGCGGCAGACAAAAGAATGAGTCCTGGGAGACACATGCAGTTCTATGTTCATTGCAGCACTGTTTACAATAGCCAGGACATGGAAGCAACCTACTAATAAATGTCCATCAACAGAGGAATAGATAAAGAAGATGTAACACATATGTATATATATATATATATATATATATACACAGATATATGTATATGTGTGTATATATATATATATATACACACACATATTGAATAGGAAATGGCAACCCACCCCACTATTCTTGCCTGGACAATTCCACAGACAGAGGACAGTGCCGGGTTATAGTCCAAAGGATTGCAAAGAGTCAGACACAACTGAGTCCACACACACACACACACACACACAATATATATTACTCAGCCATGAAAGAATGAAATAATGCTATTTGCAGCTACATGGACGGATCTAGAGATTATCGTACTGAGTGAAGTAAGTCAGACAGAGAAAGAGAAATATCATATGATATTGGTTATACGTGGAGTCTAAAATATGACACAAATGAACTTATCTACAACACAGAAATAGAGTTACAGATATAGACAACACACTTATTGTAACCAGGGGGCAAGGGAGGGAAGGGATAAGTTGGGAGATTGGGATTGACATATACACACTACTGTACACAAAACAGAAAACTAATAAGGATCTACTGTATAGCATAGGGTACTCTACTCAATATTCTACAATGGTCTATATGGGAAAAGAGTGGATATATGTACATGTATAACTGATTCGCTTTGCTGTACACTAGAAAGTAACACAAGATCGTGAATTAACTACACTCCAATTTTTAAAAAATTAAGAAAAAAAACTGTTGGGGCCTGGAGGCCACCTCAAACTCATCCAAGTTAATCCAAGCCTTTATCACCCACCTGATCATCATGGTGGCATTTTCCAGAAAAGCAGGGTGACATCCTGCAATCTAAGCCACTGCTCTAAAGGTGGTGTTTATTCTGGATACAGTGGGTCATTAATGTTCACAAGAGGTTTACCTTAAGACCTTTGCAAATTCTAAATTTGTATATTTGACCTTATATGATGTAGCAGGTTATAACTGAGGGGGAGAATCAAATGACCTCTTGAACAGAGTAAGAGCTTGGTTACTATTGATAGTTACCATTTATTGGGTATTTACTGTGTTTTGACTACTGCCGGCCATTTTTCACGTTATCTCATTTAACCATCACTTCACTACAAATGAGAAAAACCACAGCCCAAGGTCACATCAAAAAGGAATTATTGAACCCAAGGCTTGTGCAGCTCCAGCGGGGAGAAGGGTTAGATTCACTCTCTAGATAAGGTCACAAGGTCACCTGCTTCAAGTCTCAAGATTAAAATTCATTCCTTAACAAAATTACACACTGCTTCCACAAGCCCCTTGTACGTTTTAAAGCCATGTCAAGGGTTTCCTATATCTGGGCATCAGTCCTACTTGAATGCCTTATTCCACTTTTGTGTGCTAAGTCGCTTCAGTCATGTCTGACTCTTTGCGACCCCATGGACTGTAGCCCACCAGGCTCCTCTGTCCCTGGGATTCTCCAGGCAAGAACACTGGTGTGGATACACAAAAATAAACTCAAAATGGATTAAAGATCTAAATGTTAAGACCAGAAATTATAAAACTCCTAGAGGAGAACATAGGCAAAACACTCTCTGACATAAATCACAGCAGGATCCCCTATGACCGACCTCCAGAATATTGGAAATAAAAGCAAAAATAAACAAATGGGACCTAATTAAAATTAAAAGCTTCTGCACAACAAAGGAAACTATAAGCAAGGTGAAAAGACAGCCTTCAGAATGGAAGAAAATAATAGCAAATGAAGCAACTGACAAAGAATTAATCTCAAAAATATACAGGCAGCTCCTGCAGCTCAATTCCAGAAAAGTAAACGACCCAATCAAAAAATGGGCCAAAGAACTAAACAGACATTTCTCCANTGGGGAAACAGTGGAAACAGTGGCGGACTTTATTTTGGGGGGCTCCAAAATCACTGCAGATGGTGACTACAGCCATGAAATTAAAAGACACTTACTCCTTGGAAGGAAAGTTATGACTAACCTAGACAGCATATTAAAAAGCAGAGACATTACTTTGTCAACAAAGGTCCATCTAGTCAAGGCTATGGTTTTTCCAGTGGTCATGTATGGATGTGAGAGATGGACTCTAAAGAAAGCTGAGCACAGAAGAATGGATGGTTTTGAACTGTGGTGTTGGAGAAGACTCTTGAGAGTCCCTTGGACTGCAAGGAGATCCAACTAGTCCATCCTAAAGGAGATCAGTCCTGGGTGTTCACTGTAAGGACTGATGTTGAAGCTGAAACTCCAATCCTTTGGCCACCTGATGTGAAGAGCTGACTCATTTGAAAAGACCCAGATGCTGGGAAAGATTGAGGGCAGAAGGACAAGGGGATGACAGAGGATGAGATGGTTGGATGGCATCACCAACTCAATGGACATGAGTTTGGGTAAACTCCGGGAGTTGGTGATGGATAGGGAGGCCTGGCGTGCTGCAATTCATGGGGTCACAAGAGCCGGACATGACTAAGTGACTGAACTGAACTGAACTGATATATATATATATATAAAATAGAATTAATAGTATTGGAAAATGGTTCTGGTGTAGGGAGTCAGGGAGAAGATGTGGGTTAAGACCACCCTCAGGTTTTTCTTGGATAGCGATGTCATTAACAATAATATGGAATATATGAAAGTTGGGTTTTTGAGGGAGGAAGGATAAATGAGTGTAACTTATGCCCACTGAGTTTGAGATGTCTGTGGGACACAGGGTTGGAGGTGTCTAGAAGGTGATTACATATACAGTTCTCACAGCTAGAAGGGCTGATGGGGATGGAGATACAAATTCAGAGGTCATGGGAATATCTGAAGCCACTCAGGAAGTATGTATAGAGGAAGGAGAAAAGGAAATGAGATGGGAATTCCAAGGATGGTTAAGGGCAGATTTAGGGAGCAAGGAAGAATGGAAAAAGAAAAGAAATGTCAAAAAGTCAAGAGGACTCATGATGCCCTGGTGAATGTCCAATTCAGGGCTGAGGGATGGAAAGTACAAGATGAGCCTGGAACATCTTGTGCCCGAAAGCAAGGGAATGTTCAAAGAATGCTGGGGACAAATCCAAAGGATACAGGAGCCAACTTACAGTTTCTTCCATTAGACAAATCTGTGACAAATTCAACATTAAAACACATAAGAAGAAAGGTTTGTAATCCACTGTGGGAAACAAGTCTCTGTCGACACTGATATAAATAAATAAATGGGAATGGGTCTGAGCCCTAAACCAGAAACTGGCAACGTGTGTCCACTGGATTTCAGAATCGCTAGGAACTAGTAACTGCTGTGTGTGCAGTCTGTTTTTCTCCTTTTTGAAATGATAATGTCCATAGCAATGGACATTATCCTATGTCTATGCCACTAGTGTATGCTGGGGACATTAAGGCAGATGATGTTTCTCTTTACTTCACAGGGTTTCAAATCAAGGGGACTGGTACTCAAGGAGTGATACCAAGAACTGGACCTGAAGAGCCATACCCACACTGAGCCCTGAGTTAGATGATGAGATCCTGGACTTCAAGTTGGTGCTGTCATGGAGTGAGACGTGGGGGTCTTGAGGCAAGTGATGAGTGTATTTTGCATTGAGCGGGATGTTAATTCTTGTCATCAGATGGTAGGGTGTGGCAGATTGCATTTCCCAAAGATAATTCAACAATATCTCTCATCCACATGCTCTTATCATGTGACTTGAACATCGCTTCCATTGAGAGATAGGGTTTATGTTCCCTTTATTATTAGATAGATATGGCAGAAGTGATGTCTGAGGCTAGGTTATAAAAAGGGAGGCAGCTTTTCTCTCACTATAACATTCACCCTCGAAACCTACAGCTACCAAATATGGAGGGAGAAAGCTAGCTCCGAGACAGTATGGAGAGGGTTGTCTAGCCAGTCCCCTGTTGTTTAAGTTCCAGCCGCCATCTGGACCGTAACCACATGAGAAACCCCAAGCCAGAACCACCCAGCTGAGCCCTTCCTGAATTCCCACCCCACAAAGAGATAATGAAACACCTGTTGTTTTAAACTGCTAAATTAAAGTGATCTGTTTTTCAGCAATGGATAACTGCTGGCACACGGTAAAAATGTGGAGAATCTAGGTGAAAGGTATGCAGAAATCGTAGAATGGTCCTTTATCCCATGTGTGAAGAATGGGATACTAGAATCACAGTCTCTTCTCAGGATTACTCAGGACCATCTGTACCACCCAAGTCTACACCTACAACCACAGAGATGAGCTGGAGCTTCGGAATGGAGAAACAAAATAAACTCAGTCTGAAAATTTCCCCTTTGTCTTTGTGGTACCCAGACACCCTACAGATACCGCTAGGAACGGCTTCAAGTCTGCAACTCTGCGGCTAGGAAAAAATTTTTGCTTTCTAGAACATTTTCCTGTCTGAATGCCCTGATTTGTCCTGGGAATTACCCTCTACAAGAAACCCTCTCCCTTCTGAGAATTGCCTTGAATGGGCGGAGACAGTCTTGACTCACCATTTGTTGTGTGTCTCTCTTTTACTCCTCACTTTGTTTGTAGTCAGCTGCCTTCTCCTTCTCCCCTGAGAAAATAGACTTAGTCAGAGTGCTTTGACACCCATAGTCCTGGGGTAGAATCTCTGGGAATTATACAGGGAGACTCAGAAAAGAATGTTTGCCTATGAATTCTTACTTCTGAGTCGTTCGAAGAGAATGCATCATGTCAACAAGCCCAGCAGAATCCACTGATGTTCACCAAGAGTGCTCAATTTCAGCAGGGTTAGGAATGGCAGAATAATAAGGCATGAAGAGCTTGCACTGATTATAGAGGGTAATGAGAGTACACCGAGAAGGTCAGTACCATGTGAGAAAAGTTATTTACTGGAAACATTAGGGAGAGTGTAGAAGGGAGACTAAGCTACAAGTGAGAAGTCAGGAAATAGAGAATGCCAGTTTCACTTAATAGATGACGAGAGTTTTGGTACGAAGATGGAGAGCGAGGGAGTGAGATAGCAGTGTAACAGTAGCGGTAGAACTTAGAGATTAAATATGTGTAGGACTTTCCTGGTGGTCCAGTGGTTAAGATTCTGCCCTTTCACTGGAGGGGGCATGGGTTTGAGTCCTAGTTAGGTAAGTTCTTCATGCCACATGTTGTGGCCAAAAAAAAAAAAAAAGACTAAATATGTACAAAGATAAGGAAAATGTTGATGGAGTCTCTGAGGCAGTTAGGTCAGAGAAAATAAGAAAGAATATATATTTTAAAGTTTTATAATCTTTTGATTCCTTTCACCCATTTACTTGGGGTCAAAGAAAATCTTTGAAGAAAACCTTTGTCTTCACTTGATCCAGTTCCGTAAACACTTACTGTTTGTTTCACATTCAGTGCTAGCTGCTGAGGGAGCAGGTGAATAAGACAGAATTCCTGCCCACAAGGGGAACATAGTCTGACTGAAGAGACACATGCAAATGAAGGTCAACACTATAAGATGTGTGTCATGAAAGGAGGTATGTACAAAATGGGTACAGAGGTGACCTTAAGATACCCATGGGAGTCACGGCTGAGGGAGAGAGACCCAGAAGTAATTTGCACAAAGAGAACCAAGCTGAGGAAATCACGAACAGGTGGGCATAGGGAGCCTGGGGCAGAGCACTGGAGGACAAAGATAGTAGGTATGGACATGAAGAAGGATCTAGAAGAACTGGAGAGATCCACAAAAACTGACCTAGAACAGGGAATTCAGGAACATCAATGAATATATCAAAGAGGGAGCTAGTTATGAGGGGGTAGAATCTAAGCCAGCTAGTAGGCAAGATGAAGAAACAGGAGTCGTTTTTACAAATGCATTGGTAGAGAGACAATAAGCTTGGTTAAAAAAAAAACCAAAAACGTGTGTATAGACGATTTTGTTAGCTCCATTTGGGGGTAAAAGTATTGACTTTCTTCTGGTAAGAGACGGAAAGGAATGTTTAACACAAGTAAAGGAAAATTGAATTTGAATATTAGACTAACACAATGCTATGAAAAGCATAAACAAAACAAAAAAAAAAGAAAAGCATAAACCAAGAGAGGAAAGAAAGCCCAGCCTTGGCACTCTCGTGTCGCTGAAAAAGAAATATTCTCTTTCTCCTTTGCAGTAGCCGTGAGACAGATAAGACTCCGTCATCTGGCTACTAGGAATCGGGTTTAAGTGCTTGTTCCTTCTGTCCTCAGGGCGGAGGAATTGTTACCCTGTTGCTAAGGGAAAAGGAAGGGGCTGTTCCCAGTTGCCATGGTGACAAGGTGAGCGCGTTCCCTCGGTACCGCCGTAAATTTATGAGACGGTGGCCTCTCCTTGTTGCTGTGGCAACTTAGAAGGACTGTTCTCGTCGCCCCCCACCCCCCATCCCCCCTCCCGTCGCCGTTGCTAAGACAAGGTGGAGGTA